>JAVLUX010000021.1:31234940-31784940 GCA_032164185.1 Moxostoma hubbsi
CCAAATCCTGCTGGAAAATGAAGTCAGCATCTCCATAAAGCTTGTCTGCTGAAGGAAGCATGAAGTGCTCTAAAATGTCCCGGTAGACGGCTGCGTTGACTCTGGACTTAATAAAGCACAGTGGACCAACACCAACCGATGACATGGCTCCCCAAACCAACACAGACTGTGGAAACTTCACACTGGACTTCAAGCATCTTGGATTGTGTGCCTCTCCATTTTTCCTCCAGATTCTGGGACCTTGGTTTCCAAATGAGATGCAAAATTTGCTCTCATCAGAAAAGAGGACTTTGGACCACTGAGCAACAGACCAGTTCTTTTTTTCTTTAGCCCAGGTAAGACGCTTCTGACGACATTTGAAGCCCATGTCCAGGACCCGTCTGTGTGTGGTGGCTCTTGATGCAGTAACTCCAACCTCAGTCCACTCCTTGTGAAACTCCCCCACACATTTGAATGGCCTTTTCCTGACAATCCTCTCCAGGCTACGGTCATCCCTGCTGCTGGTGCACCTTTTTCTTCCACACTTTTCCCTTCCACTTAACTTTCTATTAATGTGCTTTGATACAGCACTTTGAGAACATCCAACTTCTTTTGCAATTACCTTTTGAGGCTTTCCCTCCTTGTGGAGGGTGTCAATGATGGTTTTCTGCACAACTGTCAGGTCAGCAGTCTTCCCCATGATTGTGAATTCAACTGAACCAGACTGAGAGACCATTTAAAGGCTCAGGAACCCTTTGCAGGTGTTTTGGATTAATTAGCTGATTAGAGTGTGACACTTTGAGCCTACAATACTGAACCTTTTCACAATATTCTAATTTTCTGAGATTCTGAATTTGGGGTTTTCATAAGCTGTAAGCCATAATCATAAAAATTATATCAAATAAAGGCTTGAAATATCTTACTTTGCTTGTAATGAGTCTATATAATATATTAGTTTCACCTTTTAAGTTGAATTACTGAACTTTTGCACAATATTCTAATTTTTCGAGTTTCACCTGTATATCTATTGCTCTTCGCCATCAACACAGGGATGAATAACAGGACACAACAACCTATCCCTGATTCAAAGTAAATTTAAATGGCAAATTATACTAGGTAGAAATTCAAAGAGGCAAAGCACACCTTATGGTAAAAACCAAGCAGCACAGCACATATTAAAACAAATATACATTACTTTTACTCATTATACTTGTGTTCACAAGTGTATCAAGTGGCTCGCGTGACACGCATATGCACTAGCTTGCTTACAATGTAGCTAAATTCAGTGAAATATGCGGCTAAATTGCGACTTCTGTCGAAGCGTTTCCACTCAGTATGAAACTAAATAAGTGTAAGTAAAGTAAAGTAAAATACGTGACAGTATTTTAGTAGCGCGCTGCATGATCTTGACCATAACGGCTGAGCAAGAAAGCCAGAAAGGCTGGATCTAAAGTTTGCAAGGGAGCAAATTAAGCCATCTAATAATAGCACACATAAAAATAACTAAGAACTCACCGAGAAGACTGTCGTTTCACCGGTAAACATACGTCCAGAGTGTGTGTATATAACGTACAAACCCGTTATGGTGTGAATGACAGGTCTCTCAACTCTCTAAATCGCGTCTCACGAGGGTTTGTGCTCCAGAAACACAAGTCAACACGCGCTGAATGTTTATCAAACTCGCTTTCTGTTCTCACTGCACGAGGCGACCGTTTTCTGACGCGAATTGATTCACACCAGATCAACTTTGACCGTGAACAAAAAATAGCACGAGTTCAAGTCAATGTTTTAACTTTTATCAGATCATTAAAACACAGACTAACACGAGCAATGAATCACCGACGAGACCAAGTGACTTCGTTAAGAACAACTTTCTGAAGTTACACAATAGAAAATTAAGTTGTCACCTTTATCAAAGTTGTGGCATTTATGGTTGATCGAGAATTGCCGACTCCTCGGTCCGCCGTTTTCCGCCATCTTGACTCAGTTCAAACTCTCCTGCTGCGTGACGTCACATAGCCTCAGCAGGTTTTTTCACATTGTATATCAGATATGGAACGCCATCCAGTTCAAAAATACGTGAATTCTTACACGTAAACAACGCGTAGACAACACGTTGTTTGCACGTTGTTAACGTGTTGTCTACGCGTTGTCAACGTGTTAATTTTTCACGCGTTGTTTACGCGTTGCCAACGTGTTGTCTACGTGTTGTCAACGTGTTGTTAACGTGTTCTCAACGTGTTGTTAACACGTTGATAACACGTTAACAACGTGTTGATTTCATGTGATTCTGAGCCATTTGGCCACTTGTCCAGTTTGAAGGGGTGAGGGTTGTACTTTCCCATTGGCTGCTGAGAAGTCGGGTTAAACCATTTCTGGAAGCCTGGGGGGTTTGCTTGCCACTATTAAACATACTAAGGATCCTCTAATTTCTCTTCATTTTCTTCCTTGTGTAGGCTATAACAATCTTATATTTGGATTGCAATTTCAGACTTAAAATACATTATTATTTTCATCAAGATTAATTGCCTCATTTTGCTCCTTTACTGCCTATTTTGGTAAACAAACACAACAGAGGGAATTCATGCTTTTTACACCATTCATCAACTTTAGTTTTATAACTTAAAAAAAACATTAACAGTTGTGCAGGGAAAAACTAACAGCAGTGGTACTCATTTAATGTTGGTGTAGGATACAAACCATTGTAATAAATATGTATTTGGAAAACATGAAACTTTACTCTTTGAACATTTTTATTAAATGTAGGTTATGATCAGCAGGGGGCATACTAGACTAGCCTATACTCTTAATCCTGATGAAATGGTAAAATAATGACAATGTCCTGATTTTAACAGGTGCTTGGGGTGGGAAACCCTGTTAACATAATTTTATGATATATCATATCATAAAGCAACAAGAAAGCACAGTGTGAATTCTGCTGAAGCTGCCTACTCAGCAATTTCATTAACAGAAAAGGATACAATGTTTCAATCTGCATCTGACTCTACATCAAAAACACCCACAGAGCTAGACAATTATGAGAAAGGTTTTTTATTTCATAAACATAACATTTTAAAGATACCCCATCAATTGCCCATCACCCCATCGTTAGCCCATGGGTTTATATTGCAATCCAATAAAACACCACCAGAATAAATAACCAGAGATCAATCAAGATTGCCCTGACAAAATCTCTAGTATAGGCTAGGGTATAGGAATATAGGCTACCTAATTTATCATAAGTGTTCTGATGCACAGTTAGTTAAATGTAAGACATAATCACAAATTGTGTAATTATAATAATTTACTGGGAATTCAGTATAATCGAAGTTGAAGCAGCCAAATATGAGCAGATCTAATCTAGGCAATGAGTGAGTGTATGGGGTCCTTCTGATAGGCCCCACTTAACAATCCTATCATGCTGCCTGCAACAGTTGCTATACTTGGTTGGTTAAACCCAAAGGCCAACCTATTGTAGCCTTCAATGATTGTCTACTAGAGCCATTATCTATTAATTGACTATTTTGATAATTTTCTTAAACCATCTGTTCAGAGGCTTCCATCATATTTTAAAGATTGATTTATTCAACAAGATATCAAAATTAAAAAAAGTTACCCAATGATGTTATTCTGGCCACCTTAGATGTGGAAAGCCTCTACACAAATATCTTCCTTGTAAGAGGTGTTGAGGCTCTTGAGTATTATTTAAGACTGCACCGAGGAAGCGCACCCTGTACATTTATTTGTGAGCTGATTTGGTTCTTAAACTGAACTACTTTTGCTTCATTGGAGATTTCTTCCTACAATGTAAAGGAACATTGATGGGTTCTACTTTTGCACTGGAATATGCTAATTTACATGTTTTTACACAGTTATGTTTCTAACACTAACAGAAACCTCCTGACCTTACGTTCTCAGTTGAATATGATCATAAACGTTTGTCTTTTTTGTATATGTGGATCGAATTATGCAGTGGCAGCCTTATATAAAAAATAAACAGATAAGACTACAATCTGCCTAGCCAGCAGTGCTCATCGAGCTCTGGAATACGGTTTACCCAAGAGTCATTTAGACTCAGATGTCATTCTAATGAGGAACTAATTGATAAAGCTGCTGCAATGAAAAACAAAGCTTTCGGGACAGAGACTACTCTTTACAGTGTATTGATGAGGCTTACCACGGTGCATTTCAATTCTAGTTTGATCTTTATTCTAGTTACTCTGTCAGAACACTATTCTTAAACACTGGCCTATTTTGGCCTCTGATCCGGCACAAGCATACCCAGCATTTTAAGGATCCTCCCCTCTATAGAAGAGGTCCTAACTTAAGCAACAAGCTGGTGCAGGGCAACATTAAGGCAGGTTCTAAACAGAATATTTTAGCTCCTCTAAGAGATGGGAATAATCCATCTGGCAATTGTGCCCAGTGCCAAACAACAAGGGAAAATCCTCAACGTGGATTTTGATATGTGTTGTGCTGTAATCCAAGATGTTTCTTTTCTTCATCTCTCATGTACAGTTTAGGGTCTATGGTTTGTGGTGCCCCTCACCTGATAACTCTCCATTAGCCCTTTGTTCTGAGATGCTTCTGATTTATGATGGCTCAAGCCTGATCCCTTTCAAATCCCCATTTACTTTGTGATTAGATTGTATTGTACTATAATAAGGGGCAAGTAAGGCTTCTATTGGCCTGCATCACAGTACGCCATTCAGTACTCAAACCCTCAATTCCCAGGAAGTGGAGCCTCTGACATCAGGGTATTGGCGTGCACAGATGTGTTGGCACTGCCAGTGACTGGAATGTGATTGGTTATTTCTGCCTGCCTATCCAATGTTGAGTTATGTATGCTCTGTTAGACCGAAAGCTTAATAAACTGATACACTGCATAGATTGAAGTGTGCTGATGTCGCTTTTATCAGTTTGGACTCATTGATGCTTCCAGCACCTTAGCAAAAATGAAGCCGGGTGGAGCAGTGGTCATCCTGCTTTATTTCTGTCTCTGAAAATAAAACAGAATTAATAAAAAATAAAACTGAGTGAAAAGACATGGCTTGATTTATTAAAGTGCAATTGAAACTTTTATTTTGTATTTATAGTTATCTATGACTGATATAGAGTATGGATTTGATGGCTGTTGTCAAGGCTTTCAGGCTTGGAGACGCTTCAAGATGGATTTACTTTCAACATGTTTAATACACGGCATAGTTTCTGTCTTACGGGTTCTCACTAATATATAAGCTATAAAAAACATAAGACTTGATGCACCAGATTTTTCATTTCCCCAGTATCTCCAATATGCCACATTTGCTCATTCATACTAAACAAAAGCTTGCAGCATAATCCCGCAACCATGCTTTCACATAGTGATGCGATTTTCCGGAAACAGCGGTGTGACAGAAAAAGACACAACAGACACAACACCAGCATGCTGGCTGTGGCTTTCACACAGACATTGTTCCATCTCTGTTACTACCCATGTTCCTGGCACAGAGGTGGATCAGACCCCCCTTTCACGCTCTGTACCTTTCATACAGTGAGACAATACTCCCAGAAAATAATAAAGTGTGAAAGCAGCTATGGATAGCCAGACTCATGATTTAATTGCCAAAAAAATGAGAAGTCTGCTGATATTTAACAAGAGCCATCAGACCATTTGCACAATATTGGGCACAATTAAAACTGTTGAACCACATTAATATATATAATTTATTATGTATAATAGGCTGTAACTGGCTAAACACTTCTCAGGTTTTAGGCTTTAATAAGGATTTTAAGGATGACCTTGGAGTTTGGCACAGTAGTGTACATCTGCTGTCAGGAAAGTCAAATCAGTTACTATCTGACCTAATTACAAACATTCATTCTAATCCTGACAGTCTTTGGACGGCTGTACATTTAATCAAAAAGGGTAATATCACCTGTGTACATGTCTGAGTGCTTAATGTCTAAACAAAAAGAGGTTCGTTTAGGTTTTAACAAGCCCCATAATTAGTCACAATGTGCCCTCTGCTGGTCAAAGCACTAAATTAAATTAAAATGCTGAAAAAGGTTAATGTTTTTTTCCAAAGACATATACAGTATTTATTAAAATGGTTTGTATCCTACACCAACATTAAATGAGTACCACTGCTGTTAGTTTTTCCCTGCACAACTGTTAATATTTTTTAATATATAAAACTAAAGTTGATGAATGGTGTAAAAAGCATGAATTCCCTCTGTTGTGTTTGTGTGGAAATTTATCTTGATGAAAATAATAATAATAATGTATTTTAAGTCTTAAAACAGCAAACCAAATATAAGATTGTTATAGGCTACACACAAAAGGAAGAAAAGGAAGAGAAATTAGAGGATCCTTAGCATGTTTAATAGTGGCAGGCAAACCCCCCAGGTTTCCAGAAATGGTTTAACCCTACTTCTCAGCAGCCAATGGGAAAGTACAACCCTCACCCCTTCAAACTGGACAAGTGGCCAAATGGCTCAGAATCACATGAAATCAATGCGTTGTTAATGTGTTAACAACACGTTGACAACACGTTAACAACACGTTGACAACACGTTGACAACGCGTAAACAACGCGTGAAAAATTAACACGTAGACAACGCGTAGACAACACGTTAACAACGTGCAAACAACGTGTTGTTTACGCGTTGTCTACGCGTTGTTTACGTGTAAGAATTCACGTATTTTTGAACTGGATGGCGTTCCATAATCAGACACACGTACAACTTCACGTTTAGAAAGCACACAAGGATGGCCAAGGATGGGTGACAGAGGAAAAATTAAAAGTTTATAAAAGAAATACGGACCTTATGGTACCATGTACTGATGCATCAGATGGTACTATGGTCCTTGATATACCATACTGAATAATCTTTAGGTTACTCACGTAACCCCGGTTCACTGATACAGGAGTGAGGTATCTCACTATGATAATTCGCCTCAAGCCCCGTACACACACACGCAACGAATTTATCACTTGATGTCTTTAGTCTCTGTACTGTTAAGTCGCCATTTGGGCGTTTCTACTGCTGTCGCGTTATTGGTGACTTTTTGACCCCCTTAGCCAGTAAAAGAGCCATCTAGCGACAATTTAACAACTTTTGTAGTCTGCTTTAGCGAAATTCTTCCACATCAGGCGACATAAAAAACATCAGATCTATCGTGAATGATGTCTCATATCTTCTAAGTGTTCTAGTGCCCCCCTGTGTTTCAAGTAGTATGACTGAAGCATTCAAAAGCATGTACATTATTTTTCTATATCATAGTATATATATTTTTTTATATCAATGTACCAGGCCCGGACTTTGTGTTACACAGGAGAGAGTATATGATGTTACTAAAAGTGCTGATGCTGCAAAAAACCACAATCAGTTGCACTCAGTTGTAACAGAAATAATGACGCTATGGACCTTGAGAAACATAGCTGAAGATAAAGATTAAAACAACTAGTGGTCAAAGTGACCATATTATGCTCAGACTGTCAAGTTTTTTATACTTCTTTAATTAAAAAGTTATTTAAAAAAATAGACTAAAGCCAGGTTTCCACCATTAAAAATAAATCAAAGGCTCTATGAGATAATGGTGGCGGACAGTAACCATTGATTAAAAAAATAATGAAGGGGCGTACCCATGAGGTAATTTCAGAAAATAAACTATATAAAAGATGAGGATCTGAACCAAGACAGTCAGATCTCAGCTCACATCTCAGGTTTGTTGGTTTGCTCAATAAACTCTTAACCTTTAACACCCGGAACTCCGGACTCCGTTTTCTTACTGAGAGGAAAGAAATGTCTTTGACGCTCCACGACACATGCCATCAGGAGTTCAATTTATGTGCATACGGATGGTCTATAAATCCAATGCCTGATGAGCTGACATGTTGTTGGTATTTGTTGGACAATCTCAACCTCAATTCACGTGCATGTTCTCCATTTAGAAAAGAAAAGTCAGCCTACAGCGATAGAAGAGCATTGAGAAATTATCTAGCAGGGCAAGAGAGAGAAAGAGAGAGACAATGGATATGAACACCTTATCTATAAGTCTATAAGTCTATAGATAAGTGATATGAACAGATGAGGTGTCACTGTCAAAAAGTCATCGTGACATAGTAACACTGGCACAAGTAATACAAACTTATGGTTCAGCATCGCACAACAGATAGGCTATGTAAAAAAGAAAAGAAAGATCCATGTTTAAAAATAATTAAATGATAAAAAAAAACATCCCAAACACTACACCGCCTAACCATGGTTGGTATTGCTAGGATAATTTTGGAATTTGACATTGTTCAATAATGCAGTTTAACTTCAAAACAAAACAAATAAATAAAATCCACCACAGTCTGAATGTTTGACATGTTCAATTAGTGATAGCTAAATGATTAGTAGTGAAATACTACTTGTTAAATCATTAGTTCAATAAATAAATATATAAAAACATGGTTCCCTTACGACTCAGTACACTTGACATTGCGTTGCTACGCATATGGGGAGAGCATTCTTACACAACCTAGTTGAAACTTCTCTACAATAATGACAATATTCTAATATTGACAATGGCGTTTGAGCCCCGCCTGTTTGGCGTCAGGGACGTAGTGCCGGGTATACGCAGGTATACGGCGTAGACCCACTTCTTTATAAGTGTGCATTGCGTATACCCCCTTTTAAATCCCCTCTGATGTGCATCATTCAGTAGTGTCCTGCATTAGCCAAAAACATGACAGTCCAGCACATGAAAAGCTAATCCAGTCGCAGTGTTTCCCATTAATTGACTAGTCTAATTTGCCCCGCCATGGTCTAATAATAAACCAAAAACATTTTTACACTTCTCAGTCTCACAATAACATCAAATAAAAGGCTGTGTTTTGCGCTCTCTCTCTCGCGCACCAGTCAGTTCCTCACCCGTTGCTGTGAACTCATGCACTTGCAGATATATGCACTGGAGTATTCCATCCGTAATTTGGTTGAGGATGATAACAAATCTTTGAGTTAAGTAACGTTAACTCATTTGGAATAAATCACTCAAATCACTCTCCGACCTCCTGAAAGGGCAGACAGCCTCGTCTCGTGCAGCGGTTCTGATACTGGGGATGATAAATCCAAAGTCATATCCTTTGCTGCATCAGACGAGTGGTCAGTGGATGATGCTGCCACCCCTCCCCCCAGCAAGGAATGTGCATGCGCCACTGACAGGGAGATGCGCCGCATCTTTACAAGGGTGGTCGAAGAGCTTCACCTTGAGTGGTCTCCCCCAGAGGAACCTGAACAATCTCGCCTCGATTAATGGTTTCTGCAGTTCGGACACCGTAAATCTGCTCCATTCTTCCCCGAAATTCATAACAAATTATCTAAGTCCTGGCACGCGTCCTTCTTGGCGCACTCGCGCAGTGATGCCATCCTCTTTAATGTGGCTGACGGGGAAGAAAACGGTTATGCCCAATTAACCCATACAGAGGAGGCGGTAGCAGCACACCTCTGCCCAGCGAGTAACAGGGTGTGGAAATCACACCCCATACATCCTTCCAAACTGTGTCGCTGTAACACAGTTCAATGGAAAGGAGGAGGCGAGAACCGGCTTTACAATATAAATAATATTTTAATAATAAACTTAAGCAAAAAGACAAACACATACAGGTGTCGGGCAGCTGCCTGTATCTCTCTCTGTCACACTGCTGTTTCCTGTCACCTTTATCTCTCTCAAGATTAATCAGCCTAATTAGGGGTCGGGTGTTTGCTCCAGGTATTTCAAGCCAAGCTACTCAGGCAATTGGACGAGGTGGTCTCCGCAAGTGACTGGAGTGCTATGATTAGGTTTGGTGTTTACCTCTGGGCCGAGCTCCGCCCTCTCCGGAACTACCGTAACCAACATCACAGGGACCACCTCCCTCCATAATTTCAGGAGGTTGAGGTGGGGAGTAATACGAGAACCTTATCTCCCGGTGTAAATTCCCTTAGCTCGTACAGTTGGCGCTGTCATTCTTGAGCTTGGAGCAAATTCTCCTGTGTTTGTTCCCCCAAGGTGAGGAGTTTTGCTCTAAGATCAAGAATGTACTGAATTTAATTCTTGCTATCTGAAGGTCCCTCCTCCCAAGCTTCGCGGATGACATCAAGCACCCCGCGCAGGCGCCGCCCATACAGCATCTTGAATGGGGAAAATCCGGTGGAGGCTTGCGGGACCTCTCATACTGCAAATAACCATTGAGCCATTTGTCCCAATTCCTAGCATCATGGTGCACAAAGTTATGAATCATGTTCTTAAGGGTTTTATTAAATCGCTCCACCAGGCCATCTGTCTGCGGGTGGTAAACACTGGTGCGAATCGATTTAATTCCCAATAATTCGTAGAGCTTGTGTAGTGTCCGTGACATGAAAGTTGTGCCCTGATCGGTGAGAATTTATTTTGGAATCCCCACCCTCGAGATTATTTGGAAGAGTGCCTCCGCAACACTACGTGCTGAGATGATGCTCAGAGGCACTGTATCAGGGTATCGTGTTGCATAATCCACTAGGACCAATACAAAGCGATGTCCGCATGCTGTCCGCTCTAATGGCCCAACAAGGTCCATGCCAATTCTCTCGAATGGGACCTCGATCGGTAGAAGGGGGCGCAATTGCACTTTTGGGGTGGCCAGTGGATTTACCAGTTGACATTCAAGGCAAGCCGCACACCACCTGCGGACATCGGCGCCAATGCCCGGCCAATAAAAACGGACTATTAAGCGGTTCAGTGTCTTCAGGAATTCCCCTGAGGGTGGGAAGGGCTGCAGCCTCTCCCCCCTCATGTCATCATGACGTGAGGGGGCCCCAGCTCCGCCTCCCCTGCCAGAGCATCGCACATATCACAACTCATCGCTTTCACGCAGGACCAATCTGCACACATTCCCTTTAATAAATTCCTAAATTCAGGCCAATTATTCCCCAAAATCAGTGGATGGGTGAGGTGGGAACTAACCGTGGCCTCCACCCTATGTTTCGTTCCCCGAAATTTAATCACAAGGGTCACTACAGGGTATTTGTGAATATCCCCGTGCACACACTTCACCCTCACCATTTTAGCTGTGCCCAATTCCTCGGGTTGAACCAAGCGTTGGTGGATCGTGGTTTGATTACACCCGGTGTCCACCAATGCTTGGTGAGTAACCCCCTTGGCCCTTACCGGTATCCGGTATGCTCCAGCTCGGTTGGGGGCAGCCTGCGGGGTATCGGGATCCGGATCACAGTCCGACACCTCCATCACGGGGCATTGATCCGAGAAGTGTCCCGGATCCCCGCAACCCCAGCAGGCCGACCCAGATGCCACGGCCGCACCTGTGTTGGCGGACACTTCCATCTGAAGGGGAGAGCAGTGGGGTACTCTCAAGGCATGGGGAACGGGTCGCTGGGGCGGAGCTCCTCGCTTCCGTGGGGCCGGAACGGGCTCTGGGGAGAGAGCAGAGTAAGAGGGAGGAGGGGAACACACAGGGGAAGGGGGAAAAGAGAGAGAGAAGAGGGCTCTTCCGCCCTCGGGTACGCCCCCATATGGTGATCTGCGTCATAGGCCAGGAGGTTAGCTGCCGGCAGCTGTTGGACAGCAAGCTGGGCTTCCCCAGACAAGAGTGGGAGGAGCCTGGCCACCTATTGGTCACACGGCCAGCTCCAAACCTCAGCCGTCTGCTCAAACAGGTCTAGGAATGCCTCTGCGTCATCTTCTGCCCCCATTTTCAGGAGTGTGGGTGGGGGCAGGGGGCTGCGGTTGTCCGGGGTCGCGGCCAGGGCTCTCTCCAGGCCAAGCAGACTCCGGATTGCATGCCGGTCCTCTGCTTGAGCTCGCAGAATTTCAAAGAACAGGCGATCCTGGTCTTGGCGAAGCTCAATCAGGGATTGTTGGTAGGACTGATGGAGGCTGTCGAGGGATTAGAGGATCTCAGCCAACTGCGGGGACTCCATGGGGTATACTTCAAATTTGTTCCCGGGTTTTGGCACCAGTGTGAGAACTTAAAGGAGGACTCAGGAAAATAGGTTCCTTCAACTTGGGCTTTTATTTATTGATACAGGGTGCCACAACACGCCAGCTTCACAAAAACTAGCTTCACAATAAGCTTTCACTTTATAACAGTGTGGCAGCGGGGGCGTGGTCAAGCGCCCGTCCGGGGAGGGAAAGCGGTAAGGGCGCTTGCACCTGAGCTAAATTATGTCTAACACCTGTCTCTAATTTCAGTGAGCACGGGGAGAGCGGCATAAAAGAGCCACAGCACTACCAGTGTAACACAAATCAAGTTCATGGGCAAGGAAGAGGTGAGAAACCGGCTTGACATACAAACTAAAGGTTTAATGGAGAACTCAAAATACAAACACATAAGACAACGGACATGTCCGTAATTGAGCTCTCTCTCTCGATCGCCGTCTGCGAGTGGCCTTTATCCCTCTTGACGGCTTAATTAGCCTAATACGGGACGGGCGTGCGTAATCACGCGCCGGTCCCGCCCTCCACCGTGCCACAAACAGGCTTCACAATAAACTAGCTTCCAGACCCAGACTGTGTTTCCCCTGCTGGCGGTGTGGCTTTTTTTTATGCCGCTCTCCCTGTGCTCACTGTTATTAGAGACAGGTGTTAGACATAATTCAGCTCAGGTGTAAGTGCCCTTATTGCTTCTCTCTCTCCAAACGGGCATTTGACCATGCCCCCGTTGCCACAAACGGTTAGTAACGTTCTTTTAAAATGACAGTACTCTGCGCTACGGGGTAGGTGAAATGCCAGTTGCAGTGTTGCCAGATAAAATAAGCCATAAAATGTTTTTCTGGTCTGGTGAAATTATCAGCATATAAATTATAACAAGCATACAGTTAATTATAGTACAATTGTAATTACAGATAATCTTCATTCACAAAATGCATCCATGACAGTCAATTAGGTAAAGACATGTTTTATGCAGCTGTTTCCTTCAGGATCGAAGCACATGTTTTTTCGGGCTACACCTAGTGGTGTAATTACAAAAATGGACTTTGATAAACCCTTTGGCCTTTGGTTTCATTAGAAAATTATTTGAATGAAATTAACTGGTTACCAGCATTTAAAAGCGTTTTCACTCCTGAACAATTCAAAATGACTTATAGATCAACTATATATTTTTTTACATTTATCAGCAAAAAGAAATGTATGCATTAATGGTGCAGATTTAATTAAAGTTGTTGATTATTAGCTAAATATCTTAATTTGGATTCCAGAAAATGGCTGTCCATAGATTTATAGATCCTCCATTTGTTCGGGTTGCTTTGCTGTGAATAATAATGCATTTTGTACTAGTTTGTACAAGTAGATTTCTCAGCATTAGACCCCTTTGAAACGTAATTACGGTGGAAGTAACTTTGCTTTAAAATATAACAAAATATATAAAAAAAATAAAATCAGATATCCATAGTGTAACGGCACCAATCCAGACGATGGCAGTAAATCATCAACAAGCTCAATTTACCTGCTCAAAATATGATAGAAGTGGGAAGTGGTGGGAGAAAATTGCCTCAGTTTGTTCCTGGGAGGATACTCAGCCCTGACTCAGCCTAATAGGGTGGGGGCGGGGTTAGGGCATATGCTGCCTCCCAGGAACAACTAGAGGCCTCTTTGTGCAATGGGCGTTCTGCTACTGTTGTTTATTAACTCAAGTGTGGTTATTTGCACTGTATGTTGTATCTCCAGTGCATCATATTTAAATCGGCTTGATTGAGTGTGAGAATGACAGAAGTGTGTAAAGAGTTGTTCGGTACCGCACCGGATCAGGGTCCAGTGGAGAAATGGATCCTGCGGTCCGACAGTGTCAGTGTGGAGATCCTTTCCCTCGGCTGTGTCATAAAGTCCATCAAAACAGCGGATCGGAGCGGTGAAATTGCGGATATAGTGTTAGGATACGATGATTTAGAAGGCAAGTTCTACCATGCAGTTCCACTCTCTGATTTTAAACTTTTTTATGGTTTTAATGGAAGTCTTGTTTTTGTGAATGTCATCCGAGGTTTCCCTACAGATGTGTTTAGATGCGAATCAGTTGAAACGATGTCCTAACACTTTCTCTGCTGATGCCTGCCAAATGTGGCGTCTCAGTACACAAGAATCACTAATACGACCTAGTTTATAGTGCAGATAGCGATGGTATTAAATGGAGAGCAAATAGAGAAAAATCCCGTTTATCTCCTGAGACAAAAACCCAGTAATCTCACATGTCTCTTGAGTTTCAAAAGAGAGCTCACATGTCACGTGTCACATGTTATATTCACCAAGACACCAAAGTTCAAAATCAGAGATTTAAAATGTGAAATCATAAGTTCTTCCCAAAATATACCATCCTCAAAAGACCAAATGAGGCAATCTGACAATGCACATGAATTTTATAGCTATTACATTACTATATGTTAGCAATTGTCTATTTTTATTTCATTTCAGGAAGTTTGGTAGTAATATTGTTTACCACAAAAATGTATTCCTACCTGTTGCTCCTTTTAATAATTATTATTTATTATTATTATAAATAATAATTTTTAGTGTTTTCTGTATCGGCCAAGAAAAGTGAAACATAACATTTGACATGAAATCTCCTAAACTATGAAAGAGCACCCTGGCATGTTATAATACTTTACCCAACTGATTAAAACATCTAATTTATAGAAAAACTAAAACTTCTGAAATGTCTTTAAAAGAATGTTAAAATCACTCAGCAAGTGTAACCTAGCATATCATAGTCAGATTAATCAGTGTATAGAAAGTTAGATAAAATGTCCACATATTAAAGAGTACTGAATCATTAGTGTAAAAATATGCACACTGTAAAAAGCTGCTGTGAAACAATTGTACATATGTACATGTAATATATATATAATGTGTACATACACCGATCAACCACAACATTAAAACCACATGCCTAATATTGTGTAGCAGAATGCTATTCTGAGATGTTGTTCTTCACACCACAATTGTACAGAGCGGTTATCTGAGTTAACTTAGACTTTGTCAGTTCAAACCAGTCTGGCCATTCTCTGTTGACCTCTCTCATCAACAGAACTGCCACTCACTGGATGTTTTTTGTTTTTGGCACCATTCTGAGTAAATTCTAAAGACTGCTGTGCATGAAAATCCCAGGAGATCAGCAGTTACAGGAATACTCAAACCAGCTCATCTGGCACCAACAATTATGCCACGGTCCAAATCACTGAAATCACATTTTCCCCCAATCTGATGGTTGATGTGAACATTAACTGAAGCTCCTGACCTGTATCTGCATGATTTTACTACACTGCTGCCACACGATTGGCTGATTAGATAATCACATGGATGAATGTTGGTGCCAGATGGGCTTGTTTGAGTGTTTCTGCAACTGCTGATCTCCTGGGATTTTCACACACATCAGTCTCTAGAATTTAATCTGAATGGTGCCAAAAACAAAAAACATCCAGTGAGTGGAGGTTCTGTGGACGGAAATGTCTTGTTTGATGAGAGAGGTCAACAGAAAATGGCCAGATTGGTTTGAATGGACAAAGTCTAGTGTAACTCAGATAACCGCTCTGTACAATTGTGGTGAGAAGAATATCATCTCAGAATGCTGTTCTGAGATGCAGGTTGCCTCTGTTTTGGCAGCATGAGAGAGACCTACACAATATTAGGGAGATGGTTTAATGTGGCTGATCGGTGCATGATCCTGGTGGTCGATGCAGATATAGAGAGCATGCTGGCCTTTCTGTCACTAGACTTAACTACAGAAATGGAGTATTAGAATAATATTGATGTCCTTTAATGTCAATCCAGGTTATCTCTCAAACCCACGCTATTTTGGAGCTGTTGTGGGCCGTGTTGCTAATCGTATTGCCAAGGGCCGGTTTGTGATCAATGAGAAGGAATATAAACTGGCTATAAACAATGGGCCCAATGCTCTGCATGGTGGACTGAAAGGCTTTAACAAGGTAAAAAAAAGAACAACACATGTATGAATTTGAAATGGAAACCCTTGTTCTCTAAAACATACTTCAGTTTTTCGTCTTTCAGCCATTTCATTCAGGAAGTCTGTGTATGTTCTAGGCAATGTGGAAAACGGAGGTTGTGGATAATGGACTGAAACTGAGCCACAGTAGCCCAGATGGTGATGAGGGATACCCTGGGAACCTAAGAACTTCTGTCACCTATAGACTGGAGAAGAACACATTGAGCATTTTGTACCATGCACAGACAGACCAAACTACACCAATCAACCTTACCAACCATTCATATTTCAACCTGGCTGGACAGGTAGTGCTACATGTACACAAAGTCTTACAATACATGAAAGAAACAGTACACAAATAAATCAAGACTGCTAATAAGATTTTATACATAATAGATCATATTTGTGGACACTAACGCTGTGGTTTTACTATCAGTAAATAGTATTTCCTGCTTTCCGCAGGGGAAACCAGACATTTACGACCATGAGGTGACCATCTCAGCAGAGTCTTACCTGCCTGTGGATGACACAATGATCCCCACTGGTATCTGTAGTTAAAATTACCTTACCGTCATAACTAATACCCTACAGATGTGCAAACCTCAGGGACAAGTTGGAACAGTAAAAGTAAATTGTATCTGAAAGATACTTAAGATCTTCATAAGATCACAAATCACAAACAGAGCAAAGCAAAAAAAAAAAACACAAAAAAAACAATGTCTTGGCAAATTTGTAAAACTGCATGTTCAGTTTACGTAATGCTGATCTTATGGCTTTCTAGTACAGAAGCTGTCAAACATGGCATTTCATTTCTTCACTATTCATAGGGGAAGTAAAAGCTGTGGAGAATACACCGTTTGACCTGAGAAAGCCTGTCCTCCTTGGCTCTAGACTTAAAGAGCTCCCTGGTCCAGGCTTTGACCACAACTTCTGTCTTTGCACACCAGGTGAACCACAACTGGAGAAGAAATGTGCAAGGTAAGATGTATGTTTTGTTATTTACAGCCAGGGGTGTAAAGTATTGAATTACAAATACTCACGTTACTGTAATTAACTACTTTTTCCCAAGAATTGTGCTTTTTAAGTAGTTGAAACATGTTATACTTTAACTTTTTATTGAGTACATTTTAAGTGCTGATTTTATTTTTATCCATCAACATGATTGGCTAGTGAGAGTCTCGTGACTCCCGTCAAATCAAATCACACGTAACAAACTTGAATGGCAGCTGCAGATCTGGCTCCAACTGTGGAGAATGCTTCAAGCATGGTTTACAGCTGAACATAACCGGCTGCACCCGGAAGGGATTTTCGCAATGAAAAAGGCCAATTGCTAGACTGTGTCATGTGAGTTTAACTTGCTCAAGCCAGATATCAGCATTAATCCTGCCTCTAATTTAAAGAAACATATTGAGGTAAATTTCTTATTTATGCTTACTGGATTCTGTGTGTCTATAATTTAGCCTGTAATTTAACTATCTATCACTGAGATTATTGGGCTGCTGTGAGAGATTAATGCAATGTTATCAATAGGGCTGGGCAATAAAATGATCTAGATGTTTATCAGATTTTTTTTTTTCGGTTTTGCAACTCGGTACTCAAGACTCACTACTCATGAGTACTTTTAAATGAGCTACTATTTTACTCTTACTTGAGTAGTTTTTAGGACAGCTACTTTTACTCACACTACATTTTTTGGGAAGTAACAGTACTTCTACTTGAGTATTATTTTTCAGTACTCTTTCCACCCCTGTTTACAGCTTAGAGTCTTATGTGTGATACTGCATGGTGTTCTGATGTGTTGTATTCCATACCTCAGATTAACAAGTAGTCTTGCCCTAAACTCGCATTATTGGTTAAGCCAATGTTGTTATATGTCTAGCCTGTTCAAACAAACAAATTGCAATGCCGCTGTAGCACTTTTAACTTTCAACTTCCATCCTCTGTAGTGTGGTGCATCCAGGGACTGGCCGTGTTATGGAGGTGAGCACTACCCAACCTGGGGTTCAGTTCTACACCTCAAACTTTCTGGATGGGACTTTGAAAGGTAAAGGTGGAGCTTCTTACCCCAAACACAGTGCCTTCTGTTTAGAGACCCAAAACTGGCCAGATGCTGTCAACCAGGTAATTTAATAACAAATATATTTATATACATGTACATGCGTTATTGCTGATCGGATCACATGTGTTCAGCGCTAAAAACAGGTCTAAACAGGGTCTAAAACATTTTGTGATCGGATCACAAAAACCACATATGAATGTGGTCAAAACGCATGTGATCACATTGCATTTGATGTGTAAACGGTAATCCATCCCTTATGCATCCCAGACAGTAGTGCAGAGCCACCCCTCAACTGTCAATCATCAGTGTGTATTGATTTATACAGTTTAGTGTGTTTGATATTAACACAGATGAGAAGCACACACATCTGCTGCTCGGTTAATACAGGTAATCCACTAAAATTGCAGATAATTCTGCTTGAAATGTTGCGTTTGTGCTTAATTAAATTTCACATGTGTCTGGGAGAAACAGCGCGCCATTTTTTGTTGACTTTGACTTTGTTGCGCTTTAATGTCATGCAGACACACACTGACAGTGTGATTGATGTATATTCTCTATACCCTATGAAATCTGAACACAAGCAGTCACAGGAGACGCATTTAAGCATCCAGGTGTAAACAGTGATGTGTTTCGCCTAACAACATGTTTTACCCGAAGCACATCTTAATACCAGGTGTGAAGTGGTTCTTTGATTCAACTAAAATTGTCCAAATATTCAAACAAGCCTTGTAGAGCAGACAGCATTACAAAGAAATTGGGTGGCATCTCTGTGTTATACACAGTAACTGTGATCATAAGAAACAATTTACTGCTTACAATGTTGCATGTAGTTCATTATATATCATATTAAATTGACCCATTAGAGAAATTGGGATATATATATATGTACATATTCCATTATGCATGGGAAAATGATGGTGCCTTGATTCCACCACAGAAGAAAAAAAAGTTAGAGGTAAGGTTCAGACTTTGAATTACAATTGTTACATTATTTCATGCAATTGTGAGAAACAAAGTTTCAATCGCGAGATATAGTCTACATTTACAATAATAAGAAATAAAGGTGCAAATGCAAAATATAGGCTAAACTCGCAATTATGAGAAATAAAGTCGGGAATGCAAGATGTAGGCAAAAACTTGCAATTATGAGAAATAAATTTGCAATTGTGAGATATAGGCTGAATTTCAATGAACCCTCATTTAGGGGTTTGGTAAAAATGGATCCCGTTGGAACTTTGCTTTTTTTAAAACATGGTTTGGTGACTTTTCCTACATTTGCCATCTATACACAGGATTCTGGTGGTGTTACAAAAAAAACCTCACAATCTTTGTGATCGCGGTCAAATTTGACCCCACAATGGATGAAAAGATAAAACTGAGGACTTCTTTTTTGTCAAATAAAATTAATAAATTAGCCACAATGCAGAACACACACAGAAATGAAGGGGTGATACTAGAACACATACAAAGTGCAGAACGCACACACACACACACACACACACAAATAAAAATGTGAGACTATAAAAGAGTTTTTTTATTTTATTTTATAGAATTTGCCAAATAAAATCAGCCACAATACACACAGCCGTTTGCCATTGCAAAATATTTATTCTAAGTCTTATGTTTGTGCAAAAAAATGAATGATCACTGTTCATTTTTTTTCCTTTTTATTGCTGTTGGTTTTATTGACATTTTAATTTACTTTGAGTTATTGAATTGGGGTGTTTGAAATAAATGATAGGTAATCATAATGTGTCGTCATTGCAAAAACTGACACTTCAAAACACCACAAACCAAAAAAATGCTAAACTTTGACAAAATGAATGATTTGTTTAAGTCTTTGATAATATCTAAATTTATTCCATGGTGGGATCAAGGCATCATAGAAAATTCATAATGACTAAATTAATGAGTGACTGTCCTGTGTCTCTCCTCAGGCTCATTTTCCTGATGCTTTGCTGAGGCCAGGAAAGGAGTACACACACACCACACGCTACACATTCTCTGTGGTCTGAAATTACATGAACATGTGTATTGTTCTTCCATCATGTTTAAAGGCTTTATGTATTATGTCTGCACTTTTGACCTGGCAAAATGTAAGCGATTAAAGATATGACATTTCTGTATATTTTGATTATGTAAATCAGCACAACAAGACTTGGACTTTAGCATGATTACTAATCTACTAATGTTATGTATTAATTCATCTCACAAATCCTCATGTTATCTTCAGTGATTAGTACTGAATAATGATTCAATTCAGCAAAGATATTTTTATCACAAATGGTCATGTTACTTTATGCAAAAGTAGGTTTAAGTAAAAAAAAATATTATTTTTGAAATACATGACATTTTTAGATTGAATTTGAAAATGTTTATTAAAAATGTCACTGACAGAACACAGCCTATCATTTGATTATAAAATACTTTATAGTGTTTGAGATGTCTGTTTGAGTTCGGTATTGTGTGGTCTCAAAAGTATAACGTGTGCATGTTCTACAACATTTTGACACTGATGCTCAAGCATCACCAAAGCTAATTACATCCAGGTGCCCACTTTGAAATGGTCAAAGATTTGTGTTTATTTGTTTTTAAGTAAACACATGCCTAACATTACATTTCTCTTAAATACATTTGATGATGGAAAGGACATGAAATTATTTTGGCAAACTATATGCCATTATCATAACAATTCATGATGCAAAACACTGTAATAATGTTCATTATATTTGACACAAAATTCACAATTCAGGCACGTGCTGATAACTGTAATATTGCACTAAAAACAGTCCAATATGGACTTGCCATTTTAAAGGATGTTTGTGTGTAATCACACAAGGTCAAAGTACATTTCCTGTGTGTTTTCTCTGTTAAAAGAAGAAAATGAAACGGATTCAGGAGACTCCATGATTCAACAAATCTTGACTCATCTGCACAGCCATGCTATATATATATATATATGCCATGTTCAGGTGAACATCCCACACTTATTTCACTGTTAATAGTGTACACGTGAGTGGATGTGTTTTTGATTGTTGTGAAAAGAACATTCTGTTTATTGGATGAGTGTGTGTGTGTGTGTGTGTGTTACTGTGTTGATATGAGTGATACTATAGTGTGTATAATGCGTGATCCTCGTGGACAGCTGATTAGATCAATGCTGGGATTTTTGATCTTCTCCTCTAAGAGCTGATCCAATTCCCACCGCAGCTCCTTCACCAGATCAGCCACCTACACAGTCAAAACAGGCTATGTTCAAAATGGAATACTACTTACTGCATACTGTGTAAAATAATATACTGTATATTCAATTTACTTCAACTGAATATACTACCTACTACTTAGTAGGTAAATAGCATGTTTCAAACAGAACTGTCACATGAGATTAATACATTGCATGTGTAATTCAGGAATTGGCATCAAGTTATTATCTTATAAATACATTTTGTGATATTGCTTCTGGTTCCTTTGTCACATTGGAAATATACTGGAAAGTTTGACATATTTAGTCCAGGTTCTCCACGCATACAGTACATTTGTACTGTTTGTGCACAGTGTAAATACTGCAAAATACTGTAAATAATGGAGGTATAATATAGAGGTATTATAGATTGTACATCTATAACCTACTACAACATTACTCTTGAGAAATGAAAATTGAACACGCTGGACACATTCTTAAAAAAAAAAGAAGAGCCAAATTTACTGCACATTTCCTTTAATTTTTTATAGAATGGTTACTGGGTAACTATGGTTCCCAGCATTTGCTGTCAGCCACGCTAAACCACGCTCCCAGCACACGTGTGTGAATGACAAGACTGTATAATACCAATACATAAAATACAGAATAGAACACAAAGGGCTCAGCATTTATTTGTGCATTAAATTTCACATACTGCATGACTTATGTGTATTTGTGGATGGTATTGTGAGCAAAGAAAACCGTATAATTGTGCATTATTCTGGTGTGGATTGCGCGTGCGTGGATTAGTTGCTTGTATTTCTGGATTCCCGTGTGCATTTTTTTCGATCTGTTGTTTACATGTGTGGGAGGCATTTTTCACTAAATATGCCAACGGGTCTCATCAAATGTAAACGCGAGCTTTTTCCCAGCTAGTCATCATTATCAATCAGCGTTTCCATTAAATCCGACTAAGCCCGGATCATTTAACGTACGTACACGCAGCTTTATCCATGACTGCTTTCCAAATGGCATAACTCACCCTCCAAAAGGACACTTGGAAAGGGAGAACAATCATGATCTAAATATGAATTAAAATGTGTTTTAAGAATGAACCTTATTTTTGAGCCCCACACCTTTTATCCTAGGCAAAGTCTTCAAAGGGAACTGGACATAGGGATGATCACTTTGGAATGTAACGCACCCCATATCAAAGTTTGTTATCGGATCTGTTAAAGTAATGGTTTCCGTTCGTATTTTCACCCAAAATTTTGGTGCATAAGTCAGTTATCTTGCCTGAAGTGTCTTGGTCTGAGGTGGTGTGACAACAGTGCACTGTCAGAGACGCATGTATTCTGGCCTTTCACGAAAGTCAACTTTGCGCAAACACAGAAGATCTCGCTTCATTTATGTGCTGAACCTGCTTAGCTTTTGTAAGCTATTTAATGAAGAAAAGATAGAAATCCTAACAAATGTATCCAGCTTGAACAGGAATGCTCTTCCCCTCCAGCTTTGAACAGGAATGCTGTTCCCTGTCGTGGACTCTGTTCCCCCCATTAACAGTTTTGCTTATTATTTATGCTGTATCTATATATTGCAGAGTGATATGGTAGCATGCTATTCCAAACATAGCAGCTGTTTTACCTCATGAGATGTGGCGGCAAATTTGATCCAGCCATCATCCAGCGAGATAATGAACTCTCCACGCTGCAGCTCCACGCTGACTTGCCCTCCACCAAACAGCACCATGGGATACACGCTCACCATGCTGCAATCACGAATAAACACTCGACTGGTCTTCACTTTCTCATGGTACACCAGGTACGGGTTGTCATAGTGGCGCACCTACACAGAATGAAACCTCAGATTTTACACTCAAAACATTGCTATATGTTTCATATGTTTATATTGCTATATGTTTCATATGTTTCATATTTAATTCAAACAATGGTATACGAATCATTTGGGTATGTTTCTTGTGTGTGTACACATTTTTTTAAGGTGCATATGTCCATAAATAGTACGTGAGAGAAATAGTTACAGAGAAGTTCACAGATGAGGGGTGTATGTGGACGGCTCCATCATTCTTGGTCAGGAAACGCAGTTCCTCGGCTTTAGGTTGCATCTTCATAGTACCCTTACTAGTGAGCTTATATTTACCCTGAGGGGATCTCACCTAAACACACAACACACATTTTACATACGCTCGCAATTTCACGTTTCACAACTTAAGTCCCAGAGGGATTTCAGGTACTGACCTGCACTACATTAGGATAGAGAGCAGCACACAACATGGCTGACATCAGTTTTGTGTTATCAGAGTTCAGGTTTGCCTTTGAGGGAGAGAAAATCAATTTGTTAAAGGAACAGGTCACATACATGTCGGTACAGTGGATATGATAATGATACACAAGATACTGAGTTCATAAATATTTCTGAGACTGAGCCTGTGTGTTTGTCATTGTTTTTACTTAAAATTAATATATATTTTGTCTACATGGTATAGTTATTCAACTGGTTTCTATTCAAAAAAATAACAACAAAACATACAGTGATAGTCCAAAAGTTCAAAACAACTAGAGAAAATGTTATGTAGCATTTTCTTAAATTATAAATGACATTCTCAGCATTACAATTTCAGCCAAAACCAACATGAATTTCCACATTTCTTAGTATTTGGTATGTCCCCCTTTAGCTTTAATGACAGCATATACTCAAGCTAGCATGCACTTCTCAATTTTGTGCAAAAGCTGATGATCATGTTATCCAGCATCTCATATCATTGATCATTTTGTCTGCTTTAAAGGGATAGTTCACCCAAAAATGAAAATTCTCTCATCATTTACTCACCCTCATGCCATTCCAGATGTGTATGACTTTCTTTCTTCTGCAGAACACTAACAAAGATTTTTAGAAAAATATCTCAGCTATGTGGGTCCATACAATGCAAGTGAATGGCGATCAGAAATTTGTATCTCTAAAAATCACATTAAGGCAGCATAAAAGTAACCCATACAACTCCAGTGGTTGAACACACACCTTCAGAAGAGACATAAGTGTAGGTGAGAAACGGAACAATATTTAAGTCCTTTTTTTAACCCTAAATCTCTACTTTAACTTTCAGATGCGAAATTTAAACTAAACAGGCACCACATGTGACTTTCAGATGTAGAAGAGAAAGTGGAGATTAAAAGGACTTAAATTTTGATCCGTTTCTCACTCACACCTATTATATTGCTGCTGAAGATATGGATTTAATCACTGGAGTCATAGATTACTTTTTCATTTCCTATATGTGATTTTGAGCTATAAAATGTCTGATCACCATCCACTTGAATTGTATGGATCTTTAGAGCGGAGTTGTTATTCTAAATATCTTAATTTGTGTTCTTCTGAAGAAAGAAAGTATAGTATGAGGGTAAATAAATAAAAAGATTTACATTTTTGGGTGAACTATTCCTTTAATAGAAGCAAGGTAATCTGTTCTTTTGTACAAGGAGTTCAATTACATGTCACAAATGTGCTTATATAATAAGTGGCCTAGAAATAGTGCAGAATCTTTAATACTTTTATCAAATAAATTTGTCATTATAAATGTCAAATTCTGAATATTGAACAGAGGGAGGGCCAAGAGAAATTATCGATAGCATGAGAAAATAAAAGAAACGTACAAAAATATTAATAAATAAATAAACAAATTTAAAGTTTATTTTCTCATGCTATTAATAATTTCTCTTGGCCCTCCTTCTGTTTCTGGCTAAGCTTCTGATGGAAATACAACAAGTTTTAATATTTTGAATAATCTAAACAAAGAAATTTATAATGACAAATTTATTTGATAAAAGTATTAAAGATTCTGCACTATTTCTAGACCACTTATTATATAAGCACATTTGTGACATGTAATTTGACTCCTTGTACAAAAGTATACATTTCCTAATTGTTCCCAGGGAAGTTTTTAGGGTATTTAGTTACTAAAGATTGTCTACTTTAAGAATATTAAAAGATCAATCAGCAATATTCATATTTGAGTACACAGAGAATTTCTTATTTCACATGCGTAACATATGTAATGTTAGGAGTCCTTGTGGCTGAGAACAGACATTTATTATTATATGGTGATTCAGGGTATTTAGCCTAGAAGTTGTTTTTTAATTTAAAAACAAAATGGACATTTTAACTATAGAAGGATCATTTTTTCCCCAGCACAATTTGCTAGCATGTCTTTGGAAGGACGAAAATGACGGATTAAATTGATGGAAATTGATACGGTCATTTGATATTTGGAATTAGCACAATATTATTTTTGTCTTATGGGGAAAATGAGGTCTTAAAAATCTTATGAGTTCAATCCAAATCATTTATTTCAGAGTAGCTTATTTACGAGCTGCTTTTGATGAAACAGATAGAAGTTCTAACTAATATGGGATGCCCATCAACTGAACGCGCATCTCATTTCCGCATCGGGTGTTTTACAGTGTAAATAGCTTAGTTATCATGAGTGATCTAGTTTTGTTGTAAGCTGCTGTAAGCAAGCACTGTTACCTCATAGCCTGTGGCCTCCAGTACCCCATCACTTCCTTTTGAGCTCATTTTTTCAATAACTCTTGCTTTCATTCCATCCTTCACAAAGCCAATATCAGACAGGAGCTCAGCAAACTGCCTTTTAAGACATGCTATTTCCTGAGAAAACGTACAAAACAGAGAAGTCATTCAAGTATGCTGAAATAACGGAAGTTTCCATAAATAAATTAGAGACCAGTCTTACCTGTAAACCGCGGATTGAAAGGAAGTTCTCTCTGCAATACTGATAACCAGACTTAGAGCCATTCTGTGTTGCGTTACACCAACCCTGAGAAAACACATCACCATTGCACAGGTAATAGCACCACAAGTCTTATGACTTTAAACAGCACATTTCAGAACTTGTACTGACCTTGTATGCCTGCAGCAAGGCCAGATGGTCACTGTTAGCCAGAGAAAAACTTAACTTCTTCTCATTAGCTTCCTCTCTTTTATCCCAGGGAGACACCTGTGAGGGTGGTCATCAAGAGAACACTGATCTCAGAGTACTGTCTTTTATTTATTTTTATTTTTTTAAACCACTGTACTAGACCAAACTATTGTCTTCTTGAATTCTTGTATATTACTTGTGTCTCGTGACTTACGAATGGGCTCTTGAAAGCCAGGCTGGCAGCGATGGTGAGGGCAGGGTCCAGGCACCGGAAGATGGCTCCCAACAGCATGAGTTTACCGATGCGGACGTCCACGGGCAGACAGGCCAGATGCCAGCCCAAAGGAGTCAGAGACTCGTCATCCGTCAAAGCGCCTAGGGCACACAGGCGCTGTTTAGCTGCCTCCAGGCTCCCCTCTGCGGGCGGCTCAATCAGCTGAGAGAAAACTGAGCCCAGAGGTCGCTCTGCAAACACCTCCAACACTTTAACCCTGAGAGAGAGAGAGAGAGAGAGAGAGAGAGAGAGGAACTGTTACCCAATAATTCTGTTATCAAAAGTTCATCCTCAAGTTGGCACAATTTTCCAGACAACTGCAGTTCATAGCGACCAAGCTTCAAAAAGGCCTAAAAAGCATAATTCTTGTATCAAAATGTAGACCATATGACTTCTGTGCTAAATGTCATGTGTTCTGAAACTAAACAATAGCTTTGTGTGAAGATCATATTGAAATTTAAGTCGTTGTTCACAGAAAATCTTCCACTCCTCTGCAGCCAACAAATCTCATCATCCATTCTGCATACTTGATATCAATGACATAAAACTTGGCATGACATGTAATTTTTTAATCCGAATGCAATCACAAATTCTATGAAGAGAGGGATTATAAGTACATGAATTTTAGTCTGTTCCTCACACAAAGCTATTGTATTCCTTCAGAAGAACGACTGATACAAATTTTACCTATTATGTTGCACAGCAGATGGTTTTGGAACAACATGAGCATGAGAAAATAATGACAGCAATATAATTTGGGGGTAAACAACCACACAATTGTATAAATAGCCAAATATTTGCTGGATACCTCAGACAGATCTGCTCTAGAGGAACTCTCTGGATCTCAGGAAGCTGCTGTTCGCTCAGGTGGTGTGTGAAGCGGTGGCTTGTGAACAGATGGAAACAGATGCCTGATGCAACACGACCAGCACGACCTTTCCTCTGAAGAGCGTTTGCACGAGACACCCACACTTCCTCTAGACTCTCCATACTGCGACTGGCATCGTACCTGACGCATGCATACATAACTTAGTGGCCTATTATCTACCTGCCTTCTACCAAACTATTTATACAATAAATGATTTCTTTATACAAAGAGAGTTAATCTTTATCCAGGAAAAAAATAAATAAAATCACATCAAGATTTAAAGGGATATTTCAGCCAAAAATGAAAATTCTCTCATCATTTACCCAGATGTGTATGACTTAAGCAGAACACAAACAAAGATTTTTAGAAGAATATCTTAGCTCTATAGGTCCATACAATGCAAGTGAATGGTGGCCAGGACTCTGAAGCTCCAGAACGCACATAAAAGTAGCATAAAAGTAATCCATATAACTCCAGGTACTTTAATCCATGTCTTCTGAAGCGATTTGATAGGTTTTGGTGAGAACTGACCAAAATATAACTCCTTTTTCACTGTACATCTTGTCATTGCGGTCTCTAGGCATGATCATGATTTCAAGCTCGATTACTTTTCCTAGTGCTTGACACATGCACAGAACGTTAGATGGCACAATAGGAAGTGTAATCCAGCTTGACATCATGATTGCCAAGGAGACTGCTGATGTCAAGTTCATGATAAAGCAGTTACATTTTGTTCTGTTCTCACCCACACCTATAATTTAGCTTTATGCTGCATTTATGTGCTTTTGTGAGCTTCAAAGTTCTGGTCACCATTCACTTTCATTGTATGGAAATACAGAGCGGAGATGATATTCTACAAATCTTTGTGTTCTGCAGAAGAAAGTAAGTCACACATCTGGGATGGCATGAGGGTGAGTAATGAGAATGTAATTTTTTTTTAGCAATACAGCAACAACATGAAGCATCTCAAACCTCTTCTCCTTCATCCTGCCTGAGTCTATGACATACACCACATCATCAATGGTGACTGAAGTCTCAGCAATGTTGGTGGAGATGATGATTTTGGTGACACCCTCAGGTGGGCGGGTAAAGACTGCCTGCTGTTCCTCATTTGACAGAGACGAGTGGAGTGGATACACTACACACCTGAAATGATTACACACAAACAGATATAAATATCATATCTGTATCAAATCAAGGATTATGATATGTTTACAGACTGTAGGCCATGACGTGTTTTCTATAGGATTATGCTTTTGCTTAACAATAACCAATTCTATTGTAATATCTATTTTTAATTATTAGAATACAAATGATTACAACAAAACTATGACACTCTGTTGAAGATATGCATCTTTAAGCACATGTTAAACTTCCAGTCTGAAATTAGACTGATTTAAATTTCACTATCTTAGAAAAATGAAATTTTGTATAATACTCATCACAAAGTAACAAATCACATTGATTCAAAAATCTATTATAATAGAGCAAAACAATTGCAAATAGGACTGCACGTTGTGCTGTATTTTCATTTTTCCAGGTTAGTCAGTGGGACAATGGAAGTTTTATGTGACTGTTTATTGTCAATATATTATTTTACGCTGAACAGTCTCTCTCGTCCCAGCTCTGCATTTGTAATTTTTTTTTTGCCATTGTGCAACAGATTTGTCAACAGAACAGTAGCAGTGCAGGATAAACACTTACACACACACACACACACACACACACACACACACACACACACAACCTGTCAGCTCTTCTGTTGTTGAACATCCTGTTAGACTGCAGCTGCTCATATAACAGCTTTATTTCAGCTAGACCTGGCAGGAAGACCAAAACAGCACCTTTGCAAAAACACAAAACAGTTCATCACGGTGACTTTACATTTTAAAAGGTGTATTTGTATTGTACTTTCAAATGGTGCATTTATTTTATTTCATGTTGCTTTAAAAATTATTTTAAAAGCACTTAATGGCATTCTTTACCTGGTGGGTAGCTGTTGACTCCATCTACAATCCATTCAAGCAGACTCTCGATCAGATCCATGTTGATTTTCTCAAGGTCCAATGTAGCCAAAGTTTTCACCACAGACTTGGAGCAATCTTATAAGAAGGGAAGTACAGAGACATATTTCTCTCTGTTAAAATGTCATAATTACGTCAAATTATAAAACAGATAGTTTTGACTGATTGGTCAATACAGTTCCAGCCTTGCTAAACTACATGTGGCAGCTATAGACCCTTTTCACAGACCTGTTATGACACGTTTCCACCTTATGTACCAGCGTGAATGTAGCAAACATTTTTATATTACCACTCTATTATACTACCCTGGAAAAAGTTTTAAAAATCATTCACAGCTGCGATGAGGCGTCTAACACAACTGCTGTTTCTCTCTTCTTACTGCAGTTATCCTGCGCTCTCTTTATTTATTTTTTAATCTGTGAAAGCGTAATAATTAATTTTTTCCTTTGCTGTTGGAGCAAATGGGTAAGCAAAAATGTAATTTGCTGGGGACTCCAATTCACCACCATTCATGTTTACCCTGCTATACGTCTACTTTCACTCTGCAAACCCGGATGTGTGAAAAGGGTCCATAAGAGCTACTGTGTACCAGCAAATCACTGTGCAGCAACAATAGAATAACATTCTGTTATTGTTTCACCATGTACTTATATCTTCAAGCGCAATGATGAATCTGATAGCTAAAATTACATTTAATGAAAATTGTAATTATGTAGTAACATTCTCATGAAAGTAATAAGGCACTCGATGTTAAAGGAATGTTTTTGGTTCAATGCAAGTTACGCTCGATCGACAGCATTTGTGACATAATGTTGAATAACCACAAAAATGTATTTAATTGTCCGTCCTTCAAAAAAAAAAAAAAGTACAAATTTAAGTGACAGTGAGGCACTTAAAATGGAAGTGAATGGAGTCAATTGTTGGATGGTTTAAAAGAAGAAATGTTAAGCTTATTTTATTAAAGCACTTACATTAGTTCTTCTGTCATGTAATGTTGTTTAAATCATGTTTTTTTACGGTATGTAAAGAGGTTCACGCTCACGGGCAAGGAAGAGGCGAGAAACCGGCTTAACGTGTAAAAAAAGGTTTAATGAGAAACTCAAAAGACAAACACATAAGACAACGGACATGTCCGTAAGGATCTCTCTCTGCCGCACCACCCTCTGCGATCGGCCTTTATCCCTCTCAACGGCTTGATTAGCCTGATACGGGACCGGGTGTGTCGAATCACAAGCCGGCCCCGCCCTCTGCCCTGCCACACGGTAATTTTAGAGTTTTAGGTTTTGTTGACATTACATCGTCATGGCAACAATGTTGCAAAATTGTGATTTTATCACACTAAAATCATATTTACATGCATATCCTTTATATCTTGTGACTATACTTTTGAAAAAGTTAATATTTTAACATTTCTAGATTGGCCCCATTCACTTCCATTGTAAGTGCCTCACTGTAACCCAGATTTGAGCTTTTTTAAAGAAAAGGAGGAACGAGTCTAAATTTTTTTTTTTGTGGTAATCAACAAAATGCTACAAATGCTGTCGATTGAGCTTAACTTGTATTGAACCGGAACATTCCTGTAAGTTATTTTGTGAATCTAATCACAGCTAAGGGTGGGTGCAACTATATTCACAATACTTACTGCTTAATTTCACAGATACAGGATAAAAATAATACATTTATCAAGCTGTTTTTACGAGTGTCACTCCAGGTGGAAATGAGCATAGTTTGGAACTGTTTCCAAAAGACAAAATACAAAAAAAACTTAGTAATAATAGAAGAAAACATGATAAAACTAAAGAATCAGAGATGTCATTGATCTTACTGGAATATCTGACTGTGAGCTCTTGAAGACTGAGCTGCTGGTCTGGCACAGAGTCTTTCACCGAATCCTTTTTCATTAAGGAGCTGAATGACCAACCACCAACAACATCATCATCATAGTCTTCGACAGGAGCTCGTCCCTTCCCAGGCCTGCCACTCTGATTGGCTGGACCGCTCTGCTTTTTGGAACGCCGGTACAAACTTCCATCTTCAAGCACAAACCTTTACAACATATAAACAAAACATGTTGTAGATTTCAATTACTGTGAGAAACAATGCATTTAGAAACGGTCGTATGCTGACCAGTATTCACATCGGTGCTTACAGTACCTGGTCTTAGCAATGGCGTCCTCAAGGAAAAACTGCTCCACTGGGAACGTATGACCTTTAGATAGGATCAAAAACAAAAAGATGACCTAGTGCACCTTTAAACTATTAATAAGAGAGGCACTGGATCTATTGTGTGTCTTGTGTGCCATGGAGTCCACCTGGTATATGGATAGTGGGGCAGTTGTTGAAGTATTGAGAGAAGAGCTCTGCATTCAGGGTCGCACTCATCATAATTATTTTCAGATCTGATCTTTTCACAATCAGATCCTTCAGAACCAGCAAAAGGAAGTCACTACGAGACAGATTGTGTTACTGTAAGAGTCATGTTGTATTTGATGGTTTTGTATGCGTGTGTGCATTTTACGGACCTCTCTTCTGTTCGTTCATGAACCTCATCCACAATCACATGTGTGATTCCACCGAGCTCAGCATCACCTTCTAACCTCCGCAACAGCACACCAGTGGTGCAGAACAGCAGCCTGGTGCTGGATGACTGAATACAAGAAAAAGTACACAAAAACATTAGGTGCCATCTGAGAAAAGTCAAAGAATCATATCTTCACTTTTTTCCAGCCTTTGTAAGATTGTCCATTTTAATATTTATGGTGATGCTCTTTTATGGCTTAAAAGCATTAGTTCTTTCAATCTAAGTTTTTACTTAAACCATAATTCAGTCCAAAGAGTCATTTTTGCTGAGTGCATTGCAAATGATGAACTCAATAATCCCATTTAATTATATGTCTTAACATGTTCAATTATTACAATGTATAGCAGCAATATTTACCAGCATAAATATTAAAGCTACACAAATTTAATACATGAATAATGGACTAGGGCGACCAAACGATTCAAATATTTAATTAAATTAATAAAATAATGATTAAATAAAAAATTATTGCACATATAAATATTTGAAGAAAAGGGCCCCCAAATAAAGATAAATCAATAAATAATAATCAAAATGGGCCTAATTATGTAATGTATTATAAAATATAATAATATTAATTTATAACTATGTCATAATATCAAATTATTCAAAGGCATACATTATTGTGGCAGAAGAGTAAAGCATTGATTAGACAATATAAGTGTCTTTAGAAATCAATATATTGTTTGTTGTGTTCATATTCACTGGCCTGCATTCCAGCTTTTTGTGTGTCTCACTGTCCGTTGGTAGAGCAATACCTTATGATGTTGGCGCAATTCATTTTAACGCAATATTTTACATTTAATTAATCGCACTGAATCAACATGTTATCAACATCCTTAGTGATGACACAAAACAATATCTGAATCGTTACATATCTTTCAGTCTATAGACAAACTGGCCAAATAAGATATTAAAAAAGAGCACCATGATACAATGTTACATACTTCTATTGTCTAAAAATAACTGCAAATATATGGTAAGTATCCAATACACAGCCCTAAGTAGTGGCCAGAGTGCATTACCCTGACAGTCTCCAGGCGGATCTGGTAGCCTGTTGAGTGACCCAGGGCCTCTGCTCTTTCCTGGGCCACTCGGGTCGCAACAGCGATGGCAGAGATTCGCCGTGGCTGAGTGCAAATAATGTTGGCCACTCTGTCCGTCCGCCCAGTCAGGAGAAAATGATCAAGGAGAAACTGAGGAACCTGAGTGGTTTTCCCACACCTGTGGTTACATTATGCCAACATGGAGAGATATCGGTTAAGACAATTCCACTGTAAAAATGTGCTTGAAAATAAACATGATAGCTCCACTGTATCTTACCCTGTCATTCCACTGATGACGAGAACCTGGTTCTTATCCAAACACTCCAATATGGCATCTCTCTTCAGCCATGCAGGCAGCTTCCGCCTCTGCTCCTGCATAGATGTATACCGCCTAGAAGACTGAGAGACAGAACACAATTACAAGAGTAGTTAACCAAAACATTTAAAAATCTAAAATGAAAAAATAATGTATCCTCTATCTCGTGTTGTCTCAAACCATTATGACTTTCTTTGTTCCCTGGAACAAAAGGTGAAACTTTGAAAAATGTCCTGGATGCTCTTTTCAAAATAGTGAATATAAATGGGAGACAGGTACAGTCAATCTCAAAAATTACAATAAAAAAAAAAAAAAAGCACCACCACAGAACTATCATAAAAGTGGTTCATAATGACATTTGGTTACAAGAGCAATATAAATATATGTTATCGACATCAAACCTGACACGACATGCATAAAGGTAACAAACTTAATTTGAGAGCTACATTGGAGGGCACACAAAGCCATCGTATGGCTTCAGAGGACTTCACGAGTGGTGGTGGCGTAGTGGGCTAAAGCACAGAACTGGTTAGCAGAAGGTCGCCGGTTTGAGCCATACAGCCACCACCATTGTGTCCTTGAGCAAGGCACTTAACTCCAGGTTGCTCCGGGGGGATTGTCCCTGTAATAAGGGCTCTGTAAGTTGCTTTGGATAAAAAAAGCCAAATGCATAAATGTAAATGTAAAATATCGAAAGCTTGTGAATCGACATCATATCGAATCAGGAAATCTGTATCAACACTCAGCCTTACTTTTTGTAATTTTGGGGCTTTGCAGCACCAGTTCCCATTTACTTTTGTTATATAGAAAAAGAGCAGCCAGGATATTCTTCAAAGATTCACCTTTTGTGTTCTACAGAAAGCCATACAAGAACTCGGAGTGTGAGTGAATGATGACAGGTGAACTCAACTCATCTCAAACAAATCACACACACATCCAAGCCAATGAGGGCTGGGTAGGTCTGGTAAAAGGTGTGTTACCTGTTTCTTCTTGAACTCCCTGCAGAGTTTCTTGTTCTCTTGTTGTATTTGCTCAGTTTTAAGCTCCAGTTTCTTCACCATCCTCTTCCGTAAGTTAACATAGCTCTCGTTTTCCACCGGGATACATTCCTCATCCTCTTCATCATCACCCTCTTCTTGCTCATCATTGATATCCTCTCTTATGAGTGGGGCATCTAATTTAATGCGCACACACACACACACACACACACTTCATGTAGTTATTGTTTTTACAAAAACTATTAAATTATGGAAATATGGAATTTGAAATGAAAAACAATATCCATGTAGACACTAAAAAAACCTTTAATTGCCCTAATATATAGAATATATATGCCATATATTTATTTTCTCCCCAATTTGGAATGCCCAATTCCCAATGCTATCTAAGTCCTCGTGGTGGTGTTGTGACACACCTCAATCCGGGTGGCGGAGGACGAATCTCAGTTGCCTCCGCACCTGAGACCGTCGATCCATGCATTTTATCATGTGGCTTGTTGAACTCATTACCGTGGATATATAGCGTGTGGAGGCTTCATGCTATTCTCCATGTCATCCACGCACAACTCCCCACGCATCCCACCGAGAGCGAGAACAAAACATTATAACAACCACAAGGAGGTTACCCCATGTGAATCTACCCTCCCTAACAACCAGGACAATTTGGTTGCTTAGGAGAACTGGCTGGAGTCACTCAGCACGCCCTAGATTCAAACTAGTGACTCCAGGGGTGGTAGTCAGCATCAATACTCGCTGAGATACCCAGGTCCCCAATATACATTATTTAATATAATTATAATAATAGAATACAATAGTACAATAGTTCTGCCAAAACACCATTTAATGTTACTAACTGCAATGTAATAAGAATGGTAACGTGTGGACTGAAAAGCCTGTAAATACAGTAGTGAAAGACACAATGTTTCCATATCTCACACAATGTTTATCACTGGACTGCTGCAGGTTCGTCAGCGCAGCACGGGTTGGTCAGTCCCACTATGCTCTTGTGCTGTGGCCAGCGATGCACTGCGCGGTGTAATCAGGTAGCACTGTTCTGTCACAATTTTGGAGTATTTAGTGTTTTCTATGTGCAGCAGTAAATGGCAGCGCTTAATAAATTATAGTTGGGTGCTTTTGTAGTTGCAGGGATGGGAAAAAAAGGTTGCAAAATGCAACAATTTAGTCACATCAGCCCACTCGACCAACAGGCCCAATACTCGGCTCCAGATGGCCAGTCCATTGCTGCACGGAAGAAAGTCATACATTTTGGAACGACATGAGGGTGCGAAAATGGTCCTAGAATAGTTATTTTTAGTAGAACTTTCTCTTTAAGTATGGTTTTATTAAACGCACCAGATTTGTGACCCTTTATGTGCTGTACAGTGATAAACATTACTTATCATTTGTCCAATCCCTCACCTTCCTTTTGTCTCACTCTATGGTTTATGGTCTCTGTGGTGTTGATTGATCGATCTCTATTGATCTTGTTGTCTATGCTGTTTTTAGTGCTGTGGTTCCTTGCCGGAATGACAGTGGGTAGAGCCAGCACAGGGGGCGGAGCACTGTACTTGTGACGAGTAGTTGACAGCAGCTCTCTGACAGGTCCATCCTCCTCCAGAGAGGAAATAAGCATGTAGACCACTGGCTCACCTTCCTGTGCAGCACTGAGTGACTGACCAAAGAGGTACTCTGTCACACTGAGGCGACCCGCCCCTGAAAGCGATTCATCGGTGGTACTGAAGGCCACAAGTGGAGGTTGAAAAGGATATAATTTGCCCGGCTGGAAGCGGATCTCCAGCTGGTAAATGGGAGGTTCTTTGCTGCTAAACCCTGGTTCACTAGGCCAACAGGATTCTCTGGACGCGCTGGATTCAATTGGCTTTGGCAGTTGGTGCTTGAATTTGCACCGTTTACCAAACTTACAACCGGTCCCCTTTAGGTAAAACTTGCAAATCTGATTCGATCCTGATTGTTTGTGATTCGCCAAGTCTGAAATCTTGCACCGCCCTTCATTCAGCCAGAGCAAATCAAGATTAATAGTCCAAACGCGATCACTGATGCGCTCACAGAAGCGTTCCCCATAGATTGCAGTCAAAGCCAAGGCCTCTTCCTGTCGCAAAGCTACACACTCCTCTTGTGAAGGGAGGTCAGATGTCTGAGGGCTGAGAGCGCTGGAGCCAAAACGTTCTGTGAACATCTGGGAGAGGAGGAGCTCTAATGTCGCTCCGACCTCACCACGCCCACTTTTTCCTTCAGTTCCCGCCTCTAAAGCTTGTCTGCTACGCTCACGGTCAAACCCATACCTGCGAAAATTAAAAATAGTGTGGTTAACTGATTAAAAATATTAATTGAATTAATTACATGAGATGCTGATTTCTTAAATTAATTGCAATTAATTGGGAGAAAATATTTTGAAGGTCAGAGGAAGGGGTGGAAAAACAGGATAAATCCAATAAAATCAGGAGGGTTGGCAGGTATGAACTATAAACAAACAAGAAATACATCATGGATGCATATTTTAAAATAATGGAGACTTGGCTGTGTTACAATGCTAAATAAAAAAAATACATTATTAAAATCCAAAACTATCTACAGCTATCGGCATAGATTTTTTTTCAGATAACCGATAGTTCCAAAAAAGTAATTATTAAAACCGATATATCAGTCTACCTCTATCCCTAACCTCACCTACCATCCATAGATCAACAACTTGCTAACTTTATTCCATAGTACTATCATTACAAGTAATCTGGCAATATCAAAGCATAAAATATGACTCTGTAACTCTATTTTTTATAATTTTATTGTTGGTACATGCCCATACAAAACTTGCCACCATGATGCTAGGGTGTTGGTTGCTGGAGCCCTGCTATGCCGTTGCTAAGGTTTACTCAGTGGATTTAGTTAATTGTAATGTGGTTGCCACGGTATTCTGCATGGTTGCTGTTAGATGGCAGTTTATTGGCCCAAGTGAACGGAGCGTCCAACGACATTCTGTTCCATAGATTTGGCTCAGATCCCTCCTTCAATGTAGGCCTTTGGGATTTGACTCGTTTTAGCATCCGTCAGACAAAAACTTTAAGTTTGTATGCTTAGAAAAGTAATAGTACACATCTCCTCAACACACCGCACAATACGAGGTATCCTTCATGTCTGTAGACAGTACAAGAACTACGATGGAGCCGCAGATGGCTGCCTCGGTGTGGAGCTCTTCAATTCTTTTGTTGTTTTTGTTTGTTTGTCCTGTGTTTAGTAATCTTTTTACAGTCAGTTTTACCAGGGACGAACTGCTGAACATTCGGCAGCACATACCAGATAATCTTTTCCTGGTTTTTGAATATTTGGACGTTTTGCTGGACTTTATAGTCGGAGGCGCAGCGGTGTTGTTTAAACGCTCTACGAGACGCAGGTGAGGGAAACGAGCCAGCACGCTGGTTAATCTCTGTCAGTGCGGCGTTCGAACAGCACTGCCGAGCATTCATCTAGCGAATCTCCGCTCTCTTCCCAACAAAACTGACGAAATACATCTCCTCACACGTACTAATAAGGACTTCTCAAACTCTGCTGCACTGTGTTTCACAGAAACCTGGCTGAGTGAAGCCATTCCGGACAGCACATTACATCTGCCGAACAGATGTTCAGAGCGGATCTCATCGCGGAGTTAACGGGGAAATCGAGAGGCGGTGGAACATGCTTTTACATCAACGAAAGTTGGTGTACAGATGTAACAACGTTAAACATAGCGAACACAGGAACATAGTGCTGCAACAGCTGGCTGATAAAATCACAGACACAGAACAACAATACCCGGACTTGGTTATTATTATTCTTGGGGACTTTAACAAAGCAAATCTCACACGTGAACTGCCCAAATACAGACAGCACATTACATGCCCCACCAGAGACAGGAATATATTGGATCACTGCTACACAACAATAAAGGATGCATATCGCTCTGTCCCACGTGCAGCTTTGGGATTCTCTGATCACTGTCTGGTTCATCTTCTTCCGACCTACAGGCAGAAGTTAAAATCAACAAAGCCAGTTGTAAGAACTGTAAAGAGATGGACTAATGAAGCAGAGCTGGAACTAAAGCCTGCTTTGACTGCACTGATTGGAGTGTTTTTGAAGCTGCAGCAACAGACCTGAACGAGCTCACAGATACTGTTACATCATACATCAGTTTCTGTGAGGGCATGTGCATCCCTACTAAGACATTTTTATCATTCAACAATGATAAACCATGGTTCACAGGAAAACTCAGTTTTGTCATGCCAAAGAGTATGCTTACAGGGGTGGGGATAAAGTCTTGTATAATCAAGCCAGGAACACACTGAATAAGGAAATCAGAGCGGCTAAAAGTAGCTACTCTGAGAAGCTGAAAAACAAGTTTTCAGCTAAAGACCCTGCATCAGTGTGGAGTGGCCTAAAACAACTTACTAACTACAGGACTCCTACCCCCAACCCTGTGGTGGACCAACGACCTGAATGTGTTCTACTGCAGATTCGAAAGGCCCAATCTCACACCCCACACACACTCTGACCTTTTCTTCACACAAACATTAACACCTCCTGCAACCCCCTCCTGCTACACAACCTGCACTCAAGATCTGTGAAGACGATGTGTGCCGTGTCTTTCGGAAGCAAAGGTCAAGGAAGGCTTCTCACCAACGTGCCTTCTTTCCTGTGATAACCAGCTGGACCCCATCTTCACACAGATCTTCAACAGATCATTGGAGCAGTGTGATGTCCTGCTTCAAACACTCAATTATTATCCCTGTCCCTAAGAAACCAAAAATCACAGGACTTAATGACAACAGACCTGTCGCCCTGACGTCTGTGGTCATCAAGCCATTTGAGAGTCTGGTGTTGGCCCACCTGAAGGACATCACTAGACCCTTTCTAGATCCCCTTCAATTTGCTTATTGAGCGAACAGGTCTGTGGATGATGCAGTCAACATGGGATTGCATCATGTCCTGGAACATCTGGACAGACTGGGGACATACGCAAGGATCCTTTTTGTGGACTTCAGCTCGGCTTTCAACACAATCATCCCAGCTATTCACCGGACTAAATTACACCAACTCCCTGTTCCCATGTCTATCTGTCAGTGGATTACCAGCTTTCTGATGGACAGGCAGCAGCTTGTGAGGCAGGGAAAATTCACTTCCACCACCTGTACCATCAGCACTGGTGACCCCCAGGGATGTGTGCTCTCCCCACTTCTCTTCTCCCTCTACACCAATGACTGCACCACCAAGGATCCTTCTGTCAAGCTCCTGAAGTTTGCAGACGACACCACTGTCATCGGCCTCATCCGAGATGACGATGAGTCTGCATATAGAAAGGAGGTTGAACGGCTGGCTCACTGGTGCAATCATAACAACCTGGAGCTGAACACGCTCAAAACGGTGGAGATGATTGTGGACTTTATGAGGAACACCCCAACATTGTCCCCCTCACCATTCTAAACAGCACTGTGGCAGCAGTGGAGTCATTCAGGTTCCTGTGCACTACCATCTCACAGGACCTGAAGTGGGAGACACACATTGACTCCATTGTGAAAAAGGCCCAGCAGAGGTTGTACTTCATTCGCCAGCTGAGGAAGTTCAACCTGCCACATGTGCTGCTCATACACTTCTACTCAGCAGTCATTGAGTCTGTCCTGTGCACTTCAATAACTGTCTGGTTTGGTGCAACTACGAAATCAGACATCAGAAGACTACAGAGGGCAGTTCGGACTGCTGAGAGGATTATTGGTTGCCCCCCCCCCCCCCTTCAAGAACTATACACTTCCAGAGTGAGGAAAAAGGCTGGTAAAATCACTCTGGACCCCACTCACCCAGTCCATTACCTTTTTGAACTGTTGCCTTCTGGCCGTCGCTTCAGAGCTCTGAGCACCAGAACCGTCAGGCACGGGAACAGTTTTTTCCCTCAGGCTATCCACCTCATGAACAGTTAAATTGCCCCATTGAGCAATTCATTATGTGCAATACACAGTTAAGTCTATTTATATTATCCAACAAATCCACGTCTGCCATTTTTGTTCTTTATATAAGGGATTTGTAATAGATTTGCACTATGGGTGTGTGTGTGTGTGCGTGTATGTATGTGGGTATGTATGAAGGAGTGTGTCTGAGTGTATGTACGTATATGTATAATGATTTATTTTTATTCTTTTTTTGTTTTTGTTTTTAATTATCGATGTCTTGATGCTGTTTTTGTATTGTTGTGCACTGGAAGCTCCTGTCACCAAGACAAATTCCTTGTATGTGTAAGCAGTAAGTAAGTAAAGCTGATTCTGATTCTGATCTGATTTTTATTTTAGCAATCACCACATATACCTGCAAAGAGTTCCAAGAGCAAACAGAGATACCACCGGCTCTGGCTTTGAGTGCTTCTCCTCAACCGTGTCTTCCATCCAGTCACCATCTTCGGCACATTCCACTCCATCTTTGTGAATTACCCAGAATTGACCTTCCTCACGATGGTCCAGCTCATCCTCCTCCTCCCCTCCTTCATAATCAGAGCCACTACAAGACAACATTATATTATTAAACCATTATTGAATAACCCAAATAAAGTGCAAAATGAACTCCAAGTTTGTTGAACTATGAAATATGCTTCTGTAAAAGGCAGTGCGATTTGAACTTTTATCTGCAATAAACCTACAATCAAATGTGTTTACATTCTAACTATATTGTACACTTGTACACCAAATACACAGTCATCTTGTTCTCTTTTTATCTGATATTCATATACAGTTTGTGCTTCACATCAAAGTTTGTAATGTTTTATCTTGGAGCTGATTGGTTCTGCTCAAAGCTAAGAAGTGTCTGATTCAAGATCGAAGGTTTTGAATAAAAAAGTATCTTTTGAAATTGATATAGAAAAAATGAATTGGGAAGAATACTTGCAGAACCAAGGCCACTGAAAAAGTGGGCAGTCACTGTTTTGTTCAATAGAAACAAATAAATAGAAGGTAAAAAGACAGCAGTTCGAGCTCACCTACAGGGTGTGTTGCACTCCTGGTTCTGAAGTTCTCGCAGCAGTTCTTTCACCTGTAGTCTGTTCTCTGATGTCATGTGTATCTTCTGCAAGGGCAGGTGCACCTGCTCGGGTCTGAATCTTTCTTTCCAATCCTCGTCCACATTTTTTCTGGGCGGTGCCACAGCTCTTCCTCTGCCAGCACCTCTACGGCCCCCACGGGCATCTCCTCCTCCTCCTCTTGAACCTCTGGATGAAGCAGGTTTGAAGGGCCGACTGGGTCCAAAATCCAGACTGAAATCATCTCCATCATCCCAGCCTTCACTAGCAGATTTCCTACTTCCTCCTCCTCCTCCTCCTTTGGGTTTATTGAACCGTCCTCCACCCTGGTTGGGTTTACCACGCCTCTTTCCACTCATTAGCTCCCTTTCACAGTTTTTCTTTACAACTGTAAAAAAATAAAAACTTTTATTTACACATACATTTGTTGGTTCAGTTCTCTGAGCAAGTTTCTGTCCAGAAAATCATTAGTTGCTTTTAAATGCCAAACAATTAACATAATTCCACATACATATCCTGAGATCTATAACTGCAAAACATGTTCACACGATGACATTTTATTTGTAAGCATTACAAATTAAACAACCCACTGAAGTGTGTTAACATTGTAGCCAGACATAAATTACCATGTATTGCTGGTCCTCAACCCAGCACCTTAGGTATCAATGTTGTAGGTACAGAGAATAAAAAATATAAATGTTACCTGACAATGAAAGCCGACTGACAAATCATACCGATCATCGAGCCGATAGTTAAATAAAAAATAAGTTTCGATTCTTGTGAATTCCTGCCCGGTTCCGGGAGAAAGCTGAAGCAAGCGAAACGAGAAACGGTTTTTCAAAATAAAAGTAAACTTTGCCCCAAAATAAAAGTTTCAGCTCTTTAAAGAACTAGTGTGTTTGCAATTCAGTGTATTTTTTTTCTTCACTTTTGTTCATTTTTATAGTAAACTGAATAATACTTTGAAGAGTCTTCGTGTCTGACACTTGAGAGCGTCTTGTGTTATGTGAAGCTGAAAAGCCGTCATGTATTTTGAGTGAAGCTGTACAGCTGGTTATTCGTGAACTGTGGAGTCTGTTCCTATTTCCTCCTTTATCTGCCCAACCTGAACCTTGTTACAGTAATATATTTACTGTACTAAAGCATAAAATTATCATAATATGTTATCAGAGATTTAGGAAACATAGTAAATTGAAATACTGGCTTCTCCAATAACAATGCTACAGCCGTATATTCTACTTCCGTATATTCTACGTATATTCTAATTCCGGGCAGGAATTTCTGTTTGTGTTTTGGCCTGTGTGATCCCGCCCACTGCACATTTCCCAATAGTATTTCGACAACCAGGATTGCCAGATTGGAAACAAGTTAGCGGGCAAACACTGCAGCCATGGAAGACAGTGAATATATCTAGCGGACACTGACAGAGTTATAAAAAATCCACTTGAGCTGGTTTTCATAACGTGCAAACAATTAAAACATTGCAAACGTATACATTAGCTGATCAACTTACAGTGTAAGGCTCGTCTCTTGCCATTGTCAGGTTGCTTGTTCCTGTAGCGTGTCATCAACCTGGCAACCCAAGTGAGTGAGCTTGAGTCTGGGGAGGTGGGGGTGACAACTCTCCAATATTTTGAATTTGGACTGAGGTACCCATTTTAAATGCTTGTTGTCAATGTTACATAATACTCCTTTAAAATATCTACTGGTGGCCAAAAGTTTGGAATAATGTACAGATTTTGCCATTTTGGAAGGAAATTGTTACTTTATTTCACTAAAGTGGTATTCAACTGATCACAAAGTCTAGTCAGGACATTACTGATATAAAAAACAGCACCATCACTATTTGAAAAAAGTAAACATCTGAAAGTCAAATCTAGACAGGCCCCATTTCCAGCAGCCATCACTCCAACAGCTTATCCTTGAGTAATCATAATAAATTGCTAATTTGGTTCTAGAAAATCACTTGCCATTATATCAAAGACAGTTGAAAGCTACTTGGTTCATTAAATGAAGCTTAACATTGTCTTTGTGTTTGTTTTTGAGTTGCCACAGTGTGACATAGACTGGCATGTCTTAAGGTCAATATTAGGTAAAAAATGTCAAAAAAGAAATGTCTTTCTCTAGAAACTCATCATTCAATCATTGTTTTGAGGAATGAGGAAAATTGCCAAAAAACCGAAGATTACACACAAAGGTGTACACTACAGTCTTCAAAGACAAAGGACAACTGGCTCTAACAAGGACAGAAAGAGATGTGGAAGGTCAGATGTACAACTAAACAAGAGGATAAGTACATCAGAGTCTCTAGTTTGAGAAATAGATGTCTCACATGTCCTCCGCTGACAGCTTCATTGAATTCTACCCGCTCAACACCAGTTTCATGTACAAGAGTAAAGAGAAGACTCAGGGGTGCAGGCCTTATGGGAAGAATTGCAAAGAAAAAGACACTTTTGAAACAGAAAAACAAAAATAAAGTAAAGGTTAGAGTGGGCAAAGAAACACAGACATTGGACAACAGATAATTGGAAAAGAGCGTTAACCCTATTGAGCTTTTGTGGGATCAGCTAGACTGTAAGGTGCGTTAGAAGTGCCCGACAAGCTGTCATTGCTGCATGTGGAGGATTTTTTTATGAGAACTCTTTGAAGTACTTCTGAAAATTATTTTCAAATCGTAATAGTAATTTTTCGTGTTATTAATGTTCTGACTATACATTGTGATCAGTTGAATGCCACATTGGTTTCTTTCCATAAGAGCAAAATCTGTATATTATTCCAAACTTTTGGCTGCCAGTGTGTATATATATATATATATATATATATATATATATATATATATATACTGTTCTGAGCAAAAGTCTAGAGGCACATTAGATGTTTCACAAAAACAACAGTTGACTTAAGATGGTTATTTGAGATCTTCTGCCCTAGTGTGTCAATAGTGCAAAGTGCACCTAATAAAACTTGGGGAAAATTAACTAAATAAAATGGTTTGTATTTCTCTAATACTTTCTCTAATATTTCTCCATTACACAGTTTCAGTCTGGTTGTGAAAAACAAACTCACTTTACTGTAGATATAGTAATAGTTAATTTAAAGGGGGACAAATAACATTTGGTCTTTCATCAATTCCATGCATGTATTCATTGAGGGAAAAGATAAGACCTGAACAAGAGAGAGCCATTCATTTGAACAGATGGGGGAGCTAGATAACCATAAGTGATTATTATAGCAGCCAGGCTGACATTTATGGATTTATGAAAGCATCAAGACCAGTGGTGGGACAGGCATTAGCAGCACCAAAGGCCAAAGGCAGTGTTTTGCATTCAGTTCTAAACGAATATTGGCAGCTAGTGTAGACTTGAGCAAAGGCACAACATGGGGAAACTTTCTAAAAGTTAAATACAAATTAAGAGACTGTACTGTGAACGCACACATATAGCAGGCACAGGCAGGTTAGCAATAGTTTGAGAAATGGCCAAAGTCAAGGCAAGACACATTATTATTATTATTATTATTATTATTATTATTATTATTATTATATTTTGGAGCATAACACAAGACTGTTGCAATCCACAAAGGAGGAGGTTGTGGTCTAGAACTGAGCCATCAGTTTGTTTTTAGACATGGTTTGATGTTTGGAGTGGAATACTCACTCTTATTTTGGTCAAGATGCATGCTATACTTGATCTACATTTATTAATTTACATTTATTTTATCTAGCAAATGTATCTTCCTCTGCATGTTGATGTCTGACAAACTGAAAATGTTCTGTTCATAGTACTTGTAAATGTTTGGTCTTTTCCACATTTCTTGATCAGATCTTTTATTTGGTGGGGTGTTAGGTGGGTAGGTGGTCCTTCAGTATGTTTGTCCGGGAATCATCAGATGGCATCTGATCACATGCGTTTCTGACTGTAATTTGGTTTGAATTTGGTTGATCTTAGATGTTGACTTTTTTAGGGTGTTTCATTGCAAATAATGGACAATTGTTGACACTCGACATTGAGAACAGAGCAGGTGATGAGAATGGTTGAGAAAGGATGAGGAGGTCAGAAAGACAGCTTGGGGAAGCACTGATTCTGTAACGGATGTCCTAGCTGATATGTCCTTGTCAGGGTTGGGGAGTAACGGAATACATGTAACGGGATTACATATTTAAAATATAAAATATAAGTAACTGTATTCCACTACAGTTACAATTTAAATCATTGGTATTTAGAATACAGTTACATTCAAAAAGTATTTTGATTACTGAAGAGATTACTTTGCATTTTATTGTTATTTATTTAATTTCATATTTAGTCCTTTCAGATGGAAAACATTTATACATATAAATGATGTGATTCAAAGTGCATTTGAACAGCGCTGAAACACTTTCTTATGATGTTTTACATTCATACGAGCAGACAGAGCTATTTCTAGCCATTTTACATGCACATGTTACCAAGCACAATCATATTTTTTTTATCAAGGAAATTCATGATGAATCATCATTTTTCTAGTAAGACCTTTAATATTAGGGCAAAAAAAAATCGTATTCTTTATGATAATTGTTTTATTGTTTACCTGTAAAATATATAAAAATATATCCTATAACAAGAACAATTTGATTTATCTTGTTTTAGAAAAACACTGCATAAGGTTTTTAATCTACCAGTGCTGAAGAAGTAATCCAAAGTATTTAGAATACAATACTGACCTTGAGTAATCTAATGGAATATTTTACAAATTACATTTTACAGCATGTATTCTGTAATCTGTAGTGAAATACATTTCAAAAGTAACCCTCCCGACCTTGGCCCTTGTCCTCTATTCTGCACGTGCCAGAATCTGCACACATACTGGAGGAATCAATGGAGAGGAGTAAGGTGATAACACTGAGGAGGTGAAGTTGGAACATAAGTGAAACTTTTTCTCGAATATGACAGAGGATGGGTTAGAGGAAGTGATGGTGGTGAGTGGCGAGTGAGGGAAAATTAGGTAACAAGAGAAGGGATGTTGTTTGTCTGATTCTGTTCTTTAAAACCAGAAAACTGTTTCTGTAACAAGTACTAGAAAACTTGGGATGGGAGCCATTTTCTCATGCTTTTTGACAAATAGTGTAGTTTATTTTATCTTTGTAGTTTTTTTGTATTTTTTTATCAGTGCCTGCTTTTTTCAAGCTATCTCTTTCGGTTTATCCCTTGCGGATATCCTCCCTCTCTGCGTTCTTCTGTTTTTATACTTATAGACTGTAACCTCTTGGCCTTACATTTGGCCTCTTCCTGACACATTGGAGACAGAAGGCAAAGGGTTTAGGGGGCATTGTGTAATTTCTTTTAGCCGCAAAGTGAGAACAATTGTGTAGAAGGTTGTGCTACACATATCTGACAGACTTAGTGGTAAAAGTTCCATCATGGTCTAATGTAATACATCATATTACTTTACATTTCCCTGATAAGTAGAATATTTGATGTAGTCAGCATTTTCATTTAAAAATGACATTGTGTAGTAAGTGTGAGTCTGATGAAACAGATGTTCTATATAATAATCGCAGAGTTGGGGAAAGTACTGTTAAAAGTGTCCTAACCTCAATTTTTTTTGGGCTGTGAACAGAGTACTCTGCCAACCTCTTTCATGTACACACAAACAGCACATGCTCAGGGAGCGGGAAAGAAAAAGAGGGAGATTGTAGAAGGTACTTTGAAAGAGTGCACGCTCTGCCACTTTCAGCCAGAATAATCACATTAGGACATGCAAACATGTGATAACTGATGCGCAGTATCAAATACACTGAATTTATGATAATCCCAACTGTAGAGAGCACATCAATATGAAGACAAAGGAAATTTGGTCACAAATCTGTATTAGATGGAGAAACATCATTTTTGTGAAAATAAATAATAACGGAATGTTGTTTAGATTAAAATTCAGTTTAAAAACAGAAGGTGGTGCGGTAGCCTTTTAACCCACTCCTGGGGTAAACGGCTCCCTCACTTGGGGTAAAAGGCCCCTAGGGGGTTTAAAGTGATCCCGTGTAGATAACGGGGCAATAGCTTTAGTGTACAATTTTTCAACTAATGCAAATAATTTTCAGAGAGTAAGCAGCTTTTTTGAGAAACAAATTAAGATGATGCTTATTCAAAATAACTACTTCAGAAAAAGTCAACCATTTCCTGTTAATTTCAAACAAATTTAATTTCAGGGATTTTCATTACCTACATAAATGTACAATTTACTAATTGCCTCAAAATAAACCTTTATACATTACAGGAACATTTTCCAGTGCATATTGAAGAAAAGATTGTTTAGGAGAGGCCTGTGGTAGTTTTTGTTGCTATTTAGTGTTTTGGTAGAAAATAAAATCAATGGAGCCTTTAGCACTGTTGTACCATTCAGTATTTGTTTCACCAGAAAACATGGCTACTTGTGAATGCCAACCAGCAAACCTTGACCCCCTGACATCTGCAGTTCATTTAAATGACCTTTGACCTGAAGAAAAAAAAAATGTAAAGAGGGCAAGCCCAATATTAGTGTATTATCACCATGGTGCATGCAATTGCGCTTTATTAAAAAAGTATTCTGGGGACCATATACTGGTTACAACTGGTTGCTCAAGATGTTTTAGGATCATTTCATCAGTTTTGTTTTGATTTGAGTCATGTTTGTTGTGCAGATACGTAATATCATCTCAAAATTGTAATTGTCAAAACACTTACAAATATCGGTGGGAGGGAAGTGAAACTTGTGGCAACTTTATCAGAACTTTAGATATTTTTTGTGAGTATTGGTCAGAACATTAGTCAGCACACTAGCACATTCCTCTCCCCTTTTCCATAGAAAAATGAGAAAGTTGGCTATTTTAGCTCATTGAAATCTATATAAAACATTATGACAAGGCTATTTAGTCAGCTTTATGTACATAAGAACTATTAAAGTGATTATCAACAAGATTGCAGCCATGCTTTTTCTGCCAAAATCATAGGCATTTGATGTGTGCGCTGAATGCTCATAGAACAGGTTAAATGGTGAATGAGTCTTGCTGATGTTAATTTTGAGTGTCCCCACATTTTAGCAAACCCCGCTTTCTCCCAGCCATCAGCTACATTATGAGTAATGGCCCAATTAGAGAAGACAGGCAGCTTAGTAAAAGCACAGTCAAGAGGTTGTTGAGTTCATAAAAGTATTTGCAATCTGACAAATCCAGTGAATCGTTTTTGAATCATTTGACAGTTCTGAGTATTCGGAATGTTCTCTGAAGTCTTTCTAAGTATTGCATATTATTCCCTAGCATGACATGTCTACTATGATGTATGATGATGTTGAAGATGAATTGATTGGAAACATAAGGCTCTGTATGTTAACACAACTTAATTCATTGGTTATTATGAACAAACAATAGTTCGTGTTCACAGCATTATTAATCTTGATTAATGTTACATGATATGTTATAATGTTATATGATATGTAATGGACATGTTAGTTTATAATACGCTGGCTTAACTTTTAATGTTAAAAATGTTTTAGTATGTAGAAATGAACATTTACCAAGATTAATAAGTGCTGCAAAAAGTATTGTTCATTGTTTGCTTGTGTTAAACATATATTTAACCCCAAAATGAAAATTCTGTCATTATCATCATCCTCAAGTTGTTCCAAACACGCATGACTTTCATTCTTCCATGGAACACAAAAGGAGATGGTAAATAGAATGTTAGAGACTGAAAGCCTCTGTTCCCATTCACATTTGCTGTGTGAAAAAAAGTGCCAATATTCTTTAAAATTTCTCCCGTTTTCCACGGAAGAACAGTGTGTGTGTGTGTGTGTGTGTGTGTGTGTGTGTGTGTGTGTGTGTGTGTAGTCAGTGGTTGTGGAAATGACCTTTATTATTTTAAAAGGCTTATTTCTCAGCCAATTGTGTGATACTACTGGTAGATCAACTGTTTTGGACTGTTAAAGAAAGAGGAAGTCCCATGGCCTGAATTGGCAGTCCCTCCCATTTTCCTTCACTTTGTTTTCTTGTTCACTAAGGATCAGAAATCTCTGAATCAACTGATCCAAAAATGAAATCTTTGTAGTTGGGGAAAGAGTGGAAGTCTGGCTTTCGTAAGGAGTCTGGTCTTCTGTCCATGGGAAGGAAGAGGCACACAAAGACTTGAGGAGGGAATTGTTTTAGTTAAGATTCATGCTTTTACCCCTGATGAGGGTGACGTTTGGACTCTCATCTGCACTCTTAGAATAGTGGCATTGCCGGTCAGCTGAAAAAAAAAATGCCTGGGGAATAGAGGAAGACAAGTCCCTCATCGATAAACTGTATTGCTTATTTTCTATAATTTTTACCCACAATATTTTTATTTTCTGCCTGTGATTACTTCCAGAATAAATAAGGATAAAAAATGACAGGTTTGTTCTTGTTAGTGTGTTTGCTGCTTACTGAAAGCCAGTGCCCTGATATGAGCCTCAGACACCATGCATGTTCAAGTATTTCAAGCATCTCTTCACAAAGCCAGACTTTACTATAAGTCAAAAAATGTAAAACACCAGACATCTAACCTAACCATAGGTCAGTCTTTCACTAACAAAAAGTAACCATAGCAATAGATGAAGTTTTTGTAAGGGTAGAGAATATGTTTTTACTCTAATAGGGATCAAGTTAAGATACATTTTATAAATAACATAACTTCTCATAAATGACTTTTGTTCAAGCCTGAAATGTCTATGATGCAGTTAGAAGGAACTGCAATGTGCATTGAAGACAGAATGTGACAGCTTTCAGCACTTGTGTCTTGCGGAGCGATGTGTATATTGTGTGAGGTGGCGTTAATGGTTGACCATGATAAGTGTTTCAGGTTGGTTTATTTGCGGCCACATTTTGTGTTTGCTAATACGATGTCTCAAACATGGTACCTACGCATAGAGCTGTGAGAGGCATTCTCCATTTGTCTGAGGAAGACAGAAAGGGAAATGCGTCATATTCCAAACTAAAATAACAAGGACAATAACAAATAGTTGAGAGAGGCTATTTGGATAGGCAAAAGTCCAGCAGATGTCTTGGTACAGAAGTGGCACAGGGAGGAGAACATTTGATGTGTTTGTGGACCAGCTAAACCAACTGAACACCAGCTTGACCAGCCTAAATCATACAGGACTAGCTTAGGCTGGTGGAAGATGCTCTTCTTCTTTTTTTTTTAGCAGGGATACCTGCTCTTATAGAAACACGCTTCTATACCTATACCTCGAAACTGCTGTAAAATGTGTAATGAACCACAAAAATGTTGCCACAGTAGAGTAAGTTTCATGAGATCAGGTTGACAGTGTTGTAATGGATATTTAATTATATAAAATGTAAAATTCTTTACGTTTTTTTTTTTACTGCTCTTGCTTTCCGTTCCCCGTCTGTCGCTCACTTCGACGTCGTGTCGAAGAAGCGACACTAGGGGTCTCTCTTGAGCGCCGAAAGATACCTCTGATCTATGAAAAAAGGCCAATGAGAGTTGGCGAACAGTATTTGCATACTCCGCCTCCGGATACGGATATAAAGGCGAGAGAAATACGCTTGTTCATTCAGTAATTTTCTTCAGAGCCGATGGTCGTGTGAATGCTGTCTGCTGTGCTACACACAACTTACCCTGCTTCTGATCCTCTGACGCGCTGCTGCTGATGGATTTACGGTGCACCTTCAGCGGCTTTTCTCTTCTCTGCGGCGTGCAGTTTGCCCCTGAGCGCTTCGACAGCGCAGTGTCTAAAAGAGTTTATAAAGAGCAATTTTCTCGTAAAGAGTTTATTTCTCTAAAAGAGCAATACACAGTGGTGTTGAACGCCCTTTTCAGGGCACGTCTTTATAAAGATGCCATTCAAACCCTGTGTAGTTCCTGGATGCGGTAGAGTGCTCTCTGCTTCTGACGGCCACAGGCGCTGTCTCGTGTGTCTGGGCACCGATCACACCGAGGCAGCGTTTGTGGACGGTTCATGTTCTCATTGCGAGAATATGACCGTGGCAGCGTTGCGGTCACGGCTCGCTTTCAACAGAAAGCACGCCACTCCTGCCGCCCCCCGTATCGCTCCTTCTTCCCACGGGATTGAGGACGATACGGTTGGCGCTGGAGGCGATTTGGGGAGGGCAGCGGGTGCAGCTCCGCCGGGTACGCCCCCTCGGACCACCCGCCCCCCGACACGCTCGCTGACCTCCGTTCAGTCTCGAGGTAACGGCGACTCGCCTCCGGGCCGGTTTGCCTATCCTCTAGAGCTCGAAGCCGATGAGCTCGCCGCTCCATCGGAGAGCACGGTGTCTGACGCTGACTTCTCCCCTGGGCTGCCGCCTTTGGGCCAGCACGCCCAGGTTGAGGCGGATGCGCAGATGTCCGACATGCTTGCCCGGGCCGCTGTCGGGGTGGGGTTGGACTGGAAACCTCCACCCTCCCCACACCCGTCACGGTTGGACGACTGGTTCCAGAGCCACGCCCCCCCCGGTCCCGTTTTTCCTGGAGGTGCATGACGAGCTGACGTCGTCATGGAGAGCCCCGCTCTCCATCCGTCAAAAGCCCTGCTCGTCCGCTCTCGCTACCCTCGACGGCGGAGAGGCCCACGGGTACACGGCGATTCCCCAGGTGGATAGGGCGGTTGCGATCCATCTCTGTCCCGGTGACCCTACCACCTGGCACGGGCGCCCACATTCAACCACAAAGCCTACAGCGCCACGGGACAGGCTGCCTCCGCCTTGCACGCCATGGCCCTCCTGCAAGTCCACCAGGCCAAGGTGCTCAGAGATCTGCACGAGGGTAGCCCTGACCCCGATGTGCTGCAGGAACTGCGTTCAGCGACCGACCTCGCCCTCAGAGCCACGAAGGTCACCGCGCAGGCACTCGGGCAGGCGATGGCCACCCTAGTGGTCCAGGAACGTCACCTTTGGCTCAACCTGGTCGAGATGCGCGAGGCCGACAAAGTTCGCTTCCTCGACGCCCCTGTCTCCCAGCTTGGCCTCTTCGGCGACACCGTCGAGGACTTCGCCCAGCAGTTCTCCACGGTGAGGAAGCAGACGGAGGCCATATCACACATCCTGCCTCGCCGCAAACCTGCCGCCAAGGCCACCGCCCCGTCTACTCGCCGAGGGCGTCCCCCTGCGGCTAAGAAACCTGCTCCGCCTCAACCCGGGCCCACCTCTCAGCCCCTGCGTCGAGCACACCGCAGGAAGCCGACGCCCCCCGTCTCTCGGACTCCCTCGAGGACCCGGAAGGCTCCCAGACGGTCCTGAGACGGACGACCCAGCGACACAGACGTTAGCTCCAGAGGTGGTAAGACCGCTCCGTCCCCCGGTGGAGGGCCGGGAGGAGAATCTTTTGTTGTTAAAAATTTTTATTTGCCGCCCCCCCTTAGATGGGGTTGCGGTACCCACATTCTCAATAATAGAGCTATTTCCTGTGTCTCTGGGTCACCTGGCCCGCAAATGCCGTTCTCACGGCGCTTTGCCCACAGATCTCAACAGTCCTGGCCCCCTGGACACGGACCACCCGTCTTCAGCCCCACGACTGTTCCCCGGCCGGCCGGTTCCAACGAGTCCAGAGGACGCCTACCCAGGACCTCCTCCTCAGTCGCTAACCCGCCCCCTGCCGGGCGTGCGGAGCAAGGTAAGTGCTTTGAGTCTTTTCTCAGCACCTCAGCCGCGGGTCGCCCCGTCGCCACCCAACGCTGCCCTACCTGCTCTGCCCCACTGCAAAGCCCCGCCGGGCACGTCAAAATTAATCGTCCCCTTGGTGCCCCTAGCGCAGAGGTTGGATGCGTGGCTTTCACTTCCCAACCCGTCTCGCTGGCTGGCCCGGACCATCCGACTCGGTTACGCAATTCAGTTTGCCAGGCCCCCGCCCCCCTTCATGGGCGTCCGTTTCTCCGCAGTACACGGCGAACACGCCCAGTCCCTGCGCGCGGAAATCGCGACTCTTCTGGCCAAAGACGCGATAGAGCCTGTCCCTCCAACCGAGATGAAGGAGGGTTTCTACAGCCCGTATTTCATCGTGCCCAAGAAAGGCGGCGGCTTACGACCAATCTTGGATCTGCGAGTTCTCAACCAAGCGTTGCACAAACTCCCATTCAAAATGCTCACGCAGAAGTACATTCTAACCTGCGTCCGGCATCTAGATTGGTTCACAGCGGTAGACCTGAAGGACGCGTACTTTCACGTCTCCATCCTGCCTCGACACCGCCCCTTTATGCGGTTTACGTTCGATGGCCAGGCGTATTAGTACAAAGTCCTCCCCTTCGGCCTGTCTCTGTCCCCTCGCGTCTTCACGAAAGTCGCAGAGGCAGCTCTTGCCCCGCTCCGAGTAGCCGGCATCCGCATACTCAACTACCTCGACGACTGGCTCATTCTGGCCCACTCGCGAGAATCACTATGCGCTCACAGAGACCAGGTGCTCAAGCACCTCAGCCGCTTGGGGCTTCAGGTCAACTGGGAAAAGAGCAAGCTCACTCCAGTTCAGAGCATCTCTTTTCTTGGGATGGAGTTAGACTCGGTCTCAATGACGGCGCGTCTCACCAACGAGCGTGCCCAGTCAGTGTTGAACTGCCTCGCCGCCTTCAGGCCGGGCACAGCGGTCCCTTTAAAACTTTTCCAGAGGCTCCTGGGACATATGGCATCCTCCGCGGCGGTCGCGCCGCTGGGGTTGATGCATATGAGACCGCTCCAACACTGACTTCAGACCCGAGTCCCGAGACGAGCATGGCGCCACGGCACGCACCGGGTAACGATCACCCCTGCCTGCCGCAAAGCATTCAACCCCTGGACAGACCTCTGTTTCTTACGGGCTGGAGTACACCTACAGCAGGTGTCCAGACGCGTCCTGGTCACGACCGACGCCTCCAGATCGGGTTGGGGCGCCGTTTGCAACGGGCACGCAGCCTCAGGCTGTTGGAAAAGGGCCCAGCTGCGTTGGCACATCAACTGCCTCGAGTTGTTGACCGTCCTTCTAGCCCTGCGGCAGTTTCTCCCGTTAATTCGCGACAAACATGTCCTGGTCAGGTCGGACAGCACCACTGCGGTCGCGTACATAAATCGCCAAGGAGGCGTACACTCCCGCCACATGTCGCAACTCGCCCGTCGTCTCCTCCTTTGGAGCCAGCACCGACTCAGGTCACTGTGTGCCACTCACATCCCCGGCAACCTCAATGTGATGGCGGACGCGCTGTCACGACAACGCTTGCCTGGAGGAGAGTGGAGGCTTCACCCCCACTCGGTTCAGCTGATTTGGGAACGGTTCGGCAAGGTCCAGGTAGACCTGTTTGCCTCCCGAGAGACCTCCCACTGCCCACTCTGGTACGCCCGCTCAGAGGCTCCCCTAGGGGCAGATGCACTGGCACACAGCTGGCCGGTGGGGCTGCGCAAGTACGCATTCCCCCCAGTGAGCCTTCTTGCACAGGTGCTGTGCAAGGTCAGGGAGGACGAGGAGCAAGTCACTCTCGTGGCTCCTTACTGGCCCACCCGGGCCTGGTTCTCGGACCTTGTACTCCTCGCGACAGCCCCTCCCTGGCGAATTCCCCTGAGGAAGGACCTTCTTTCTCAGGGACGGGGCACGCTCTGGCATCCGCACCCAGACCTCTGGAACCTCCACGTCTGGCCCCTGGACGGGATGCGGAAGATCTAGCTGGGCTACCACCCACGGTGTTAGCCACGATCAACCAAGCCAGAGCCCCTTCTACCAGGCAACTCTACGCCCTGAAATGGCATCTGTTCGTGAATTGGTGTTCTTCCCGGGCAGAAGACCCACAGAGGTGCGCAGTTAGGTCTGTGCTCCTGTTCCTACAGGAGAGGTTGGAGGGGAGGCTGTCCCCGTCCACCTTGAAGGTGTATGTTGCCGCTATTGCAGCTCACCACGACCCAGTAGACGGAAAGTCCCTGGGTAAGCACGACTTAATCGTCAGGTTCCTAAATGGTGCCCGGAGGTTAAATCCCTCCCGGCCAAACCTGTTCCCCTCCTGGGATCTCTCGGTGGTCCTCCCCGGTCTTCAGAGATCCCCTTTCGAGCCGCTAGGATCAGCTGGACTCAGGGCTCTCTCTTTAAAGACGGCCCTGCTGATCGCGCTCGCCTCCATCAAGAGGGTCGGGGACCTGCAAGCATTCTCTACCAACGACACTTGCCTGGAGTTCGGTCCGGCAGACACTCATGTGATCCTAAGACCTCGACCGGGCTATGTGCCCAAGGTTCCTACCACGCCCTTCAGAGATCAGGTAGTGAACCTACAAGCGCTGCCCCAGGAGGAGGCAGACCCAGCCCTCTCACTGCTGTGTCCGGTACGTGCCTTGCGTGCCTACCTGGAACGCACCCAGAGCTTTAGGCGCTCTGAGCAGCTCTTTGTCTGCTTTGGAGGACAGCAGAAAGGGAACGCTGTCTCCAAACAGAGGCTGTCTCACTGGGTGGTGGAGGCCATTCAGTTGGCCTATCACACCCAGGCCGTGCCACCCCCTTTGCGGGTTCGAGCCCACTCTACCAGGAGTGTGGCATCCTCATGGGCACTGGCTAGAGGCACCTCGCTAGCAGACATCTGTAGAGCTGCGGGCTGGGCAACACCTAACTCCTTTACGAGGTTTTACAATCTCAGGGTTGAGTCAGTCTTGTCCCGTGTTCTCTCAGGTCCGAGCCCGTAGAACTCGGTACACGCCGACGATCTGACCGGGTGAATCGCTTGTTTCCAGCGCCGTTTCCCTCTCCGAGGCAGAACAGTGCGCTTCTTTCCCAGAGGGCTTAGGTCCCTGGTTGATTCCTCCCTAGCCCTCTCGGGCCCGCAACAGTTCAGCGGAGGAACTTGCCGGCCCAGTCCACTACGGGTACCTCCGGCTACCCCTACTGGAATAGGTGCTCCACAGATCAGGCCTCCTACGGGACTCCTCCTGTGTGTATTTCCGCGGTACGGTCACCTTGCGAGCTGACCCGCGTCTCCCTTAGGCAGTCCTTCGCTGCCCTCCAGTCGCCATGTTGTAGCAACTCCCCCCTCCTCGAGGTTGGATCTACCACCGCGCCATTTCTTCCCACATGCCCAAAGTGGCCATGTGATGTATTTTGCCACCTTTACCTCCCCTGCTGGGCGGGTGTGGCCTCCGCAGGGTCTTTTCCACCTGAAAGAATAGGAATTTGGGTAAGACCCCCTTCCCTCGATGCGGTAAGGGCCCCGGCTGCTCTTGCTCTATGCCGAGAAAACATAGAGAGAAAAGAGGCCCAGCCAGGCTTGGCCCGTTCCCTAGTTGGGAGCGTCACCTTGTTCCCCCCTAGGGTGACCAAAAGGATTCTGACGACTCTTTCGGGGTATTGGGGAAGAGTACGTGCAGTCTGAACACAGTTGGTCGCTGTGCACGTAGAAATACCTGCCCGCTTCTGTGTAAGCAGTACACGTACACGGCTCAGCGCATGGCGAGTTTTGAAGTGGACCCCTAGTGTCGCTTCTTCGACACGACGTCGAAGTGAGCGACAGACGGGGAATGTCTAGGTTACGTATGTAACCTCCGTTCCCTGATGGAGGGAATGAGACGTCGTGTCTTCCCGGCCATGTCGCTGAGCCGAGCCGCTGAGGTGCCCGGTACACTCCCAGCTCCTCAGAAAAATCCTGAATGAACGAGCGTATTTCTCCCGCCTTTATATCCATATCCGGAGGCGGAGTATGCAAATACTGTCATGCCTTATGGCATTAAAGGCTCTTCATTTGGTTGTAATGGGTGAGAGTTTTAGAGTTTATCAACAGAAAGTTATTTTAATTAGCATGTCTGTATTGGCACATGCCCTATAGCGCTGTTTAGGGCATTTTACTGGGCATGCTTTTGCAATAACTTGAAGGGATAGTTCCCCCCAAAAATGAAAATACTCTCATCATTTACTCACCCTCATGCCATCCCAGATGTGTATGAATTTCTTTCTTCAGCAGAACACTAACACAATTTTTTATAAGAATATTTTAGCTCTGGGTCCATACAATGCAAATTAATGGTGATCAAATGAATGGTGATCAGACGGATCAAGGTCTGAACGACATTCACTTGCATTGTATGGACCTACAGAGCTAAAATATTCTTATAAAAAATTGTGTTAGTGTTCTGCTGAAGAAAGAAAGTCATACACATCTGGGATGGCATGAGGGTGAAAAACTTATGAGATAATTTTCATTTTTGGGTGAACTATCCCTTTAAGGAGACATTTAGGGGATGCCAATCAAAGGGACATGTTGAATAAGACAAGTCTTGTCTGTTTCCCCTGTGTTCCTGAGTCCAGGAATTACACGGTTTATAGAGTTTCCTAAATCAAATGAATTGCAGTCAGTCCATTCACTCAGCAGATTAGTGGAATGCGCCTGAGTTTTTCCATCAATTACTTTGATAGCTGCATGTTGTGACTGTCCTAAGGAGAGAGGAGGCGTGTCCTGGAAAGAAATAACATACTGCCAATCTGACAGGGCTAAATTAGAACATTTTAATGGTGATTGATGCCTTATTGGTTTTTAGAATAGCTCAACTGCAGATTTATTTCAGAGCTTGCAGCCCATTTATTCAAAGGATTGAAGGGTGAATTTATTTAAGAGTATTTATACAGGTTTTTACCTGATTAACAAACTTATACACATTGTAGTTGGCTCATAGTTGAATGTAAACAACAAGTGGCTTATGAAAAGCACTTCATGAAATGGATAGGACAGAACCCCAGTTATGATTGGATGAGCCTTTTGAAGCTGTTGTAAAATGCATATAAATGTGGTGGTGGCGTAGTGGGCTAAAGCACATAACTGTTAATCATAACATAATCAGAAGGTCACTGGTTCGATCCCCACAGCCACCACCATTGTGTCCTTGAGCAAGACACTTAACTCCAGATTGCTCCGGGGGGATTGTCCCTGTAATAAGTTCACTGTACTGTAAGTTGATCTGGATAAAAGCATCTGCCAAATACATAAATGTAAATATAAATGTTAGCTGTGTCTCAAATGACACACTATGCACTTGGCCATCAAGTGTATGAATTTTCAAAGTGTAGAATCATCCCAAATGGAACACTAAGGTTTTTACTACACTGAAGCATTCGTTGTTGAAATTCAGTTGATGGAAGTGACCTTTCAATTGCACACAATAGCCCCTTTCACATGTACAGCATTTTCCAGAAAATGTACTGCAATTTTAAGGTTAGATCGAGGTAGTGTGTGAACACATCCTTTTTGAAAAACCTGGTAAATTTTGCTCTGGTAATTTAGCTTTAATGGGAAGTCAATTTCAATTTCCATATTGATGGTTTGTATGAACAGCACATGTGGTACATTTACCAGTAAAGGCAATCCAACAATTTCCCTGTAATTTACCTGGTTGCATGTGTGAAAGGTGCTCATGTGTTTCCGCTAGCTTTAGCATGTTAGCCAAATGAACATCATGCAGTGATGGTAAAGCATTCAACTCACAATTGTAAGGTGCTGTCTATAATAAAGTTTCGATAGTTGCCACATTCACCATTAATTACAATTGTCAGGCCAACATCGTGGCCAGGTAACTCCGCCCCTTTCACTGCGTAGGATGAAACGTGGCAATTGAGTGCATGAAGTGTCCATTTCACACTCCATTACTTCGGTTGAAGTAGTACATCATCCCGGTACACATAGTTATCTTTTTTGTTGCGGTTTCAGTGTAAACTGAACACGCACTATTTACACTACAATATGCTGTAGAATTGTCCATAAGTGAATTAACGTTACATTTATATAGCGCTTTTCTGACACTACCCTCAAAGCGATTTACACAGTGAACAGGGGACTCTCCTCAACCACCATCAGAAGTATGCGAAGTATGCGATTTGGGATGCAGCTCATGGTGCAAGTTTTACTTTGTTTGCCAACCATAAACAGTCTACAGTTTGACAATGAAATGATTATTAGTTTAGTCATGAAACTACATAGCACAAGCTTATAGGTTCTTTGAACAAGTTATCTGTTAGCTAGCACAAACAATATTTCTAACATGAATAGATATAAAGAAATCAGCAATGGAATGAAGATTGATATGCTTTAATAAGATATCAGTGCAGAGATACAAATTCTTATTGGGTAAAATTTCCCATACAGTTATGTTAACAATAATCATGAGAACAGGATCATAATAAAGTCAATATAAATGTAGCATATTAAAATATGTACGTACTTTGCTTACTGTGACTAAAACATCCAACATTTTAATAAAAGCACACACTATCCAAAGAAACCACCTGTTTTATGCATCAGCACCCTAATGTTGTCTTTAAAGTTAAAGAAACATAAATCAGTCAAATGTTAAGACAGTATAATAAAAAAAAAAAATATATATTTTTTTTTCTCCCCAATTTAGAATGCCTAATTTCCAATGTGCTCTAAGTCCTCGTGGTGGTGTAGTGACTCGCCTCAGTCCGGGTGGCGGAGGACGAATCTCAGTTGTCTCTGCGTCTGAGACCGTCAATCCACGCATCTTATTGAGTGCATTACCGCAGAGATGTAGCACATGTGGAGGCCCACGCTACTCTCACTGGCATTCACGCACAACTCACCACGCACCCCACCGAGAGCGAGAACCACATTATAGCAACCACAAGAGGTTACCCCATGTGTGACTCTACTCTCCCTAGAAACCGGGCCAATTTGGTTGCTTTGAAGACATGGCTGGAGTCACTCAGCACACCCTCGATTCGAACTCACGACTCCAGGGGTGGTAGTCAGCGTTAATTCTCGCTGAGCTACCCAGGCCCCTGTATAATTTGAAATATAAAAACAAACACTATGTCTAAAGGGGGCCTAAGATTGGTGAATTACTTTTGCAGTAGTTGTGGACAGATTTACCATGGCTCTCTGCACATTCAAATGCTCATCTATCACTGTAACATCAACATCATGGCTGCAATATTAGAGAACGCTACTGTATGACAAGAGTTAACTCATTCCTATGTGTGTTTCTGACTCTGGCGTTCATTTCAGAAAATTCAAGAGGCAGATATGAAGCATTGCTTTGTGGGTTGGCTGTGTTGTATGCTACATGGCTAAATGCTGCACCACGCTTAGTGACATCTACATTTGACTTCGATAAGGCGCCTCTGTCACAATCTATACAGTACATGAGATTACTGCCTTTATGAAATGCTATTATAAAAATATTTTTTGAATACTTGTGCTTGTTTTATATCAATCAGGGAAATATGCAGAATTCCAGGCACTTTACCTTGACAGTGCTAAAATGTATATATAGTTTTTTTATATCGTTGAGGGATTTAAATATTACAGTTAATTTGAGAGAGACTTGAAAGAGTGATCAGTCTTATCCAAGATGTGGAGAGGTTAGAGAGATTTGCATCAGTGGACAGACTGAGCAACTGTTATCTCTCTGTCTGTCCCTCACGGTTTGGACACCTGTTATCTTTCTACCTGTCTTAAACTCTCCTATTATGTCTACTGTAACTGTCTATCACAGTGCCAGATGTGTGTCAATCTACAGTGGGGTCCAAATGTCTTTTAACACCAGTGAAAAGGGTTCTATTTTTTCATAAACTTTTTTTTTTCTTCAGCAAAGCAATTAGCATGAAATGTAAAAAAATTACATGATTTTCAGAATTTCTATGTATTTGGTATGCCCCCTTTTGCTTTAATGACAGCATGCACTCAAGCTGGCATGGACTCCACAATTTGGTATGGACTGATGATTCATGTTATCCAGCATGATTTCAAAATGTTCCAAGAGCATCTTGTTTGCTTATTTATAGCAAAGGAATCTGACCTTTTGTACAACAAATCATACATTTTGCCTACATTTGATTAGTGGTCTAGAATCTAATTTATTTATTTTTCAAAATCCTAAAATATTCTGCAGATTTTGGACCTCACTGTACATGAGTATTCTACATTCATATCTAAATATGTTTGTGAGATCTAGTTTTCAAATCTCTCTGCGACAACTGAATAATTAGGAATTAACTACACACTTATAAGCCTAGTTAACATGCTGTGACATTAACAGCAAACTCATCATTTTTGCAAGCAATTGTAATCAAATAATGAATAAATATGACTGGTTAGCTAAGGCACCTGTTAAACATTTATGAGCAAATGCAAAGAGCGAATCTTACAATAACATGCTCAGGTCACATCTCACCACAAAAGCAATAAAACCAAAAACAAAAAAATTATATACGTATATATATATATATATATATATATATATATATATATATATATATATATATATATATATATATATATATATACTATAAAGAAAATGTAACCTATTTTTCAACCACAATAACTGCAATATGACATTCTTTTTTATGACAATTAAGCACTTAAGCATCAGGACGTTTGTATATAGAGTTTTTTGGTAATAACTGCTATTCACAATTGTGGTTGTCATTATTATCATTAATGTAATACAATATTTTTAATGCTATGCTAAAAATACTATAAAACAATGAGTTTAAATGTAAATCAGTAGTAGATCAAAGGCACTAAATATTCTACTAAAACACTACCTTGACATATAAATACTTACAAATTTAATAAGATTTCATTTAATTTTCTAACATTACAGAAATTAGAATTTGTCGGGCATTTTGGGGGAATTACCTAACTAAAAGTATTATGAAATAATTTGGATTATAAAAACGAATGATTTAACTTTAAAGACAACCTTATGGCAATTAAAATAGGTGGCTGAATGTTTTAATATAACAACGTGTCTTAGACAGACGCGACTCATAAAAGTGACAAGCGATAAAAGGTATCTCTTCCGTGTTAATCAATTACATTTTGATTGTCTTTTATTTCTGTGGATACCCGGTAGCCCCGCCCACTGAGAGCTCACACTGGTCCAAAATTGTACATCAAATCTCAAATATGTTCTGATTGGCCAACATAGTCTCATGATAATTCATATTCATTTGTACGATATGGTGAAATCGTATGATAGCTCACAACTTGCCTCGTATATTCCCATATAGACACCAACCAATCAATAAACAGAATTTAAAATTCATTCCAGAAAGACATCAAATTTTAGCTAGCCTCCTATCCAACACTTTATTTCAACAAAGGAAACATCAGTGAACAAATTTGGTAACTCATTCCATATTTTCAGTCTATGCAATACAAATGACTGATGTATGTCATTAACCTGTAGTATGCTTCCCTCATCTCGTTCATTCTCGTAAGGGGTTCCACTTTATGATTAGGTAAAGGTTTGGGTTAGGGGTTAAACTAAAACTTAATAACATTGTTCGAAGTTTTGTTAATTTTCTCAATGGGATTAAAAGTTGTACGTTTTTGTATGAGCCAACTCATACGGTTCCTTACAATTTCCCCATCTCGTACTATTATTATGAATTGTCATGAGCCCAGGTTGGATTGGCTGTAACTGTGCCACGTTACGCAGCAGTTTCGCGTTAAGTGTGGAAAGACAAATTGCTTGTTGCTGGAAACTTTTTGCATTGCATCTGGTTAGGACAGTAAAAATGCATGTGGGTCTGCATTAAGCAGCATCTGTTAGCAATTGCAAGAAATCTCTTAAAATGTAATAAATTTAAAGGATCCAATAAGACATAACAACTAAACCAGATTTTCTTAAAAAAACAAAACTAAAAATGTTTCCAATTTTCATTTTTGAATCCAAATTTACTGGCCTGCCAATAAACATTATATTCATTTGCATATTTTCGGAAAAATACCACCAAGAAAGAACATGGGACATCGGCACTATACAACTATATGGACTTTGATTCACATCTACTGAGTAGACAAGACAAAGTACCAAGACAAATAAGTGCTACAACTTTATCATCAAAGTAAAAATGTATGAGTAAAAATCTTAAGAGAATATTCCTTTAAATATGTATGCTTACAGCTAAATTGACAAAAACATATGTATTTTGAGCGGTCTCCGCAATAAGGCAATAAACAGAGACAGAAACGCAGCATTGCCACTAAATGAACAAAAATAAGGCACAGAGGCCATGAATAACAAGAAAAAGTGGTCAGTGAGGAAAGAGACTTATTGTGTCAGAGGTAGGAAAGTTAGAACAAATGATAGAAATTAGAACACTTAAAAACAATTAGCCTAGCTTACAGTAGTATTTTTTTCCGTTCTTTTTTGTCTGACATTAATAGATAGATGGAAAGACAAGAGCAGATATACTAAAAAAACATTCACCAAAATGATCTGACAAGCAATTAGACTAGCAAACAACAACAACGCAACAGTTAAACTCCTTAAACTCATTCAGAAACTTGTAACTAAAAAAAATAGTACATGTATATAATTTATGAAGATGTAGACAACAAAAATAGAATCAAAGCTACATTTTCTTGTACGCAGTCAGGTAGGTGTGACTGTGAGAGAGTGTGTCTGCACAAAGTACAGAGGCCCCAAAAAGTATTTCGACACTTAAGCCACACTAAAGAACGCATGAATGTCTTTGCATTACATAACAAAATATCCAAACAAGTGGCATTTATTTGAAAGGAGGATAGCACACTTTTCAAGCTACATTTCACAAAAGAAGTTTAAAAGAAGAGGTTTTAAACTACAGTACACAACAATATATATATATATATATACTGTTAAAAGCATTAGATATACTATCAAAAATGAAAACAAAAAGTATCTGGACACTTTTGTCCATAGTTAATGGGATGCATTACACATGTGGTTACTCTTCTAGGACACCTGTGTAAAGTTGAAGGCAACTGACATCATATGTCCACTAAAATCACCTTAAGAGCTTGTGTTGGTTAAAAAGTCATCGCAAACATGCCGAAGAAAAATGAAATTCATATTGAGAAAAGATGAAAAGATTTGTTAGCAGATATTACTCGGTTCGATCTTTTGTTATCTAATGAATAACTATCGTGTTCAGTTTTTAAATGTGGCATAAATGTCCAAATACTGTATATGTCTGTTTGTAAGTCAAGGTGTCCTAAGCTGGGATGGCTATTGTCAGGTTGGTGATGGAGAGATTGGACAAAGGGTTGGGTTAAGAAGGACTGCATTTCTGTGGGCTGGTTGTGAATACACTGGTTTAAGAAGAATGGTCTAATGCCTTTAGGAGGTCACTGCCCTGCAGCAAATGCAGATTTCCTTGCATGGGGACGTTGACCTCGCAGTCATAACGCGTCAGTTCAGGCAGAGAGTAGGTCTCGAAGGAGGGCCCGATGAGACGACTCACAATTCCTGCAAACACAAGCAGTTCAAAGAATGAATATTTTGTATTTAATATCCTTCAGTATCTTTCATAACATCATAACTCAAAAATGCACGCAGTGGAGTCCAAAAGTCTGAGTTCAATTGAACGACAGCATGCATGGAATCCACATCTTTGTGCAAAATCTGATGATCATGTTATCCACCATGATTTGTGAATGTCCCAAAGAGCATCATGTGTGCTTCAATGTGTGTGAAGCAAAAAATCTGACCACCTGCACAAAGGTTTTAATTTGGTTAATGTAACAAATTTGTTTATTTGATTAGTGACCTAGATACCCAGAGTACAGATTCTTAGGGCGCTTTCACACCTAGTTCGTTTGAGCACTCCGAGCGCTCTCAGAGTGGTATAACGTGTATATGTGAACAACCCTAGTGGTCTCAGACACCCCTAAAAGGACCCAAAAGTGAACCTCAGGAGGTGGTCTGAGTACGGTTCGTTTGAGGGTCCTTTTGTGGTTTGATTGATTTGTGCAATGTGAAAGCGAAGAGGTACCAGTCCATTTTGCATTTTATGGCAGAAGTACCTTGTGGCTTGCCATACATAGCTGCATTCCATACTTCATATTCCAGTCACAATTTACTGTCCACATATGGGAATTTTTTAAGCGAATATAGATATTCCATGATTACCATGACTTGTTCTTGTGTCTCATATTCCGTTCTAGTTTTATTATTTGAGCACCTAAAAGGAACGGACCGGCCGCATTCAGAGCGGATTAGCCACTTTAATGTGCTCTGATGGGCGTACTGTCTATGGAGGTTCACGCCAAACTCCCATGAAAAAACAAGTGAGGATTTTTATAGTTTACTTTTATTTGCACAACGGCAAACGTTTGCTTCCTCCATAACTCTTGAGGTTATAGATAAAGAAACATACCTTCAAATGCACATAGAATTTCAAATGTTTTCCTTCATGTGAAATAAGGGCTTGTAGGTTTTATTGGAGAGCCTTAACATAATGTGAGAGAGTGAAGAATATAGCACAGAAATACAGTATACTATTGCAAAATGTTATATAATTGGTGATGTTGACTGGGTTTCATAAATTATATAACATATGAAATATTACTTTTTATGGAATTCTATCCCTGTGCAATAATTTGTAATGAAAAATGCAATATTTTTTAAAGCCTTAAAAGTAACCAATTATTATATGATTTCAAGTTAAATATCAATAAATTACTACTTAAGGTGTAGGTCTATAATAAGCATGTGAGAACCTTAATTAGTATGAAAATTTGTATGACAATTGCTTATCATAATAATCACAGTTATTTATGAAAAATTGTTGTCAGCCAAATTCAATAATCGTGACAGCCCTAGCTGTTCATAAGGAGCTGTGGTGGGAACAAAAAGGGGTCTGAGACCACATTAATGTGAGGAGGACCACAAAAGAAACTGGGTCCTCTTTTAAGTCCATTAAGTACTTTGTGAACACCAAAAGCACTGAGGTCATTTGCGGCTGGTTCCCATTCTGGTTCACTTTAACCGAACTGGGTTTGGTTCACTTAAAATGTACTATATGGGAAACCACCCTAAAATACAATTTTTTCTCATGTTATGTCATTAATTAAAGTATATTTTGAATCCCAGATTTTCAATGTGATCTCAGACCTTTGGACCCCACTTTACATGTGCAGATATGTTTATGTACCAGTTCTACAATGTGAGCTCACCATCCATTTTGGAGGAGGGCTGCATGTTGAACTCTCTGTGGTTATAGCACAGTTGTCTGTAGCATTTTGTAGCTTGTCCGGTCTGATTACCTTGACACTGGGTTTTCCTGTGCTGGTGGTTCATGCCTCCATTGTGGAACATGCCTTTGCCTAAGTAAAAGTTAATTTGATCAATAATTTTGTGATGTTGTCTGTAATACGACTGCTAAAAAAGCTTCTCTATTGAGATTAGGAGATTAGGAAAGTGTGTAAAGTAGTTTTTTAACATTTTCTGAAGAAAATGTGCATGGTGTTTGACCAAACAAAAGTCACCATGATAAAGCTAGGACATTGTGGATGATTGCCGGGCTTATGCAGCTGCAAAGGTGTTCAGGGTCGTTGTTGAGTGGTTGTATACTGGCCCACGTCAAAAGAGCCCAATAGTCTATATAATATACCCTATTATATTCTGTTCCATGAATATGGCTTGGCCCCTTCTTCAATGTAAGCCTTTTTTGCCACCAGCCAGCAGTGATCAGTTTGATCACTAAGAAAAGCAGAAGCATACTTGTCCTTAAAAGGCTGCATGATTTGAAGTTTAAATGAGGTCAAATTTCCTTAGCACAAATAGTGCAGGACAAGTTCGTCTCTATCTCCACTTGCCACCAAGATTTGGACTGCTCTGAGCAGAAGACTTTAGCTCTGTCCCAAATGATACACTCTTCACTATGCGCTCAGCCATGTAGTGTAAACATTTTAAAAGTGTAATATTGTCTCAAATGGAACACTTAAATTAGTTTTTACTTCATGGAAGCATTCACCGTTTAACAACGGATGGAAGTAATGTTTCAAACGCATGCAATGTGTTGCGGTTAGCTTTAGCGCGTTAGCCATCCTTAATTCAACCCTTTTACATCCATACCAAATAACGTTACATGTCTTCACTGAAGTTCCACTAGTTGCTTTTAAATGATTTAATTTATTTTATTTTTGTTAATATTTTATTAATAGTTTTTAGATTACTATTATTATTATTTTATTCTATTATTTTATTTCTATAATCTTTAAATGTATTATATTAGTATTAATTTGTATCATTAATTTTTTTGTTTTTCAATTTTGTTGTTTATCCGGTATAGGCATACAATTGTAAATAGTTTAACACAAATATATTGTTTTAATATTAAAGGAATGTTCTCTTCTGAAACCTAACATTGTTTTTCCCCATAATATTAGGTGGGTCACGGGGCAAAATCTGCTTCAGGTACCTATTTGGCCAGCAGCAGCCTTAAGTGTAATAAAAGAGACATGATACCTGATAATGTGCTGGTGCTTAGAGATTTCCTGTCCATGGCAGCACAGCTCTCATGCCTAATTCTCTTCCACATAGTCTGTTGTGACTCAGTGGGGGGTGTCTCAGCCTAAAACAGATTGCATGCAATAACTTAAAGTGATACAACACAATGTAGAAATCACTGGTCCATAAATGTAAATTTCATGTTGACTATGAACAAACCATGGCCATCTGTGTGAATGAGCGTTTGAAACTGTTAGCGAGAGGAAGTTGAACTGGCCTCATCTCTCTGTAGCTCTGTGCAAAGTTCTCCACGGGTCTGCAAAACAAACAGAGGTGTTAGCCAGACCAAAATCAAAGATAAAAACAGAGCAAATATTATGTTACATGGTCAAAAGTCAGTGGACATTCGATCACCACATTCATAGGTACATGTGCTTAATTTCAAAACTACAAGCAACACATAAGGAGATGTTAGCCTCAGTCAACATTCACTTTGAATCAAGGTGCATACCAACCACACACTTCTGCACTATCCTTCATCATTTCATAGTGCGAGAAGTGCGAGTAGTATATTAACACTGAAAATGCAAGAAAGAGTACACTATAAGTACACGGATGATGCACTTCTTCAACCATACATAACAGAAGGGGCGGAGTTACCTGGCCGCAATGCTGGCAACGCTCCCCTTTAAATAATGGACAATGTAGCAACTAGCGAAACTACAATGAAGACATTCTCTTACAAATGTAAGTTGAATGCTTATAATACCCCCACGCTGTCAGAATATGGATGTTGTTTGTGATACAAGCGCTGAACTGAGGATGGCTAACACGCTAAAGCTAGCGGCAACACATTGCATGCATTTGAAACATTACTTCTGTCAGCTGTTAAACGTTGAATGCGTCCGTGTAGTAAAAAAAAGTTAACTGTTCAATTTGGGACGATTCTACTCTTTGATCATGTATTCACTACATGGCTGACTGCATAGTGTATATAGCAAGTGCACAGAGTATACAGTAGTGTGTCATTTGGGAAACAGCTTGAGGCTGTGATTCGGATTAATATCTATTTTTGTGTTTCACAGATGAAATTCATTTTTTATTTTTAGTGAACTATCCCTTTAAGGTTTGTCTTTACTAGAATTACTTGAATAGCCAAACCTTTTAATTAAAAGCATGTTTTGGCCATGAAGTGTATCTTAACAAGAGAAACACATTACTGTACTCTACATACAATGCACAAATACCTTTGCAGATAATGTAGTATTTGATTTGCTGGCATGCTTTGGCAAGAACGTTTTGAAGCTAAAGGATCCATCATTCCAGCCTTGCTGTGTAATAGAGGGTCTGGTGGCCATTGCAGATTCTGACGCCCTCCCATAGAAGAAAGTGGGGTGCTGGCTGGGTCATGGTAAGGAGGAATCTGCACAGGCCCATTACTGTAGGGTACGTTTGGCCATGACTCCACAGAGCCTACATTAATGGTCTGCTTTTCCTCTCCTGAACTCATGTTGGGCTGGTAAAGAGCTGCTGAAGGAGACCCCAAGGGTTGAAAGAGGCTGGAAATGTTGCCGAAGCTCTGCTGGCTTGTTCCAAGACCTCCAATGCCCCCAGATGAAGGCTCCTCTTGGCAGATGGGATTGAGCTGGAAGTCCTCACCATCCATGGGGATGTAGGGAGCCAGAGTCTCCAAGTCCAGATCACTTAGGTCAGTCTGAAAGGTATTGGAGAGGCCTATCAGAAACTTGGCCCGTCCAGTCATAGTGAGGTAACAAGGATAAAATAGCATAGATAATATCATTCTAGAACTAGAAACTAACAAGAGTAGAAGGTGTAGAAGATTTGCCAAACACTCTGCTGTTCCTGGCTGTGTGTTGCAATGGCTGCTTTGCAAATCTTTCTTAACACTGGGATAGAGTAGCTTAAGTTTATTTATTTTTTAAGGTCTGCAGTGATTTCAATTCAACCTTAACCATTTGTGCAGCACCTTTCAGCACAGATTCTATTGTGATTTATAAACGTTATAAGTGGACCTCAGGGGAAACATTAAATAGTAATAATGTTGTGATCTCTTTAAAACGTGATATTTGTCAGTCATAGTCAAGAGATATAACAGATAAATTAATGTCAACAAAATATTACTGAAAAAAAAAAAAAATCTTTTAACCTCTTGGTTGTAAGAAGCCTTTGTCTCTTGCGTGTCTAAAGATAATAGCTTCTCGGTAAGCTCCACCTTCAGGTCACTATCCACTGTGTTGTAGTAATCTTCTGGGCTGCTAGGCTGTTCAACAGAGAATATATACCATGGTCAGATCGGACATCAAAATACACCATAAAGAGAAGATTTTGTAAGGCTGTTTACCATAGAGCAGCTGCTTAGGCTGGGAGTTGCACTACTGAGAGGTGAACCTTGAGGTACAGAGAAAGTGCTGGCCATCTTGGGCATGTTTGCAGCATAGTTTGGCTTGTGGCCATCATGAATAGAGTGCGAGGCAGAAGGTGCATTTGAGGACACTTCGTTGTACCTTGGGTGCTCTTCATACTGGGGCCGACCTAAAGGAAAGGAGATAACCCAACATAATCATGTGAAGGTGTGGCATGGTGGAGGGCGGGGCCGGGTCGTGACTCAACACGCCCGGTCCCGTATTAGGCTAATCAAGCCACCGAGAGGGATAAAGGCCAACTGCAGAGGGCGGTGCGAGAGAGAGATCCTTACGGACATGTCCGTCATCTTATGTGTTTGTCTTTTGAGTTTACCATTAAACCTTTATTTTGTATGTCAAGCCGGTTTCTCGCCTCTTCCTTGCCCGTGAACATGAACTTTTTTACAGAAGGTTATCTCAAAACAGGTCATAACTTGTATTGAAGAGAGCTAGATTGTGTCACAACAAATTACAGATAAACCGATATATCAGCCAGGATGATAAATTGGCAGATATCTAGTCATTTTAAGATTATCAGCATAGGCCGATAACCTCCGGCATCAAGACTTGTATTGAATGAAGACATCTGTGTCACAAAAAAATTGATAAATAATTTATTGGCCAAGATAAATAATTGGCCAAAATCTAGTCATTTTGAGATTATCAGCATTGGCTGATAACCCCTGCCATCAAGACTTGTATTGAATGAATATATAAGTGTCACAAAAAGTAGCAATAAACTGATTTATCAGCCAGAATTATGAATTGGCTGATATCTAGCCATTTTGAGATTATTGGGATTGGCTGAAAGCCCTTGGCATGAAGACTTGCAAGACTTGTGTGGAATGAATATAAATGTGTCACAAAAAAGTACCAATAAACTGATCTATCGGCCAAGATAATTAACTGGCCAATTTATAGCCATTTTGAGATTATTGTCAATGGCTGATAACCCTAGCATCGAGACTTGAAGAGAGCTAGATGTGTCCCCAAAAAGTAGTGACAATCCAATATATCTGCCAGAATGATGAATTGGCCAATATCTAGCCATTTTAAGATTATCAGCATTGGCCAATAACGCCTGGCATCAAGACTTGTAATGAATAAAAAAGTGTCACAAAAAATGCGATAAACTGATTTTATTGGCCAAGATAAATAATTTGTAGATTTCTAGCAATTTTGAGATTTTCGGCATTGGCTGATAACCCCTGGCATCAAGACTTGTATTGAATGAAGATAGATGTGTCACAAAAAAACGATAAACCGATTTATTGGCCAAGATAAATAATTGGCCAATTGGTTGATAACCCCTGTCCTCGAGACTTGCAAGCTTTGAATTCAATCAATATATATATGGTCAATATAATTTATAGCCATTTGTAGATTATCGTCATTGGCTGATAACCCCTAGCTTCAAGACTTTTATTGAAGAGAGCTAGATGTGTCACAAAAGAGTAGCGACAAACTGATATATCGGCTAGGATGATGAATTGGCCGATATCTAGTCAATTTGAGATTATCCCATTGACGACTAACTCTGGCATCAAGACTTTTATTGAAAGAAGCTAGAAAGTAGCTCATAAAAAGTAGCGATAACTGCCAGGATGATTAATTGCTTGATAACAATCCATTTTAAAATTACTGCCATTGGCTATTAACCCCGGCTGCTGTACTAATTAACTAAGGTTGTAGCTCCTTATTGTGCCAGTTCAAAAACTAACCAACACACTAGGACTTAAAATAATAATAAACATATTCTGTTTCAGTTTTTAATTAATTTTGAGAAAATATACTCTAAACCATGTAATTTCAGCAATTTTGTAAACATCTCATTTGCCATCTTTAAATAGTATTATATCTATATTTCAGCGATCATCCACATTGTTCTCTTGATATTGGTAGTGGCTATTGAAAAATCTGTATCAATTGACCACTGTAAAAAAACAGGTATTCCTCACCAAAGCTGAGCGAGATAAAGGTGTCACCAGCTGTAGGTGCCAGCTGGGTGAGATCTTCAGGTTCGTCTTTGAGTTTATTGTAGAGCCCTTCACTGTCCAGGCCTTTGCTTGGACTGAAGAAACTGCTCAAATGTTGAGGCTTTAACAGAGACTCAGTCTGGTCCAAAGAGAAGATGATGGATTTCTCTTCAATGTCACTATAAAAAGAGATGTGACTAATGTCTTTTTGTGTATTTATGCAGTATGTAGAACTGTGTAGCGATAGGAAAGTAGTCATATTTGTCATGCGCACATACATTACCTACTGCACCATGGCTCATTATGGGTTTGGAATTATATGATGGTGAGTAAATAATGACAATTTAAATTTATGGTGGAAATATTGTTTTAAATGGCATGTATTTTTTTGGATAACAAGCCTTGCTGAGTAGACAATAGTGCAGACAGTAGAAAAAACTAATCAGAGGCTTTGCCACCTTTTATGTCAGCCTTACCTCAGCACGTAGTTCACACACACAATGCACTGTGGCTGGGAGTTGCGACTATTGTAGATGACGGTACCTTGGGTCTCCAACCACACGTAGCCCCCATGCTTAGCCAACATCCTGTACTGACCGCTCACTGCCTGGCCTTTAGTGCACACTAGAGAAGGAAGAGAACAGAGAACATTAGAAGACATATCGAGAAGACATAAAAGTATGGGACAAAAGTCTTAGATCACTAGTTATTTTCTTTCTTGAATTTTTTAATAATAAAAAATAATAATAATTGAAAATAATATTATCATTTAAACAATTTTAGTTAATAAGCCAAATTGCACTGCCAAATACAAATACATAAATGTAAATGTAAACAAGTGAGAATTTGAATTACAAAATTTACATGAAATTGAGAAATTCTTATATATATTTGGTATATAAAGACAGTATTTGTGGAAAACCTGATGATACATGTGCATTATTTTGAGAATGTTCCAATCAGTATCTTGTGTGTTTCAATGTAAATAAATAAATTTGACATTCTGTTCAAATAAATTAACATGCTCAATATCACTATAATTTGATGAGTGCCCTACAAATTGTCATATTCCCTGTTGTCTTTTGTTTTTGTGCTTTTATGTTGGAATTTTTGTTTAGTTTACTGTGCTAGTTTTGTAGTCCTTGTTGTTTTATTCCTTGATTGAGTCTCCCTGATTGTTTCTCATTCTCTGATTTTTTCCCCAGGGGTTCCTTGTTTTCCCTTGTGTATTTAAGCCCTTGTTTTCTCTGTTTTCTTTTATCAGTTTATGAATGTTTTGTCTATGCTCTGTGTTAGGTTCCCTGTGTTTTCCTTTTCCTTTTATTCTGAGTTAGCTTGTTTATTGATCAGTTTAATAAAGCTGCGTGTAGATCCTCATTCCTTGGCTGTTTCGTCACAGAAAAACTGACCAAAGATGGATCTAGCAAACATCAGAATTCTCCTCCTCAGGCAAGGGGACCATCCTGTTGAGGATCACATCCGTGAGTTTTTAGAGCTGGTGAATTTAGTGCACTACCAAGAATACTATTTGGTGGTTTTCTTCAGGGCGGGTCTCAGTAGTGCACTAAAGGAACTATTGCCTCCAGCGGATCCTCACTGGATGCTCCTCGAGTTCATGGAGCAGGCTCTGCGAGGAACAGGGCTTTAAATCTCCTCCCACAGTGGTCACCCCTCAGCCTTCCATGGCTCATCCCTCCACACCGGCCACGGCCAACTAGCCAACGCCCACACCTGCCACGGCCAACTAGCCAACGCCCACCACGGCCAACGAGCTGGAAGTCTTGTCTGTCTCAGAGCCAGCGATGCCAACTTCGACTATCCGGAGGAGGAAAAGAAGAAAGGCTTCTGTACCCCTGTTTGTGCCTGTACTCTCTTCCACGGCTCTGCCCTCAGAGCCCTCCACAGCTCTGCCCTCCACGGCTCTGCCCTCCACGGCTCCATCTCCAGAGCCCTCCACGGCTCTGCCTTCCACGGCTCAGCCCCCAGAGCCTCCCGTGGCTCCGCCCGCTCCCCCAGAGACCATTCCTCCCTCGGCTCTGCCTGCTCCCCCAGAGACTCCACCTCCTGTGGTTCCGTCTGCCTTACCCAGGCCTCCTGACCCGGTCCCTGCCCTGCGGCAGCCTCCCAGGCCTCCTGACCCGGTCTCCACCTTGAGGTCATCCCCTTGGTCTCCTGGCCATCTCCTGGCCCCAGATCTTCTCTAGTCTCCTGGCCCTCCGCCGGATCTGCTCTGGTCCCCTTGGTCTCCTGGCCCTCCGCCAGATTTGCTCTGGTCCTCTTGGTCTCCTGGTCTTCCCCCAGATCTGCTCTGGTCCCCTTGGTCTCCTAGCCCTCTGCCTGATCTGCTTTGGTCCTCTTGGTCTCATGGCCATCCCCTGGATCTGCTCTGGTTCCATTGGTCTCCTGGCCATCCCCCCTGATCTGCTCTGGTCCCCATGGTCTCCTGGCCGTCCGCCTGATCAGCTCTGGTCTCCGTGGTCTCCTGACCATCCGCCTGATCAGCTCTGGTCTCCTAGCCCCCCATCTGATCTGCTCTGGTCTCCTTGGCCTCTTGGCCATCCACCTGATCTGCTCAGGCTTCTTTGGTCTCCTGGCGTCCACCTGATCTGCACCCTGCCCTTGCCTTGTTCCTCTGCACCCCTTGTGCCCCCTTGAACTGCCTGTTTGCCCCTTGTGCCCCCCTGAATTACATGTTTTCCCCTACACCATGGACACATTTTTTTTTTTTTTACTTTTTTGGAATATCTGGAATCCGCTCCTTAAAGGGAGATCTCTGTCATATTCCCTGTTGTCTTTTGTTTCTGTGCCTTATGTTGGAATTCTTGTTTAGTTTACTGTGTTAGTTTTGTAGTCCTTGTAGTTTTATTATTCCCTGATTGTTTCCCCATGTGTTCTTTGTTTTCCCTTGTGTATTTAAGCCCTTGTTTTCTGTTTCCTTTGTCAGTTTATGAATGTCTTGTCTGTGCTCGGTTACCTGTGTTTTGCTTTTCCTTTTATTCTGAGTTAGCTTGTTTTATTTCAGTTTAATAAAGCTGCATGTAGATCCTCATTCCTTGCCTGTCTCGTCACACAAATAGTACAGAAAATTAAACAAATAGCTCACCCAAATTTTTTTATTCTGTCATCACTTACTCGCTCTCATGTTGTTCCAAACCTATTAAAATGTATTTCTTTCATAGATCACAAAACGGAGATCCATCCGTCACCATTCACTTAAATGATATGAAATTACTTTTTGTATAACCATATGCATGAGTGCTGGAAAGCAGAATTGAATTGAGTCGGTATTAGGTGTTATTATTTCTGTAGAAAGTCTGGTATCATTAATGAAAAGTTTATTTAATATTAAAATATCTTCCTTATTTAATACATTATGATTAAATTATCAGTCAAAACATTCTCTCAATTATCTATAAAACAACTGTTGATGAAGAAGGGTCTAGGGTAGCTGTACCATAAACTGAGACAGACATACAGACAGCCAGACTCATCAAAGGGATGTCTAACACAAACAGAGTGAGACAGACAATGAGGGATTGCTGATTTGAGTTTTGACAGTCTGTCTCTGGCTCTTTGGCTCTGGACTCGGTCCAGATCAGTCGTGGGAAAGCATTGCTTTTGGGTCATACGGTTCATTCCCGGTCAGTGCACGCACTGCAGCACGACCATATTGCTGTAGCAAATCTTGTGAATGTATACAGTATGCACAGCAAGAAAGGAAGTTGCATAGAAAGACTGCTCTTTAATGAGCCAGTGGTCTATGCATCTACGTTATATCACATCTGTATGAAGAGTGCTTTTGAATGTATACAAATATTCTCCCTGAGAAGTATATATGCTTAGAACTGTCTTGATGTCTGGGAATGTTTATTTTTTACACTCCATTGATGAATGCTGGGAATTCTTAGTAAAAGTTTATTGAAGTTCTCATAAGGAAAATGTACATGACCACAGGTAGATGAGAAAATGAAGTATGTAACAGAGAAAAGGCCTTTTGGGATGAGACATTTGGGGTGTAAATGCTGTATGTATTTCTCAGATGTACTATGTAAATTACATCCCATCTAAATCAAACATGTCAAATATGTTTTTAGAACCGACCTGATAGTCGTGTCGTCATGTAAAAGAACCAATAAGGCAGCGGCCTCAACAGTTGAAGGTAGTGAACACATTTCTGTTTGAGATGATTTTATTATGCCATTGATGCCTGGAGCATTTTTCTTTTGCAAGAACATATAGAGGAGAATTAATAAGTTAATGCATTGATAAACATTTTGCTGTTATTAACAACAAAGCCATGTTGGGGGCCTGGGTAGCTCAGCGAGTATTGACGCTGACTATCACAAGAAGCGGAGGCAATTGAGACTTGTACTCCAACCACCCGGATTGAGATGAGTAACCGCGCCACCATGAGGACCTACTAAGTAGTGGAAATTGGGGATTCCAAATTGGGAGAAAAAGGGGATAAAAAACAAACAAACAAAAAAACTAAGCAAAAAACAAAGCCATGTTGGTTTTATAAGTACTGCCATAAAAGCAAATAAAAGTCTGATTATGAAAATAGACAGAAATAAGTGGTGAGTTCAAACTCTCTCTCTCACGGCAGCCCCACTTTCTTTCTCTCAACAAGCCTAATCCAGATCAACACTTTTTTCTCTCCTCTACACACTATGAAAAGACTCTAATTACACGTTAACGTCACCATGGACAGAAGCCACTCCACTTCCAGCATCTGATTAGTGAGCAATCTGGGACACCTGGCCAGGCTGAGGAGCACCATCCCTGCTCTTATCTCCTCTGTCACCCCTAATGGGGTTCAAGATGTTCTAATGGCTGCCCAGGTTGTCCAATAAGGCTCTTTTAAATCACATTCATAACTCAAACATGCATGCCAAATGCAATTTGTCTGAAATGCAATTTGACTCATGGGCTGCCGACCTCAGTACATATATTGTCGCTTGCAGCATGCGGACAGTCAGTGTCTGTGAACGTCAACAGATATTAGGTTTCACCTCTGCTTAGGAGAAGAGAGAGAGATAAACGAAAGCTTAAATGCAATTAGGTGCAGGCGGCATGTTGATGGTATAAAGGTGAGAAAGAGGTGTTTGATGTTAATGTGAAATGCAACAGGTTTACTGACTTCCAGGTATTTTCTGGGTTCAATGCAAGTCATGCTCTTCCAACATTTGGGGCATACTGTCAATTACCACAAACAATAATTGTGTCAAATTTTTTGTTGTTTTAACAACAACATGATCAAATGGTAAGTCGGTATGTTGCTTCCGAATGTTCCAATTTCCCTGACATCGGCCCCATTCTGCCAAGTTAACAAGTGGCATATCCTATCAGACATTTATGCATAATTTCAAGTTCACCTTCTCCTGTGGCGCAATAGTTAGCTCATTGCGCCAGCAGTGTTGTTCTCTTCGGGTTCTCAGTGCTTCGAATTTCGCTAAGAACAGACCTAGTTTACCTCAAGAAATGTCAACCGACTTTTTCCAATTTTGCAATAAGATCTGTCTATTTACAAACATTTACAGAATTTGTTGATTGAAATGCACTTAATATAGAAGTCTTTGTGGCAAGCTTAGTACATTTGCCTGATAGATTTCCAATGTAAGTAAGAATTTAAAAACTAAATATATTTCTCTGTTTGTTTATGCATCCCAACCAGCCTTACACAGAAACATTGGTTCAACCAATGGTGTGAGTTCAGAGCGGATCTTTCTGTTTGTCCAATCTATGGAAAACAAGAAGAAGCCTGTTTAAAAACAAGCAACTCCTTTTTACACAGATTTTACACACTTCATCCTTAACCCCCAATTTTCCTGGAAGTAATGTAAATATTTCCATGTTAATTTATTGCCTCATTCTAATGTTTCTTTCTGAGACACATCTGCCAAAGATTCTGTACTATTAATCAACTGGTGCTGAGAGAAAAATCTGTTATAAATAAGAGAGATAGGACTGGAAAATTAAGTTTAAGAGGCCATTCAGACCTAAATAATTCTTGCGCTAAAAAAAGCTAGATGCACCGCAGTGAACAGAACAGACTGCAGGTGCATTTTTACAGTAGCTTTTGGGCAGCCCTGCACAATTTAAAATCTCACTGGTCCAAAACCTCGCTCTTTACAACTTTGTAATCTCAGTACCTCCCCTCTCTAATCCTCTTCCCCGTTTCACTCACGTGTTACCGTTTGATGCAGCGACTGCTCTGGATGTTTAGTGTGTGTGTGTGAGGCAGTGGTAGTCATATGATTTCACACGAGTGTGATTTTATTTATTTGAAAAAAGTTACGTTATTTCCTAATAACACACACTTTATGACTGACTGAAAGAAATAAACAAGGAGTGTCATAAGACTTTAAAGAGCTGTTTGAAGAGAAATATTTGAATGACACATACGGTTCTGGTGGCTTTTGGTGACACTGTCAGAGTCCAGAGCGTGGTAGAACTCGTATGCAGATCGACCGAGAAGATCTTCAGGATTGTAACCCATCAACTCAGTAACTCTGGAAAAGTGAGATTCAGAACCCATTAGCACACACAGACTCATTGGGCTGAAACTCCTCAACTTCTTTGATCTGCTTAGAATTTATTTAGGCCAGTTTAACAATGATCCATTTCATATGGTCTGTTTGGCCGAACTCAGTGAACTTTTTTTCAGCTAATTTTCATAGACCTTGCTTTTTCTGATGGTGAGTTTATTTCAATTTGCATCACTGCAGCTTTTACATTAAATAATAATACATTACAGTTATGTATATGGAGAAAACTTGATAATCCATCCATCTATGTGACCCCCCCTTTTTATTTAGATCACATGGGAATAAGATGTGACATTTAAGTGTAAAATTGTTTATGAATGTGACATGGGTATTATTTAGTTTAGTTCAAACTGTGAAACTGTGTTTAGTGTATTAGCTGATCATTATACAGATGTTATATAATGGCTGCAGGTCACCTAATCTGTATGCATAAGTATGTGTGTGTGTATGTGTGTGAAGCGCTCTCTTCATTAAAGGACCCACTATTCTACAGTCATTGAACTAACCACCTTCGAGCTGATGAAGCACACACACACACACACACACACACACACACACAAAGACACAGACACACACAGACACACACACAGAGGGAGAATGGAGACCGGGTTGAACTGGAGCCATTGACAAAGAAAAGTCTATAAAAGTAAAATGAGGAAAACAGATGAAAATCTATTTTAAAATACAAAAATATGTACAATGAAGGCATCAGCCCCCAATTCAAAATCTTTCCACTGGTAATGCATTCCAGAAATAAAATATCTATGTTTGTAACCAATTTTCTCAGAATTGCAATGCAATTTTGACATCATAATAATAATGATAATTACCACTGGATGGGTACTTGAACAAGTTAAATGACTCTACTTTTCACTTATTCTGCCAGTTACAAAGGTCAGGGCTCTCTGAGGAAGCTGTGCATGCAATCCAAAAGCTCAAAATGGAACATTTTAACATTTAAGCAATTATCACCTCCATTAAGCACGTCTAATCCTGTCTTCAACATAATATTCTTTCCCTTGTATTCAATTCCTAACACAGACTTGGCTGTCAAACCAGGCATTATCTCGCACATATGTGGGTCAATGACATAATTCATTCAAAAATACATTAAAGTGCAATTCATACGGCAAATTACTTAAATAAATTTCTTCTACGATGAGCATGTTTTCATTTTCTGAATTCAAATTCAAACTTCTTGGCGGTGTAATTTTTCTGAGATAATAAAGAAGTCATTTTTAAAATATTATACAACGGAAGAACACTGGAGTGATACATACAGTTTCAGAGTAGTTCTAGGAAATATTGGCATTCTTGAAACGCTGCTTAATGACCAATCAAATTAGAGGACTGGTGGAACAGATGAACTGCTGTATAAAATGTATTACAATAATTAATATGCACAGATAAAGTATTTTCTCAGTATTAAATGCAATGTACTATCAGAGAGCATATGCGTCATATACTTCTGGTGTTTATTTGTGTTAAAATATCATGTCTCCAGATCTCTTCATGCTTCACAAGGCTGGACTTCTTCAGCAGGAAAACAGGTTTAGTGCTTTATGACATCAATGGGGACATCAATCACAGAAACCATGATGATGAACACTTTGAACTTTATGTATGTGTATGTGTATGTGTATAAGGGACAGTAAGTTCCATGAGGAAATGTTATAGTGTACCTGTAAATGTTGCCCATGATGTTCAATGATGTCGCAGAGAGTCACACATTTCCACTGTTACAGTGATTGTTTGGGCCAGAATTGTTACTGACTTGGTCTAAGTGTCTGATTGGCCTGACAGGTATGATAATTATATTATTCTTGAGTACTGGAAAAAAACAAGGCTTGATGAATCTGTTACAGCTGATAAAATAACCAGATTTTGCATATTACATATGTATTAAATATATAACCAATTATTTTTTAGTGAAGCAGCTGTATCTACTGATACGACAGCTTAAAATGAAGACAATTATTTACATATCTGCAGCCCTTCCCCTGTTACTTGAAAATTAATTTTATTTATATATATGTATATGTATGTATACTATTAACAAGGTTAACTATAATAAGTAAAAAATATTAAAGACTTGCTAGAATATTGCTAGAAAATTGATATGTTTATATTACATTCTATATCTTTCTTTTTTATTTATACATTTTATTTATTTACTTTTTATGTATTATTATTTTATGTATAATTCTGGTAATAGTGTTGAAAAAATGTAAACATTTTATGCAAAAATAAATAGAAAATGAAACAGCTCATACAATATTAAGTCTGATCTCCTGAAGTGGAAAATTTAAATTTTTCTAAAGATTACCAATACTTTGTTGATTAAAAAAATAAAAGTTTCCCCCAATTTTAGTAGTTTCAAAGTCTATTGTATGCTACTCGTGAAAAATGTCAAAGAAGAATGTGTGTTCATGTTTCAAGATGATGAGTCCAGATTGTGTCAGCTAATACTTCGACCTGTTGACTATATATTTACACAATTGCAAGTATAGTGTTGTGTCTGTTTAAGGAATGATGTACCTGTCATCACAGTAAGTAAACTTCATGTCCATGTTGTGGCGACTCAGGAAAGTCTTGCTGTCGAGAGGTGTGTCGATGTTTGACGGATGGAGAATGGGCTCACACATCATGACAACACAGGTGAGTGGCGGCTCTTTAAAACCACACAGAACATTCGCAGGGCAGTCTTTATAAACCTTTAAGTGCCCTGTGCAGTGCAGGACCTGCAAAAACAACCATTATCTTTATGAGGAACAAGTAAAGTCTTATTCTTGATCAGTATTTATCATAAGGAATAGGTTTTCACCTTCCAGCTGGCTGACTTGAGGTTGACGGTGCGTCCACGATTCGTGACTGTGCATTTCATTCGCATAAAGAAATCTCTTTCTGTGTTTAGATCCTTGACTTTCTTCCCCATGCCTGCAGATTTACACACACACACACACACACACACACGTAGTAGTAGCCAGCTGGTACGTGCTGTGCAGTGTGCATAAACCTTACTCCCCTGGCCTCAAGAGGCACACTAGCGACTAATGCTAGAGGCATTAGCCTTTAGCCTCCTCATTAGCACACCCGCCTCCCATGCTGGAGACGCCAGTTCAAATCCAGCTCTGAGTGGGTCGAGCAGGATTGGTTACAGTTGTGCCGTGACCCGTATGAGAGCGAGGATCGGAGGGTTGAGAGTAGCGGTAGCCAGCTGGTATGTGTTGTGCAGTATATGAAAACATCACACCCCTGGCCTCAAGAGGCACACTAGCGACTGATGCTAGAGGCAGTAACCATTAGCCTCCTCGTTAGCGTGCCCGCATCCCATGTCAGTTCAAATCCCACTCGGAGCGAGTCGAGCAAGACTGGTTACATTTACTTAGATTTTTGTTGAATTCAACATTCACAATGATATTGAAAATGACACATTGCGTTTAGCATTGATCAATATTCTCAACTCTCTTGGAGTCAGACAAAATGTGACAGGACCAACTCATTGCCATAATAAACTTATAGATTTAATTCTAACATATGGAGTTGATGTTGATACTATAGAAACTCTGCCACATATCGATGACATCTCAGATCATTACCACATCTCTTGTATGCTGCGATTAGCAGACAAACATATTTTCTTACATTTCTGGATAATTGTAATACATGCCACTCTGATTTTCTCTAGCATTCTCTAACATGTTTCGTTTTTTTGTTGCCATTTTTTCCTCATGTCTACATATCAGACTGTGAGGCTACTGTGTGGAACTAGTGATAGTTTCATAGCTTTGTAAGAAATGACAGGACATACCGGTTTTGAAGCTGAGGTTCTCACGGATCTCCTCGTGGTCACATGGGTGGGTGAAGTCAAAAATGCTGTGACCGGTTAATTCCACCTACAAACAAAGACATGTCATATCTGAATATCTGTTTATATGACCATTATGGTTTTGTTTGCATTATTTTTAAAATTTTTAAGAGTATACTGTATTTTTTATATCCAAATACAGTACTCTTTACAATAATATGTCCAGCTGTCTTACTTTTGAGTTTATTTTATATTTCCCATTATTGTCAATAATGATGCTCATTAGATTCTCATTACTGTAAAACAGCAAAAATTACATTAATAAAAAAAAATTCTATAACAATAGTACAACAAACACTACCATGATTTTCTTGTATATACAGTACCAGTGTTCTTTTAGAGTTCTTTGGCATTATGGTAAAGAGGATTGGGTGGGGGTAGAACAATGTATTTTTTTAAATTATTATATTAAGTTTCACTAAAAGGGGTCATGACATGAGGAATAACATTTTTTAGCTTTTGCATATAAGTGATCATTGTCCTATAAACATACCCGAACTTTACACTTCTTCCTCACCACAAAAAGAGCATTTGTTGAAACCAAGCTGCCAAAACGACTCATTCTCTCTTTCCTCCACATTGTGATGTCACACTGTGGTAGACATTTGCATCTGACCACCTCCATAACACATCAACGCCTACTTTACCTTATCACTCCTGTAGCCCCGCCTAGTAGTGATGAGCAGTGAAATGGAAAGGTGAGAGCAGGCCAGTCAAGTGCAGAGAGAAAATCATAACAGTGAGGCAGCACCAAAACAAGTGTTTCTGACAGAGGGTCAAACTTTATTAATATTAAAAGTGAACCTCAAGGAACATTTTGAAATAATATAAAAACATGTCATGACTTCTTTAAATAAAATAAAATACAAATGGAGAGCCACGAATATGCGAGGATCAGACGTGTGAACGGCGAGCTCTGTGCACTTTGCTAGTTTTAATACTTTTAATGACATAAACCGGTGAGATTCGATTCACTCTGTTCCATAACTGTTCTAGAAGGATAATATGTCAAAGAATTCAAAATCCTTGGGCTCTGGAGACATTAAAATACAGATACATCTTCAAGCTGACACCCCAGAGCAGGCCGCAAGCCTGGGACTCGATTTAGTCGGGGAAGTGCGGGAAATGCGGCAATGCTAAACACGTCGGCAATGCTGTTGAAGGTCATGGCAGACTTGGAGGATCTTGCTGTGATACGTCGATGGATCACTGCCATGGAGGTGAAGTTTACTGATGTGGTTACAAGAGTGGGGGATGTCGAGAAATGGGTATGAGTCATCGGAGAGGGAAATATCTGCTAATATGCTAGCGATCAAGGTGGATTTGGAGCGTGTCTGGGATTACGTCCGTATCATCGGAATCCCTGAGGGAGCAGAGGGACAGGATATGGTGAAATTCCTGGATGGTCTCTTTTCGAATCTGCTCGACATAGCAGGCCATAAGCTGGAAATCAAGTGAGCTGACAGGGTTCCTGCACAGCGATCCATGGAGGGAGACAGGCACTGATCAATTCTGGCCAATTTTATGAGATCATCCGATAAAGATCTTGTGTTACACAAGGCGAGGACTAAAGAAAGGCTTTCTTGGAAGAACCACAGCATTTTATTGTTCCCAGACTTTGCAAATTCGACAAGAGAGAAACGCGATCGATTCAAGGAATGCAAGAAACTTTTACATCAAAGGAAGGTCACTTTTGCACTGATATTTCTGGCCAAATTGAGAATAGATGCTAAGGATTGCCCTAAAACATTCACATGCCCACAGCAAGGGATATCCTTCATAAAGACAATGGAGTTAGTAAGTCATCTTGTTGTACTCATGTTGCATCCGAGTGGACCGGCTCACTGAATCTGCTTGACAGTTTTAGGATTCTGTGCGCTTTTTTTGTGCTGGTTCTGCATAGCGACTGGAGTTTATTTTGTAGAGTGGCACACCTTCAGGACAGTTTTGTGGATGAATCTACATGCTCTTTGTGCTTATTGCTCCTGTGGGCTGGGGTTTGTTTTGTGGAGAATTTCTTGCAAAGACATTGGAGTGATTAAGTCTTTTGTTTGCACTCATTTTGCACCTGAGTGGACCAGCTCACTGAACATTTGCTTGACTGTTTGAGGATTCTGTGTGCTCCTTTTGTGCTGTTCCGCCTAGCGGCTAGAGTTTATTTTGAAAAGTGTCACATCTTCAGTGGCAGTTTTATGGATGAATCTACACACTCTTTGTGCTTATTCCATTTATTGGCTGGAGTTTGCATTATAGATGCTTTTTTAGATTTTCTTTTTTCTGTTTGTTTGGTTCTGGGGGATGTTCGGGTTTTGATTGCTGCACTAATGTTGGAATGTGGTCTTTATAATCTTGTTTTTGACACAATAAATTTTTCTTACATGTCAAAATGCCAAATGTTAATATGAGTGGACTGTCTCTCTCCAAGTGGAATGTGAATGGGTTGGGGCACCCCACAAAAAGAAGGAGGGTTCCTCGTCTGTCGCTCACTTCGACGTTGTGTCGAAGAAACGACACTAGGAGTCTCTCTTGAGAGCCTCGAACATCTATGAACTTGAGAAAAGGCCAATGAAAAATTGGCAGACAGAATTTGCATGTCCCTCCCACGGACATACGGGTATAAAGTGAGGGAAATATGCGTCTGTCCATTCAAATTTTTTCTAAGGAGCTTACTGTTCCACTCATCTCTACAGAGTGTATGCTGTTGGATCTATGGTGCATATCAGCGGCTTTCTACGTCTATGCAGCTTTGCCCCAGGGTGCTTCGTCAGCATTGCTGAAAGAGTTATTTTCTCTAAAAGAGCAATACACAGCTGGCGTTGAATGTCCTTTTCAGGATGAGTCTTTATAAAGATGCCCTTCTGCCCCTGTGTAGTTCCTGGATGCGGTCGATTTCTCTCCGCTTCTGACGGTCATAAGAGCTGCCTCGCTTGCCTGCACTGCGATCACGCTCATGTGCTCAGTGCGAGAACATAGCCATGGCAATGTTGCGGTCACGGCTTTCTTTTCTCATGAGAGAAAGCCAGTTCAGCCACCCCCCCGCGCCACGCCTCCTCCCTACGGGATTGGTGTCGGCACGGCTGGAGGCGATTTGGGCGTACAGCGGGCTCGGTTTCGCCGGGTAAATCCCCACGAACCACCTGCCCCCCAGCACACTTGTTTGCTTCCGTTCGGGCTCGAGGTGTGCGCGGCTCGCCTCATGGCCAGTCTGTTTACTCCCTCAGACCCCGCGAGCTGTCAGCGGCGTCTGATGCTGATGACTCGACTGGGCTGCCACCTCTGCTCATCCAGTCTGAGCCTGACATGCCAGATAATCACCGGATTAGTTTGGTTGGTTCCCTGGGTCAGGGCGCTGATCACAGCCAAAGGCCCCAACCCCCCCCCCCCCGTTCCTTTCTTCTCGGAGGAGAGTGATGAGTTGACGAAGCCACAGAGGACACCTTTTACTGCCCAAAACCGGCTTCCTCGCTCCTCCACTCTCACTAGCCTTGACGGCGAAGCAGCTCCAAGCTGTCTCCACCCTGCATGCCATGGCCCCCCTGAAAATCCACCAGGCCAAGGCACTTAAAGATCTGCATTTGGGTAGTCCTGATCCTGATGTGCTCCAGGAACTGCGCTCGACAACTGATCTTATGATGGTCATGTATGCACCAGCACCTGCCCCATTTCGTCAGCGTCTGTTTTACCTCGGTGCATGGCAAAGAGGCCAACACCCTGCGTGCAGAGATTGCAAACCTTCTACTCAAAGACGTGATAGAGCCTGTCCCTCCAGCCAAGATGAAGAAGGGTTTCTACAGCACTTACTTCATCGCACCCAAGAAAGGCAGTGGCTTACGACCGATCTTGGACTTGCGAGTTTTCAACAGGGCCTTGCACAAACTCCCTTTCAAAATGCTCACGCAAAGACACATTCTAACTTGCGTCCGGCATCAAGATTGGTTCGCAGCGGTAGACCTGAAGGACGTGTACTTCCACGTCTCTTATCTTGCCTTGACACCGACCATTTCTACAGTTCGGACTTGATCCTCCGTGGCGGTCACGCCACTGAGGTTGATGCATATGAGACCACTTCAGCACTAGCTCCAGACTCGAGTCCCGAGATGGGCATGGCGCCGCAGCACGCACCGTGTGTTCATCACCCCTGCCAGCAGACTTTCATCCCCTCCACCCCCAGGCTGTCCAGCTGATTTGGGAATGGTTCAGCAAAGCACAGACAGACATGTTCGCTTCCAAGGAGACCTCCCATTGCCCACTCTGGTACTCTCTAACAGAGGCTCACCTCAGGACAGACACACTGGCAAACAGCTGGCCCCAGGCAGAAAACGCATTTCTCCCAGTGAACCTTCTTTGACGGGTGCTGTGCAAGGTCAGGGAGGACGAGGAAGAAGTCACTCTGGTGGCCCCCTACTGGCCCACACGGACTTGGTTCTTGGATCTCATGCTCCTAGCAACAGCCCCTCCCTGGCGAATTCCCCTGAGGCAGGACCTTCTTTCTCAGGGACGGGGCACCCTCTGGCATCCGCGCCCAGACCTCTGGAACCTCCACGTCTGGCCACTGGATGGAGGAATTCCACGACCAGACCCACTACGGGTACTGAAACTATTCTGTACTGGAATTGGTGCTCTACAGGACAGGCCCCTGTGTGGATTAATCCCCTGTGTGTGTTTTCCGTGGTATGGTCCCCCTACGGGACCATCTCCCTTGGTCAGTCCCTGCTGCCCCCGGTCGCCGTGTTTGTAGCAACTCCTCAGCATGTAGGATCTACCACCACACCATTTCCACATGTTCCAAAACCCATGTGAAGTATTCCGCCACTCACACACACACACACACACAGTTTGAACTAGCAATGGCAGATTCTGATCGGTCACGTAAGAAAGTAGTTCCATGCACAAATGCGTTTTTATGACCGTAATTTTTTTTTTTTTTACATTTTTTTTTTTTGACCACAGGTATGTTTCTTGGGGGTCAGGGTGAGGTTGGGGATTGGTAGGGGGAAAGGGAAAAATGGGGCTTAAAAGTTGATTCTGTGCATATATGTTTTGCTTTTTTGTTTAATTTTTTGAAATCAATAAAAAGTGTTAATCGGAAAAATAAAATACATATATTTTCAATTAAATTAAATGTATCTTTTAAATTTAGTTTATTTTTTGATTTTAGGGTGAAATGTAACCTGGACATTTTCTTGACAGTTTTCATGCATAATGGATCTTCTAGTAATGAGAATCTATCTGATAACAAACTGACAACAGGCCATAGTTTCCCAAAAACAGCAGCCAAGTGCAAGGAAGCAATTGTAGCTAGTAGATAAATCCAAGAGCCAGAGGCTAAGCTTCTGCAAGGGTACAAATAAAGTGACACATCCTTCCTCCTATCCAGTGCTTGAAGGAAATGGGCTTATTCTGTGGTTCATAAAGGCATCTCGTCTGCCCGTGATTAAGTGAACCCAAAGGAAATGTAAAAATGCTAAAGAGACAAACAGCAGACCCAGCAGATTCTAACGGGTCTAAAAGCTCTTTCACATGACTCAGGTCAGCGTTCCGTAATGTGCCTGAATTGCATGCAGGTCAAGTGTTATAACTCAACAAAGCTCAAAGTTCAAACTATTTTGAACTCTGTCCTTGTTTTTAACTGACCTTTCGAAGCTCAGTCAACAATTACTGGGCAATTTGTATGAAACATCGAGTTCAAAAATAACGTCAAAGCATGACATTCAGAGGAATTTTGTGATGTTATCTATAACACGTTTCTGTTAAAAGACTTGAAATGAAATGGCTCGGTGAGCACAGTGTCCTGTACGGAGATATCTCCTTTTAGTTACATCAACCATGAGTTGTTTCATTTTGGCATTTTCATATGAGAGACAATCTGATTAGACAAAAATCTAGTGAATGATGAATCAACAATATTTTTGGTCCGTTTTCCCAGAAGAGAAAGACTGTAAATTTAAATTGCATATATCTGATTAAAGTTCAGTTTGATGACTTTTAGGAGTAGAGTGCCATAGATGTCTTCAAAGCTAATAAACATGGACTAAATGCCACAGAACACAAAAGATTTTCAAAGGGTCTTTAAGTCATGTGAAAGGGTCTTATAGTTCAGTATCTGTCTGTTTTGGCAAAAACTGTACCGAATGTTTTGACCATTGTTGGGGCTCTGATCCAGTATGTGTCAAAGCTCACCTGTGTGAGGCCCATGAATTTGTTGATGTTTTCCGATAAGAAGATCATGTCTCCATCTGATGTTACCACGGTAATGAATCCACCCAAGGACTTCACATACCAAGTGTCCATCAGTCTGTCTACCCTTGTCTCTGTGGTGTTGACACAGCCTGAAACACAACAAAAACTTTTACAATGTGTATGTTTGTGAGTTTGTGTGCACTGCAAGAATTAATTTTCTTAATCTATATTTTTGACAGTATTAACTTTATTATTATTATTATATTATCTGAAAACATCTTAATATCACATGCACATAAAGTAAATTTATCTTGTTCTTATCTTGTTCTAGGATGTATAGATATTTATAAAGCAAAAATTCTGATTAAATATATGTATGTATGTTTGTGAATACATATGGTTTGCGAGTGTGTGCACACTTGCTCGTCTTCTTATGTCCCTGGCTGATATCCAAAATAAACAACAGCAACTTTATCCTGCTACTCTGCAAACACTGACATCTCTTCTGCCACTTAACACACACACATATACTAACATGCACAACAAATACCCACATAAACCCACACAAACAGCTTCAATGCCCTACTGTTTCAATGCCACTCAATCTGTACAGTCTGCCAGTTTAAAGAGACAAACTCCAGCTTTTATTTTGTATGTGCAAAACCCACATCTGTAACAAACGTTTGAGAGGGGCTTATGCAATCAAAGCCAATATTTACCAGTTATGCTTCTCTGAAAATCATATGCACTTTTGGAAACATACACAAATGAGCAAAAGAGCAAAGCAAATATACAATATATAGGCACATACTCGGTAACAGGGGTGCCGCCAGGAATTTTGGGCCCCATGACAAAAAAATCTAATTGGGCCCCTTCTGCGCAGTGTTGTCACCACATCTCTAGGGCCTAACTTTGCCATCAAAAGCTTTACATAACTCTAATCAAAGGCTTGCAACTGTCTTGTTTCTTGTAGTTCAATACTAGTACTAGCACAATATTTACTGCTGGTGATTTGTAAATGCAAGTCTGCATACAGTATACACTTCCTCCTTCTACCTGAGAGGGCCCTGGCTCTGTAGGATGCACACAATCCATATGGATATACATATATACTGTGATATATACAGTATATATATTAACATATGCCATATACCAATAAATTACACTAACACTACAGAACATTGACCCAAATTACCTATAGTTCTGTATTACCACAACTTGATTACATACATTAGATATGATAGATTTTTGTGTGCGTGTGTGTGTGCGTGCAAGCTTCTCAAATAAACTGCCCTTCATGATGGGAATAATAAAGTCTGTATCTATAGATGTCATTTAACGGCCAAAATTCAGTCTAAATTTACGCATCAAACTGGATTATTTTAATATTGTCTGTAACTTACATGCAGGTTGAGGTAAGCTACTCATTGTTTCTAACTGCATCCAGTACAGACAGGAGGTTGGTTTTTTTATTTATGTCATAATGGTCATTATGTGAGAAAATAATGTGTGTTTGATTTCTGTCATTAATAAATATTTCATTTTCTTTTTTGTTATGGTAAAAAGAGCAAGAGAGACAGAGAACCCCACACAGACTCCCTGGAATGATGCTAAGTCATTTACACGATGTTGCTCACCTTCTTCACAGGGACAGGGAGGGGTGCAGTTATGGGGAGACTGGGGTGCTGCTGACTCATCTGTTGTTAAGTCTGCTAAATGGGGCATGGACAATGATTTAATATGAATATCTTGCTAAAAGTTTCCCTGCACTGATTAAATGTTGATGAAATGTAGGCTAACACCTGCAGCTAGCTAACTTTTTTTTTTTTTTTTTTTAGCTAGCTATCTTATTTCACTACAGAGACTGAGCGCAACGCGTCATAATCTGAAGACCACGCCCACCGGGAGGGAAGACAATCCAACCGTCTCCGTTGACTTTGCATTGCGAGAGGCTGCCTCCTTGTCATTTATGACATTTAACAAAAGACAGAAAATGCCTAACTAAACCCAGAAATACATTTTTATAAGCTTCAGAACCGTAAAAGCCAGCCTTTAAGGAGACAAGAGTAGATACAGGCAATAAGACGTGAAGCATCAGAAGGAAGAATGGGTAAATTGAAAATATCTCCTCCTCTCAGGTTCACATAGGGTGGTGAAATAAGCAAACGACATGGTTAAAATTATGAATGTTTTATTTCTTTTTTCAATATCATGTCGCGTTCCAATGGGCGTAGTTCTCAGAGTAGTTCGGGAACTAGTTGCGCTCTGTCTCCTTTTATGTCCTGAAACAAACCGTTTTTTGGTGTCGACAGCTTATAAAAAATTATTTCTGGGTTATTTAGCTTGTTTGCTGTATACCTTGTCACACAGCAGCTTTTAGACATTGTTTTTTTTTTTTGTTATAAGTCATAAATGACAAGGAGGCAGTCTCTCGCAATGCAAAGTCAATGGAGACGGTTGGATTGTTCCGTGGCCTAAATACGCTCTGTCTCTATCGGACAACAGGTTAATACCACTCACAGACTAAAGGCTACCCACCTTTCTTGGTGAAAAACTGGGTTACAGATTGACACCCTTTCCTTTGTCTTTCCACTCTCTCTTTTCTCTCTTTCCTTTTTTTGAAAACCAGATTTTCTTATACTATTCAACATTGTAATCTGTGTTTCTGGCGCATCGACTAACTGTCTGCAACTAAACACCGTCATTCACTCACTGATGAGCGCGCTAAGGCAGGACCAAACCATTTCATGCAGATACAGGGGGGTGGTTGGTCAATATGGATGTTTACTTTTTGGTCAATGGGGATATTTAACTTTTATTGCCAAAATAAGTAAAATCAAAGACATAATTAATTTTATTATTATTTGAAATATACTCAATGATGATGGTTTATATAGTGTATAATGTAATAAAAAAAATTAATTAATTAAATTAGTTTTTACCTATTTGTTGGGGCCCCCTGTCATTCAGGGGCCCTTGGAATGGTCCTAACTTTCCCCCCTATACGGCGCCCCTGCTCGGTAATACAGCGTTTGTATGTGTGTTTCTCATACAAATGTGTAGCATATACCTTACATTTATGATGTCTAAAAATCACATTGAATTTCTGTTGTTTTTATTTCTTCTCAAATCATGCAATGCATCAAATTAAATATTGCTATTATGACAATATCTTTTATTATTATTTTGTTTTGAAATCGAAAAGAATGCAAAACAAAAACATTTTCACAAGTGGTCTCTAATTGACCAGTATATATCATACTCTATAATAAAGTCAACTGACCGTTTGAAAAGAACAACATTGAAACACAATGGTAATACCAGCACTTAAATCTTAATGGTGTGCCAGACTGTGGTAAAATAGTACAGTAGATTTAGCAGAGCTTCAGGAGGGAGGTGGAGAGCACAAGGACATGGAGAACAGAGCGCGTCCACACCAGGGAGTCGGAAGCCTGTGATTGCTCCAGTGTGCTTCCTCCAGATAAGAAATTTTCTCAAGGCCTAGACTGAGGTCCCAGGACTGGATCTGGTCCACGCCCAGAGACTGTGGCCCCACAAGAGTTAAGGTTACGTTTTGCACCATTTTGAGATAAAACGGCATCCAGATGACTAATCTTCTATCAAATTGAAACCATTGAATCTGTTTATATGATAGACATCTATTGGGATGAATAACCTTCTGGGATCTTATATTTTCATTCTAATATTGATATTGCATGTCATGAAGAACATCTGGAAACACTTGCATCAATCAAAATTACATTCAGGAAGATGTTTCAGACCACCTTATTTGTAGTTGCCTTACATAATACAGAACTAAAAAGTAATATGTGCAAATAATGCACAAAGACCTGTCTAAATGTGTCTGTCCTGTCACAAACAAAACAAAACAAACAAAACATGTTATTTGCTACCATTTCCTACCAAAACAAACCCAACAGCTTTTAATGTAATGTTTTTTATATATATATATATATATTTGCTCAATAATGGTATTGTCATTTCTAATAAAAATAAATCATGAAATCCTCTGTAGTGTACCTTTAAGAAACAAAACTGTGCATGACAAAAATCTTGAATTAGGATAATATTTCTAAGTATAAAATGTATAAATTTGTTTTATTTGTGCTTAAACAAGAAAAATAATCTGTCAAAAAAATAAACTTCAAAACAGCGATTAAAAAATAAAAATAAAATAACCAAATCAAATAACACAAAATAAAACAATAAAAGTACTCAATAACTTGTTTATTGTGTCATAACAGAAAGTTGTTATGACACAATTTCCATGTAAATCTTCAAACCTCTGACCTCTAAACTTTGGACAGAATGGACTGAAGGAAATGGCCTCTTGAAGCCTTTCACTGTTGCGTCAACAACAGCTCATGCGTATAGTTTTCAGCATACAAATTATCTAATTTTACATACACACACAAAATGTCAAAAAGTAGCATTTGCAAACAATTTATGCTTTTCTCAGGTAAGCTTCAATTTTTCTCAATGACTTCAAATCAACTGATCCTAATTAATTTTTAGAGGATGCATGAAGTCAGTTCTCCTCAAGTTCACACAGGTGTCCTAGCAGAGTATCCACTGGTGTAGTTCATCATACTTCCAATGGACATATTCCAATAACGTCTGACAACAATAAAGTGTCAGAATACTATTTGAACAATATGTCTATTGTTTTATAGCTTGATACCTTAAAGTATATTTTATTGAAATATTTTTCTTTACAACTATTTGTGCTCTATTTCTTTAAAATACCATTTGTTTTGAATGCCACATGGTTTGATAATTTTTTTGTTCAATCTGCAGACATTAAAGCATATTTAAGTGTGACTTATATATAAACATATTAAAGTGTCAATATTATTTTTGGGCCACTGTATTTAGTTGTGAAACTCCAATGTGTCTCAAAAGAATCGAGCTAAAAATAACAACAATCTTTAATGCACTGATGCCAACGTGATTGTGTCTCACCAACAACTTATTTCTTAACAGACGTTTATCAAGCAGCCCTTGCATGGGTTAAAAGAATGATTCACATGGTGACTAAATCAGTTCTATACATCAGTGCTTATGGGGGACAGAGGATCTTATGTAAAAGGTGTTTCCCATGCGCCCTCAGCGTGGGTAGTGTGATATTTGGAGGAGGAGGAAGGGATGAATGTGGCGCCAGTGTTGGCTTGTGTTTTGGCTGGTCCAAGATGGAAAGCGCCAGCCTTAAAAAAAGCACCAATCATGCTTCCAGCATGGAGCTCGTAGACCTGAAGATAACACAATCTGATATGCCATCTCATACTGACAGGACTGCTTTTCAATGTCTGTATCCCCACCCTCCTTCTCTCTTTCACTATCCTTTTCTGTTATACCGTGTATCTAAGCACAGGGTGTCATGCACCTTTTTTTAAGGGGGCAGCAGTGTCAGTCCTGGTTCACTTGGTGCCATACATGAGATAATACATGACAACAAGAAGTACTTCTTAGAGACATAGGTCATTATTAACCAAGATCCAATTCACTAGGATCAAATTGTTAGCACATTTTGTGGGCCTACTGCAGGTGATTTACTAAGAAAAACTGTGCAAATAACCACACGTGCAAATATCTTGGACACACCTTCCAAAGCAGGCTTTTGGTAATTGTACAAGTGTAACCATACCACTCACTTATGGCTCTCACTACAATAAAGGCAATTTTGTCTTTTTATATATTGTAGGATAGGGCATTTATTATTAATGGCAATTATAACTGTTGTATTTTTTAAATACAATTACTGTATATATACATGAAATCCCTGCCAGCACCAGATGTGTTGTTTATACTGAGCATCTATGCGAGAGAGGAGATTAAATTGTAGAGTAGTTTAGATGCTCATAATTATTTCCTTATTGGAGAGATCAGGAATATTGGATTGCCCCTTTTATAACCAGTGAAGCTGTTATGAAGCTGAAGATCACTCAGCTAATATAGTTCAAGGTTGTTGTAATCGCATTAGACAGCCAGCTGTTCTGCCTTTATGTCAGAAAGATGGTGATCCATCAACAGATTGGTGTGGGCATGGAAAGCTGGGTCAGTTTGGTTGAGAGAAGATCAGGCATAATGGTTATGAAAGCTGAACTGAAGTCCACAAATATGATCTTTGCATAAGTCCCAGGTCTGTTGAGGTTTTACAGGATATAATGCACTCCCATATTGATCCATCATCCACAGACCTGTTTGCTCATTAAGCAAACTGAAGGGGGTCCAGAAGGGATCCAGTTTTGTCTCTCAAATGACTTCAAGACCACAGACGTGAGAGTGACAGGTCTGTAGTCATTAAGTCCTGTGATTTGGGTTTTTTTTGGGGGCTGGAATGATGGTGGATAATTTGAAGCAGCAGGGAACTTCACACTGCTCCAGTGATCTATTGAAGATGTGTGTGAAGATGGGGGCCAGGTGGTCAATGCAGATTTTCAGACATATAAGTGAAACACCATTTGGCCTGAAGCTTTACTAGTCTTTTGTTTCTGAAAGTCCCAGCACACATCCTCCTCACAGATCATAAGTGCAGATTGAGTAGCAGAAGGGGAAGGAGGGGGATTCCAGGAGGTGTTGGTGTGTGTGGGAAGTGAAGATCAGAGTGGGAGAGGGGTGTGAGACTGGGATTTTCATACCTGCAGTAAAACACATTCAGTTCTTCAGCCATTAATTGACTCTACAGAATGAGGGTAAGGTGTTTTGTACTTGGTGATGATTTTCAGGCCTTTCCACACATATTCAGGATCATAGGCTGAAAACTGTTTTCTCCTGCAGTGAGTAGAAAGGCTTACAGTTGAAAAAGAGCACTTCTAAACTAGAACAGGACTAATCTGTACATCAACATTCATTGATGTAAAGCATGTTCCACCACCTCTCGCATTCCCCACCCTGAACAGCTGGAAGTCCAGCAAATGAAACGTCGGGGATAGCTTAATTCAGCCAGGTTTCCATGAAACACAGAGCGGCAGAGTTAAAAAAGTCCTTATTTGTATGAGTGAGAAGAAGCAGTTTGTCTGTTTTGTTGGTGAGGGAGTGGACATTCGCCAGATGAATACTTGGCAGAGGAGTCCTAAAGCTGCATTGACGAAGCTTCACAAGCATGACAGCTCACTTCCCTCGTGTGTGTCTTTTGGATCACTTGTAGAGCACCGCTGCGCCTCCAACTAAGATGTCTAATAAAATGTCTGAATAATCAAACGCCGGCAAAAAATTAGATCAGGCATGCTCTGCCGAATATTCAGCAGTTTATCAATAAAACTGATTGAGAAAGAGTGACAAAAAACATGACATGAGCTATGACTTTAGAAGACAATATAGAGCACACTTTATATGGACTATACTTTTATGAACCTTTAGGGGGACTTTTATGTCATTTTTAGTGCTTGAGAGCCTGAATCACCATCCACTTTCACTGAGTGGAAAATGTGACACTGAAGAAAGAGAGTCATACGGGTTTGGATCGACATGAAGATGAGTAAATGATAACAACATTTTAATTTTTGCATTTACTGAACCCCTTTAACATAACATCTATACACACATTAATTTTTGTCAATGTTTGCCATATCGGTTAATAAATATACTCAGTAGGTTTTTATTAAAATGTTGTATTCAACAGGTGCTGGCTTTGATTTATAAGATTAGCACTTACAGCATACAATAATGAACCCAGACAGGGTTACAGCAGGTTCAATATTCACTAACACAATTATATCCTTACATGAAGCACCACCTCGTTTGTATAATACAACAATAACTTTAATGCAGTCTGACATCACAACCAAAGCATTTCCTCATAACAGTGCCATTCTAATGATGGTGAACCCAGATAAAAGATCAAACTAGAGCTTTACAATTTGATTATCATCAGAGTGTGATTGTAGGGTGTTTCTTATTTTTATATGGCGTCAAACACAGTCATATGGGCTATCTGTAATGTTTTGCTAACAGTGGCTCTGGAGCTGCATGTTTGATTACCTTTACTTATCAAGTTGCACTCTATAATATATAGTCAAATTAGTGGTACAAATCTCTGCAATAATAGGTTTGAGGTTTTTTTTATTCACATAAAATAATACATAAGTATAATAAATATAGTGTGGAGTGGAGGGGGGGTGGGGTGGGGCCAGGCTGGAATGTTGCACGCCTGGTCCCCAATCGGCCTGATGGGGCACACGACGGATAAAGGCGGCCGGTGACGACGGTTCGAGAGAGAGAGAGATCAATCACGGACATGTCCGTTGTGTGTGTGTGTTTGTGCTTTTTGTTTAAGTTCTTTATTAAAATATTATTTACGTTGACTAGCCGGTTCTCGCCTCCTCCTTGCCCATCTTAACCCACTTTACATTGGTGCAGAAACCCAGGAGGGAGGAGGGATGCCCGTCGCAGAGTCCTCGACACTGCCGTCCACCCAGGGGAGCGCCGCTGCCTTCTGCCGGGTGACGGAGTAGCCCGACCGCCCGGATGTGGGGAACGGCCGCCATCCACGGGGCGAGTGGGACTGGATTTCCCGACCGCATGGAGTGAGGGAACCACTGCTGGGGGTGGAGGAGTGCCCTGCCGCCCCCAGAGATGTGGAGGGGTTGAGGGAAGACCGGCGTCCGCGAGGGGAGGAGGGAAGTAACTCGCCGACTGCCCGGAGTGGTAGGGCCGCTGCCAGGGGCGGAGGAATGTCCCCACGTGTCGCCAGGAAAGCGGAGGGGCGTTCTGTCCGCTGGGGGGTCGGAGGTTGACTCCGGTTTGCCCGGTGTTGGGGAGTGTGCGAGGACCACGCGACGGTGCATCAGAGAACCTGTGAGTGAGCTTTTTCTCTCTCTCCTCTCTCTCTCTCCCTCCCGGGTTTCGGCACCAATTTAACGCGGGGTTAAGATGGGCAAGGAGGAGGCGAGAACTGGCTTGTCAACGTAAATAATATTTTAATAAAGAACTTAAACAAAAAGCACAAACACACACACAACGGACATGTCCGTGATTAGGGCTGGGACAACGCATCGAAGTCATTGATGAAGTTGACGCAAAAAATACGTTGACCTAAAATATGCGCGTCGATTCGTCAGACCCAAAACAAAGATGGCGGTGCCGGAGAATAGTAGCAACTCGAGTGACTCCTCAGACTATCAGAAGTGCAAGGCGGCACGCACTCGTTCCTCTAAAGTATGGGAATTCTTTAATTTAAAAGTAAACAATTCCGTGATATGTCGTCTTTGCAAAATGGAGATGGCCTTCCATTCTAGCACCACGGCAATGCACCAGCACCTGAAGAGGCGCCACCCGGGAGCAGCTGCAGATGACAGAGCACCGTAAGTTTTTTTTCAACTCCCCACTTTGCACTCAATGTTGGAGTAGGCTATAATACGTTGTCGATACCTAATGTTTTCGTTTATAGCTATTAATAATGCGCTTATAGCTATGAATGTCGTGAAAAATACATAGAGGACACTGACAATGCGCTGACAGACAGGACCAAGCAGGTAACATTTAATAAAGTCTCAACTTTAAAATTTGGTCAGTCAAAGAAAATTAACCATAAATAGGCCTACTATTTTGTGGCTCTTTAATGTGTCATGACAGATTGCCTCAGTTAAAGCTGCTTGTGAACCGATCATCTTTTCCTTGGTTAATTTATAGCATCAAATAGGCTAAACATGAATGTAGACTACATCAGAAGGACTGATGTTTTAACCGCGGAAAGACGTCAATACAGTAGCCTACAATCCATTATTCAAATTCAAATCCACCGACGTTAATCTTCTTTCTCCTGACTACTTTTTTCGGACAAAAATGGTGTATTATGATTGATTGATCAGATCGCCTGTCAATCAAACTCCCTGCGTTTTTTTTTTTTTTTTTTTTTTTACATTTTATAATCGAATTGAAATCGAATCGGACTGGAAAAATGAATCGGTAGATTAATCGATGCATCGAAAAAATAATCGCTAGATTAATCGTTTAAAAAATAATCGTTTATCCCAGCCCTATTCGTGATTGATCTCTCTCTCTCTCGAACCGTCGTCACCGGCCGCCTTTATCCCTCGCGCACCCCATCAGGCCGATTGGGGACCGGGTGTTCGACATTCCAGCCCGGCCCCGCCCCCCTCCACTCCACATATATATATATATATATATATATATATACATTTAAAATAATATTACATTGATATACTATCAGTCATAAGTTTGGACACACTTGACTGAATATAAGTTTCTTAAATTTTAAAGGTTTATGCTTAAATGCTTGAAATGAGTTGTATAGACAAATATACAGTGCATTCATAAAGTATTCAGACTCCTTAATTTTTTTCTTATTTTGTTATTTACATTTACATTTATGCACTTGGCAGATGCTTTTATCCAAAGCAAATTACAGAGCCCTTATTACAGGGACAATCCCCCCGGAGCAACCTGGAGTTAAGTTCCTTGCTCAAGGACACAATGGTTGTGGGTGTGGGATCGAACCGACAACCTTCTGATTAACAGTTTAGTGCTTAAGCCCACTACGCCACCACAACTACGCCATGTTATGTTGCAGCCTTTTGCTAAAATGATTTAAAATGTTTTTTCCCCACATCAGTATACACTCCATACCCCCATAATAATAAAGCAAAAACATCTGGGTTACTATTGTAACCTCCATTCCCTAATGGAGGGAACGAGACGTTGTGTCGAGTGAAGCGACACTAGGGGACTTTCTTGAAGGCCTCAGTTACCTCTGAACTTGAGAAAAGGCCAATGAAAATTTGGCAGACAGAATTTGTATGTCCCTCCCCCAGACATATTGGTATAAAGGGAGGGAACCATGCCTCTGTACATTCAGGTTTTGCACTGAGGACCGAGAATAAGGTTTGGCCATTGCAGTGGCTCGATTCAGCACCATGGCTAGGGGGACACAACGTCTTGTTCCCTCCATCAGGGACACACACTTCGTCGCACACTTCGACGTTGTGTTAACACGTCGGAGTCCCTATTCAATCACGCCATGCACTGAACAGTGTACGTGCGCTGCTGGTACAGGTGTGGTCAGACAGTTGCGTGCCAAAGCGGCTGGCTGCGTCAGACTGCACGTACCCTTCCCCAACGCCCCATAAGATTGTCAGAAAATGCCAGCTGCTCCTTTTCTCTCTCTATGTTTCTCACATAGAGTTAAAATGGCTGGGGCCATCTGAAGCCTATCACATACCTCGGGAAAGGCTTTCTTTTCCAACTCCTATTCTACGGGGAAAAGTCCCCGTAGTGGTAGATCCTACCTGCTGAGTGGGAGGAGCTACAAACATGGCGACCAGGGGGCAGCGGGGACTGCCCAAGGGAGACGCGGGTCCACCCGTAGGGGGACCGTACCGCGGAAAATACACACAGGGGGATTAATCCAAAATGGCCAAACCTGTGGAGCACCTATGCAATACAGAGTAATTTTAGTACTCATAGTGGGTCTGGTCGGGGAATTCTTCCGCTGAATTCGCGGACCAGAGGGCTAGGGAGGAAGAACATCCAGGGAGTGTGAATCTAGTGGACTCTCCTGGGGGAAAAGAGCACACGTGATCACCTCAGTGGAGGGAAAGGGTGCTATGTGCAAGCGGAGCACCCAGTCAGACGTTCCGCATTCCCGAGTTGAATGTGCCCGGACTTGAGAGAACATGGGATGAGACTGACTCAACCCTGAGATTGTAGCATCTTGTAAAGGTATTGGGTGTTGCCCAGCCCGCTGCTCTGCAAATGTCTGCTAGGGAGGTGCCGTTGGCCAGTGCCCACGAGGATGCCACACTTCTCGTCGAGTGTGCTCAAACCTGCAAGGGGACGGGCACGGACTGGGTGTGATAGGCCAGTGTGATGGCCTCAACGATCCAGTGGGAAAGCCTCTGTTTGGAGACAGCGTTCCCTTTCCGCTGTCCACCAAAGCAGACAAAGAGCTGCTCAGAACATCTAAAGCTCTGCGTACGGTCCACATAGTTATGAAAAGCACGCACCAGACACAGCAATGAAAAGGCTCCTCACAGGGCAGCTTCGCTTGCAGGTTCATTACCTGGTCCCTGAAGGGGGTCGTAGGAACCTAGGGCAAGCAGCCCGGTCGCGGTCTTATGACGACATGGGTGTCTGCGGGACCAAACTCCAGGCAAGTGTCGCTGACAGAGAATGCTTGCAGGTCCCCAACCCTCTTGATGGAAGCGAGCACAATCAGGAGGGCCGTCTTCAAGGAGAGGGCTTTGAGCTCGACTGATTCTAGCGGCTCGAAGGGGGGTCTCTGAAGGCCTGAAAGGACCACAAAGAGATCCCATGAAGGGAACAGGCATGAGGGGAGAAAAGAGATGCTCTGAACCGGGGAGAGCTTGGTCTTTTCCTCGTCAACCTGAAGCCCTAGATGGCTGAGGTGCCTGAGCACCTGGTCCCTGTGGGCGCACAGAGATTCTCGAGAGTGAGCTAGAATCAGCCAGTCATCGAGGGAGATGAGTAGCTGGTGTAAGACCTGGTTCAAAACTCACAGGTCCAAGATTGGATGCCATGCACCGCCTGTCTTGGGTACGATGATGCGAGGGCTGTAGAACCCTGGCTTCATCTTGTCTGGAGGGATGGCTGTGGGGCGAGTGCCTGGCAAACTAAATCGTGTCGCCGAGTCGGATGGTCCCGGCATGCCAGTGCAACGTGTTGGAAGCATAAACGATGCTTCCAAGCTCCAAGTGGGGGGCACTTAGGGGACGTCACTTATGATGTACCCGGTGGGGCTTCGCAGCAGGGGGAGCAGGTAAGATGTTGGGGAGCAAAGTTGCGTCCCTAAACAATTGTGCTGAGAAAAAATCTCAAAGCACTTACCTTGCTATGCATACCCGGCTGGGGGCAGGAAAGTGAATAAGGAGGAGGTCCTATGGAGGCGTCCTCTAGACTCATCAAAACTGGCCCGCTGGGAGTCTATAGTCAAGGGCATGGAGGCGAGGGGGCCACGTCCATGGTGCCGTGACTGCAGGTGCTTAGTGCCAGACCGCCGTGAGAACGGCATGTGGGGGCGCCGGTTAGGTGACCAAAGGAGTGAGGGAACCGCTCTCTTTTTCCTGGCAATGTGGGTACCGGTGCAGCAAGAGGTTTCCCTCCTGGCCCTCTACCGGGGGATGGAGTGGCCCAGATACCAACGCCATAGAGGCCATCTCGCTCCTTGGATTTTTCATCTCAGGAACGCTTGGGAGCCTTCTGGGTCTCGGTAGTGGTTCGTGAGACGGGGGCATCAACTTCCTGTGGGCAGCTCTACACTGGGGCTGAGAGCTGGGCCCAGGTTGAAGCGGAGCTGCCTGTTGTTTAGAAGCCGCAGGGGGGCGCCCTCGGCAAGCAGATGAAGCATGGCTCGCACTGGAATGGAGGCGAGGCATGATGTGGGAGATGGCCTCTGTCTGCTTCCTCACTGCCGAAGACTGCTGGGCAGAGTCTTCAACGGTGTCGGCAGAAGGGGGCATTGAGAAAGTGGGCCTTTTCAGGGTCCTGCAGCTCCACCAGGTTCAGTCATAGATGATGTTCCTGGACCATGAGTGTTGGCGTTGCCTGTCTGAGTGCCGGCGCTGTGACCTTCATGGCCCGGGGGGCACGATCGTTAATCGAGCACATTTCCTGCAGCACATCAGGAAAAGGACTACCCAAGTGCAGATATTTAAGTGCCTTGGCCTGGTGGATTTGTAGGGGGGCAATGTCATGCAGGGCAGAGGCCGCTTGGGGCCACGACGTTGTTGAGGGTAGTGAGAGCGGTGGAGTGAGGAAGCCGGTTTCGGGTAGTAAAGGGTGCTTTCTATGGCTTCGTCAACTCGTCATGCACCTCTGGAAAAGAAAAGAAAGAAAGGAAAAGAGGAAAGAAATCTGCGACCACAATGTTGCCATGGATATATTCTTGCACTGAGAACATGAACCATTCATAAAACGCTGCCTGCGTGTGATCGCAGTCCAGACACGCGAGGCAGCTCTTATGACCGCCACAAGTGGAGAGATATCTGCCGCATCCAGGAACTACACAAAGGCGTAAAGACATCTTTAAAAAGATGTGTCTTTAAAAAGACGTTCAACGCCAATGTGTATACTCTTTTAGAGAAAATATAAAAACATAAACACTTTTGAAGCGCCAGGGACAAAGCTGCACTGCCATGCATAGAAGGAGAAAGCCGCTGATATGCACTGTAGATCAAACAGCAATGCTCTACAGAGGTGAGTGGAACAGCAGTGATCTCAGCTTGCTGATTGCACAACAGCTCGGCTCCGAAGAAGAAATCTAAATGTACAGAGGCATGATTCCCTCCCTTTATACCCATATGTCTGGGGGAGGGACATGCAAATTCTATCTGCCAAATTTTCATTGGCCTTTTCTCAAGTTCAGAGGTAACTGACGTCCCCTTTCGAAAATTTTTTATATCACACTGACATTAGAATTCAAACCCTTTGCTAAGACATTTGAAATTTAGCTGAGGTGCATCCCATTTCTCTGGATCATCTTTGAGATGTTTCTACATTTTGATTGACGTCCACCTGTGGCAAATTCCATTGATTGCACATGATTTGGGAATGCACACACCTGTCCATATAAGGTCTCATAGCTGAAAATGCATATCAGAGCAAAAACCCAGCCATGAGGTGAAAGGAACTGCCTGCAGAGCTCAGAGACAGGATTGTGTGAAGGCACAGATCTGGGGAAGGCTACAAAAAAATTTCGGCTGCATTGAAGGTTCCCAAGAGCACACTGGCCTCCGTAATACTTAAATGGATGAAGTTTGGAAAAATCTAGACTCTTCCTAGAGCTGGTCGTCTGGCTAAACTGAGCAATCGGTGGAGAAGGGTCTTGGTAAGAGAGGTCACCAGAGATCATGTGTGGAGATGGGAGAAACTTGCAGAAGGACCACCATCATTCAAAACTCCACTGATCTGTGCTTAATGGGCTATCAGTGCAAGACACATGAGAGCCCGCTTGGACATAAAAAAGCACTTAAAGGACTCCCAGACTTGAGAAAAAGATTCTCTGGTCTGATAAAATGAAGATTGAACTGTTTGGCCTCAGTTGCAAGAATCATGTCTGGCAGGCACAGCTCATCACCTGAGCAATACCATCCCATCAATGAAGCATGTTGGTGGTAGCATCATGCTGTTGGGGTGTTTTTCAGTGGCAGGGACTAGGGGACTGGTCAGGGTTGAAGGAAAGCTGAATGCAGCAAAATACACAGATATCCTTAATGAAAACCTGATCCACAGTGCTCAGGACCTCAGGCTGGGCTGAAGGTTCACCTTCCAACAGGACAACAAAACTAACACACAGCCACAATGTGAATGTCCTTGAGTGGCCCAGCCAGATGCCGCACCTGAACCCAATCGAACATATCTGAAGAGACCTGAAAATGACTGTTCACCGATGGTCCCCATGCAACTTGACAGAGCTTGAGAGGATTTGCAGAGAAGAATGGCTGAAAATCCACAAATCCAGGTGTGCAAACCTTGTTACATCATACCAAAAAAGACTTGAGGCTGTAATCACTGCCAAAGGTGCTTCAACTAAGTACTGAGTTAAGGGTCAATGTGATATTTCAGTTTTTTTTTTTTTTTAAATACATTAAATTTTAGTATAAGGCTGCAACATAACAAAATGTGAAAAGATTAAGGGGTCTGAATACTTTCTGAATGCACTGTAAATTGTGCTTACATATGGCTCTATGTAAATGAAACAGATAAACATAAATTGGATTCCACATTTGATTGCCCAGATGTGATTTAGTATGTTTGTGTGTGCTGTGTCTATGTCCAGACTCATAAGATGTATGTCTGTGTCTGTGTACCTGAGGTGAGGAGTTTACGTGTGCGCAGGAAGCTGATGGCTAGTCTCATGATGGAGGCTTTGTCTAGGTGTGAGATGATGCTGTGTTGGAGGGGCAGCTGGTGTGCAAGCTCATAAAACACCTCCGTCTCCTTACTGCGCCTGAAGCGCGCAGCATCGCGAGACTTCTCCTTACGCCGCTCTGAGCTGCACCTACACAGAGAAACAGATACAAATACGATTACTGAAAGTAATATCCACAATAGTCCACACCAGCACAGAAAAGACACAGAGACTTCAAGTATCAGATCCAGAGTGTGCATGTTCATTATTGGCATTGCAAAGTGGCTTGTGTGAATATTTGAATATTTATTAGTGTTTTATAATAAAATTAAAAAACTGAGATTTACATTTTTTTCTGAAAGGACTGTAATATGTAAAACTATATATGTACATTTTCTGAAGAAAATGTGAGTGGTGCTTTCCGTGGCACAAATGGTCAAAGTCTGATGAGAAGCACATATCTCCAAAAAAATTATTATTAATTAATTAATTAGTCACCTTTAGTGCCATAAACAGAATTCTTTCATTAAACATTTGTTAGTAAACGTTCAATATTTGAATTGGACTTACGTGGATATTTGTTTGCAAATGTGGACATGCACGGTTTTCTTATCATGGGCTCCAACAGTGCATGTTCAGTTACAGTCTAGAGTCTAACTGTTTGTATTCCCAAAATTCAGTTGGTAGGTTATTGTTTGCTAGAGAATTTTGGATATATTCACTTACTATTTTAGATCGATATCAGTTTTATGACTAGGGTTTCTAGTCGAGTTTTAATGGACAGTTCAGTTTCAAGACGCGTTTTTTACGGGTCCAACGCATACATTGTCCGAATTAACTTTCACTTGTGGTTTTGAGAAAATGGAATCTGGCAACCGTATATGACTGGTATAGTCTACTTTTTAAACCCACATGACATTGTGCGGGCAAGAATGGCTTTGGTTGTCAGGGAAATCTCAGACCCAATGCAATTTAGGTAGTCTCTTCACAACACTTCAGCCGGACAGATGAGGAAAATTAGTTGACGCTATTTAAAACATAAGGGCGGGACATACGCTGTTTTGATGGACACTTCTCAAGGCCAATGTTTTTGTTAAACAGATAGCCTGATTGGTCATTTTAATGCACAATTCAAACAGTGGGAAGACGTAACTTGGCACATTCCGTCTATGGTCAAAACATTGCCAAAAGTGGAGATGTACAGGTGTTTTTATCGGAAAGCAACGAAAGGCTGCTTGACAGTCTGAATCAAAAGTACCCAACTCCCATGTTTTTACAATGTTCTGATGTCAAAACATGGCTAGAGCATGTTGCTCATGGTTGCTAGGGTACACTGGATGGTTGCTAGTTCATGGCTAGGCAGTTGTCAATGTGATACTTAAAGACAGCTTGAGAGTTAATTCAACCCACCCACAAGTCTCTATGATGTTTTGGTGTAGAGATATGGGTATTGCAATATGGTTGTTAAGGTGACCCCATCTGGTTGCTAGGCAGATTCCAGGGTCCATCCATCCATTTTCTTTACCGCTTAGTCCGTTAGAATCGAGGTGGCAATAGGGAGAGCAGAGAGACCCAGACATCCATGTCCCCTGTAACTTCCTCCAGCTCAACCCAGGGGATCTCCAGCCACACCCAGACCAGCTTGGAGATTTAATCTCTCCAGCATGTCCTGGGCCGACCTTGGGGTCTTGTCCCAGTTGGCAATGCCTGGAACACCTCAAATGGGAGGCGCCCAAGGGGTATCCTTACCAGATAACCACTTCAACTGGTTCCTGTCAATGCATAGGAGTAGCGGCTCTACTCTGAGTTCTTCCCGGATGGCCGAACTCCTAACCCTGAAATGGAGAGTGAGTCCCGCCACCCTGAGGAGAAAACTAATTTCAGCCGCTTGTATCTGTGATCTTATTCCATTGGTCATTACCCAGAGTTCATGACCACAGGTGAGGGTAGGGATGTAGACCGACTAGCAAATAGAGAGCTTTGCCTTATGGCTCAGCTCCCCCTTCACCACTACTGTCCAGTACAGAGACTGCATTACTGCTGCCGCTGTTCCCAGTCTGCAGCCGATCTCACACTCCCTTCTCCCATCACTTGTGAATAAGACCCTAAGACACAGTAATTAAACTCCTCTACCTGGGGTACATTTTCTCCCCTTACCTGGAGGGGGCATGCCATCCTTTTCCATGAGTGTACCATGGACTCAGACTTGGAGGTGCTGATCCTCATACCAACTGCTTCACACTCGGCTTCAAACCATTCCAGCACGTGCTGGAGGCATCCATGCGACGGTGCCAAAAGGACAAAATCATCCACAAAAATCAGAGACATAACCTTCCAGTCCCCACATAGAATGCCCTCCTGACCTCGGCAGCGCCTTGATATCCTGACCATTAAAATCACAAACAGGATGTTTCCAGGGTTATACTAAAAATGCTACTTGCTAGCCCGAGTCAAGAGCCCACCCCCATGTCTCTATGACATTCTGATCTGGAGCCATTATGAATCGAAGTCATTGGGGTTGGTTGCTAAGGTGCTCTAGATGGTTGCAAGGGCATGTCCCCTAATGGGGATACTTAAAAACTGCTTGCTAACCCAACTAAAACAAGCCAAGTCCCATGTCTCTATGGCATTCTGATCTGGAGATATGATCCCACAAATTTCTCGTCAATGTTAAATCTATGCAATTTTATCAGGTGATTTTGAAGGAACATTAGAATTTCTGCAATGTTACTTTATTATCATGAAAATTAAACACATTTACCACCAAATTGTCATTAGCGTTGTGGATTTGGATGTTTTACTTTAGAGTTCATTTTGAGTTTAACATTGAGTTTATTCTTAATGGTAATTCTCATTAGATTCTTGTCACTATTATACAAACAAATCTTAATGGGCGTAAAGAAATTTTCTTACTTCTTCATTTTAATTCTGGGGTTAAATATAAGACCTGCACATGTTTTTAAAATGTTTCATGAGATTCACCCCAGTATAGCCTGTTCTTTTCCCATATCACAAATGTATAGCAAGTTTGTCTTAGTCCTCTGCACATAAACACGTGTATACATGCAGGGACATCGTTAGGCCTATTTTAGGGGGGCTGAAGCTACCCCAAAATGTTCCTAAGCCCCCCTAAATGATAATAACAATTCGATTTATCAATAACCGTATCCTCATTCATATTTAGAATTAGACGCAACAAATGATATATATCCTGCTACAAAAAATAGCCGAAAAGTCGGAAGTTGGACAGAAGTACAAAGAGTCGTTGTGCTATCAGGATGATGCACCGCACCGTCTCGTTGCATTGGTGTGAACTGTGGCAGCTTTCAGAGCGTTGCAGTCCGGAGCGCTGCAAGTAACTGGAGGATTCATCTCGTCTCGTCGTTACTCTAGTTCGGTCTGAAGTTGAACACGCTATGCACCCTCCCGCCCACACACACACCGATACACACGCTATGCACCCTCCCGCCCACACACACACCGATACACACGCTATGCACCCTCCCGCCCACACACACGCTAATGGTGAAAGGAAGATTGGTAAGTGTCGTGATACAGAGTGAAAAGTTGTTTTTAATTACCTGCTTACCTTTAGCTACGTTTTCTTGAGGTAAAGGAAAGGGGATATTTTGGTTTGCTATGTAAAACTGTAGTCTAACTAGAGTGAACAAGCAAAATACAAGAAATGGTGAACTTAGCAAGCTAATCACAACTCTTTATTCTTTGCCAATAATATAACCTATCTCTATAATAGGCATATAAAACAATATCAATCCCCATAGAATGTTGTTGTCACTGAAAACTAAATGTCATAGGGTCCCTGTTAATGCTATTACCGTTGTATCCTTCAATTCATTGAGCATTTTTTGATGCTTCCACCAATGAAGTAGACAATAAACAAAAAGTAACAGTTTACTGTGGTTTTGAAAATGATTTCATTCTTAATTTTCCTTTATTTGAATACTGCCTTTTTGTTGTTGATTTATATCATACATTGTATACATCATTTGGCAGAATAAATCATCTTTAATTGAGAAACGCTCAAACCTGTGTTGTCAAATTTCACTATGACCTTAAAATTCTGGTTCTTGGGTTAAACTGTATGCAAGCCAAACTACACAGTGAAATTACACTTTGATTGAACCAATCCACAGCACAGTTACAGTAATTAGAGAAATTAAATAGCATTCTGTGGACAACTTATCATATATAGAGAGGAATTAGATATAGTATGCTATTACTTTATCATACATTTACATGAGCAGACAGATAGCATTTAAGTCATTGCTTATAGAATAACTCATCAGGAGCAAAGTCTGGCCTAAGTAAATTCCCCCATGCAGCTTTGATGTGTCTAAAAGCAACATTACAGTAACTTTAACAGAGTAGAAATGGAAGAAGAGGATATGTCTGTCACGTTTTACTTGTTAACATCTTGGTTTCTTGACTGGTTGCTGACATAAGTGTAGCTCTAGATGTGAATGCAAAGATTTTGCAAACGCAAGTTACAAATACCCTGGGGGCTACACCCGCTTCTGGGCACCGGGGTTAAACCCCCCCGTCTTCCAATCCTAGTGACGTCCCTGTATACATGTAAACACAGACAGACACATTGACTTCATACCACGTATCATTACTTTGTGTATTTATGAAGTTTCAGAGGATAACAGACTCTTTGTGTTCTTGACAGTCTTTCTTATTCAACTCAAGTCACTCCTGCAGATTCACACACCAGGCCCAAAAGCAAGTCTGTGGAGAATGGGCCAGTGTCTGGCAGGTGGTACTGAAACCAAACACTCACTCAGGCACAGAGAAATCCTTTCACTAGTGATTTTTGCCTTCTGCAAAGACAGCTATACCCCACAATAAAAATAATACTATTATCAATAAAAGATATTATGAAACTGGAGTTTGTGCTAACAGTGCTAACATTTTATTGCTTTTTATTCTTGTCAACCCAAACTGTCTATAGGCTAAATGATGGGTTGTCTCTAGATCTCAATTGGGACATTCCTGGCTGGCTAAAGTCATTAGTGAGTGCTGGTTCAAGTGCTTATGGGAATGATCTCTTATACATCCTGGATTTAATAAACAAAAATATAGCTTTGTCCCAAATTAGAACACATCTGTTCCCTAAAAGGACATTTACTGGAACTGGAATTTATTTCCTTAATTCCATTTTGTTGATCTTTTTTTAAATTAAAATCCATGGAACTGAATGCCCCAATTTCTAACATGTATTTGATTAGAGATCATCAGTAATAACATAAATAATGACAAAATCTGAGTCTGAGAGACAGTTCTTTCTGTTTCTTTTTCCTTTAAAATGAAGACAAAAAAGGCACAATTTTCAATGAAGCTTTTCAATGAATTTGTTCACTAGGGATTTTAAGACATTTAATACGTTACAGAGATTACAGTATGACTTCCTGTGAAGCTGCTTTGAAACAATGTGTATTGTGAAAATTGCTATAAAAATAAAAATGACAACTTTTGAATTATTGCTAAATGTTCAGATAAAGATAATTCCAGATAATCAGAGAGTGTAACTACAGACAGTGAAGGGTGTGCAGCCGCACTTGTGTGTGGGGAGAGATGGAGGCCGGAAAGCAGCGGAGGACTGGCCATCGAGAGAACCTGAACCTTTCACCGTGAAATTATGCTGCAAAATGATAATGGCAGGCGTGAAACGGTGCCACGATGTGCAGAAATGGACAGAAAAACACACTGTCACCAACCCCAATCTGCCTTGCACTTCAGATCAAAGTTACGCACTGATCAGAGATGATCAGTATTAATAAATGTGAAGGTGTGAGACAGTAGCATAAACCTCAGACACAAAAAAGTGTGCTACTCTTGTATGATACATGGATTGACATAAGCTGTGGTTTGTGGGTCACTTCAAAAGGCAAGATATATTGCCAGCACTGAGTGATTTTTTTTAATCCACTGAACTGTGGCATACCACAGCCCCTATCGACATGCAAGCAAACACACCAACACCCACATGTTTGACAAGAAAGTCAAAACTTTTCAGTTTCACTCATCTTGCAGGAAAAAAAACAACTTGTGCTGCCTTCAAGTCCTCCTGGGAACCATACTCATGAGTTGTCAAAAATAAAGTTTTAAGGGATTACAGCCGGAAAACAATTATGTTCAAATTCCTATTTCTTTCATTCTTTTTAATTTATTGTTAAGATAAGAATCATTTAGCAACATTATAACAAAATGAAAAGCAATGATGTTCATTAGGCATGCAATTGATGCTATATGTATTTTATTTTTCTCTTGCATCCACAGAGAATGACAGGAAATGCAGTTTTGTCTCATAAGCTAAATGAGTAGCATCTGGCCAGCTTTATCGCTATTCTTCCTTAATAGTACAAAAAATAAAAACAAATTATTCATGTTTTCTCATCTCATAAATATAATTATTCTAACATGATTTTAACAGACTGATCACACTTTAAATTTAGTGACAGTGGGTCAAAATTTCTCTAGCAAAAATCAGTCTGTGCTTACCAAAATTCAAACCAAATTATGTAATACAGTCAACAAGAATGAATATTTTATTAACTCAACACCCTAACCCAAACCCCAACCCTAAACCTAACCATCAATGGAGTAAAAATGTAACTTTCAAGTGAAAATGCAACCTTCATATAGCGTTCATTGTTGTTTGTGATTATTATTACTTCCGGGTTCCCATGGGACATTATCCTGTGTCTTGGAGGTTACTAGTGAAACATGCTAAAGGACCAAAGGGGAAGGTGAGTGTGTGAGTGTTTTCTTTAGCCAAAATCAGTATACGCTGACCAAATTTGAAAACACTGCCCCCAGAGGCTAAAGCGGTATGTGTTTCAGAGCATATAAACAATTGTGACATCCATTTATATCCAGGAGAGGTTGCCAGAAGCCAGTTGTAAAAAGAATTGTTTTCAGCTAAACAGGGTGTAAAACAGTGAAGAGAAATGCTTATTTTATTTAATCTACCCCCCAACAAAAACCCAGATCTAACCCTAACCATTAGAAGAGACAAAATGCAATGTTAGGGATAAAAATGCAACCTCCTTATCATGCTCATGATTGTATATACAAACATGATTACTTCTTGTTTGAATGGGGATTGAACTGTGTTCTCCCATGCAACTAATGCAACATGCTACCAGTCGAGCCATGAGGGAAAGTCATTGTAGTTCAGCCGTTCCAAATATGTCAGATGGGAGATAGGGCATGTCAGTGAATCGGCATACTGTTGCCGATCCTTAGAAAAACGTTTGGAAACAGCATACTGACTTCCCGTGTGATCATGTTGATACAAATAAAAATGACTTTTTAAAAATGACCGAATTTTTAAGAGGGCTCTTAAAAGTTTAAAATTCACCCACAGTTGAAGTCAGAAGTTCCCCGTCTGTCGCTCACTTCGACGTCGTGTCGAAGAAGCGACACTAGGGGTCTCTCTTGAGCGCCGAAAGATACCTCTGATCTATGAAAAAAGGCCAATGAGAGTTGGCGAACAGTATTTGCATACTCCGCCTCCGGATACGGATATAAAGGCGAGAGAAATACGCTCGTTCATTCAGTAATTTTCTTCGGAGCCGATGGTCGTGTGTATGCAGTCAGCTGCGAGTAACACAACTGATCCTGCTTCTGATCCTCTGACGCTCTGCTTTGCTGTTGGATTTACGGCGCACTACAGCGGCTTTTCTCTTCACTGCCGGCGTGCAGTTTGCCCCTGGGCGCTTCGACAGCGCAGAGTTAAAAGAGTTGAAAGAGTGATTCTCTCCATAAAAGAGTTTATTTCTCTGAAAGAGCATTACACAGCGGCGTTGAACGTCCTTTTCAGGACGCGTCTTTTTAAAGATGTAATTTCCGCCCCTGTGTAGTTTCTGGATGCGGTGTTTTCTCCCCACCTCTCTCGGTCATAAAACACTATCTTGCATGCCTGGGCTGCGATCACATGCAAGCAGTGTTTTATGAATGGTTTATGTTCTCAGTGCGAGAACATAGCCATGGCAACATTGCGGTCGTGTGGCTTTCTTTTGTAGTGAGAGAAAGCCGTTTCAGCCGCCCCCCACGCCTCGCCTCCTTCCTACGGGATTGACGCAGGCGCCGCGGGCGATGAACACGATTTGGGGACAATGACGGGCTCTGTTCGCCGGGTAAATCCCCTCGAACTTCCCGCCTCCCCGGCACGCTTGTTTGCTAGCATTGCGGTCGTGTGGCTTTCTTTTGTAATGAGAGAAAGCCGTTTCAGCCGCCCCCCGCGCCTCGCCTCCTTCCTACGGGATTGACGCAGGCGCCGCGGGCGATGAACACGATTTGGGGACAATGACGGGCTCTGTTCGCCGGGTAAATCCCCTCGAACCGCCCGCCTCCCCGGCACGCTTGCTTGCTTGCTTCCGTCTGAGCTCGGGATGAGTATTCTCTCCAATGGTTCATCTTCTCAGTGTGAGAACATGGCCGTTATAGCATTGCGGTCGCACAGCTTTCTTTTGTAATGAGAGAAAGCCACTTCAACCGCCCCCCGCGCTCCGCCTTCTTCCTACGGGATCGGCGCAGGCGCTGCGGGCGATGAAGGCGATTTGGGGAATATGACGGGCTCTGTTCGCCGGGTAAACCCCCTCGAACCGCCCGCCTCCCCGGCACGCTTGCTTGCCTCAGAATTGGATGACATCACCGCTGCATCGGAGAGCGTTACAGCGGCATCGGATGCTGATCGTTCGCCTGGGCCGCCACCTTCGGGTCTGCCGCCCAGCCTGAGCCTGACGCACGGAGATCCGCTATGCTTTCCCGGGCTACTTGATCGGTTCCGCGGGCAGGTGCGCCGCTCACAGCCACGCCCCCCCCGTTCCCTTCTTCCCGGACGTGCACGACGAGTTGAGCTAAGCCAAGGCTTTTTCGCTCCTCCGCTCTCACTACCCTCGCGGTGGAACGGTCCCAGACCGCTTCCACTCTGCACGCCACGGCCCTTCCTGCAACCAATGCCAGGCCAAGGCACTTCAAAACCTGCACCTTGGGTAGTCCTGTTCTTGATGTGCTGCAGGAACTGCGCTGGATGACCAACCGCGCCCCCGGGCCACGGAGGTCAGAAGCGCTGGCACTCGAACAGGCGATGGCCACCCCTTGTGGTCCAGAAACACACCTGTGGACTGGACCTGGTCGAAATGCGGGAGGCAGACAAGGCACACCTTCTCTCACACCCCCGTCTCCCAGCTCCGTCCATTCGGCGCCACCGTTGACGACTCTGCCCAGCAGTCCTCAGCGGTGAGGCAGACGGAGGCCACTGCACATCCTGCCCCGCCGCAAGCTTGCCGCCATGGGCCATGCCCCGTCTGCTCGCCGACGGGCGTCCTCCTGCGGCTATGAAACACCCTGCTCCGCCTCAACCCGGGCCCAGCTCTCAGCCCCAGCGTCGAGCACGCTGCAGGGAACGGACGCCCCCGTCTCACGGACCCCCTCGAGGACCCGGAAGGCTCCCTGGCTGTCCATAGACGTTCAACCCAGGGACCAAGATGTTAGCTCCGGAGGCTGGTAAGACCGCTCCGTCCCCGGTGGAGGGCCGGGAGGAGAATCTTTTCTTGTTGAATTAATTTTCACATTCTCATATTCTCTGTAATGAGCTATTTCCTTTTGTCTCTGGGTCACCTGGCCCGCAAATGCCGTTCTCACGGCACTTTGCCCCCAGATATCAACAGTCCTGGCTTCCTGGACACGGACCACCCGTCTTCAGCCCCACGACTGTCCCCCGGCCGGCCGGTTCCGACGAGTCTAGAGGACGCCTACCCAGGACCTCCTCCTCAGTCGCTAACCCGCCCCCTGCCGGGTGTGCGGAGCAAGGTAAGTGCTTTGAGTCTTTTCTCAGCACCTCAGCTGCGGGTCGCCCCGTCGCCGCCCAACGCTGCCCTACCTGCTCCGCCCCGCTGCGAAGCCCCGCCGGGTACGTCAAATTAATCGTCCCTTTGGTGCCCCTAGCGCAGAGGTTGGACGCGTGGCTTTCACTTCCCAACCCGTCTCGCTGGCTGGCCCGGACCATCCGACTCGGTTACGCAATTCAGTTTGCCAGGCCCCCGTCCCCCTTCATGGGCGTCCGCTTTTCCGAAGTACACGGCGAACACGCCCACTCCCTGCGCGCGGAAATCGCGACTCTTCTGGCCAAAGACGCGATAGAGCCTGTCCCTCCAACCGAGATGAAGATGGGTTTCTACAGCCCTTACTTCATCGTACCCAAGAAAAGCGGCGGCTTATGACCAATCTTGGACCTGCGAGTTCTCAACCGAGCGTTGCACAAACTCCCGTTCAAAATGCTCACGCTTAACCTGCGTCCGGCATCTAGATTGGTTCGCAGCGGTAGACCTGAAGGACACGTACTTCATGTCTCCACCCTGCCCCGACACCGCCCCTACCTGCGGTTTGCGTTCGGGGGCCAGGTGTATCAGTACAAGTCCTCCCCTTTGGCCTGTCTCTGTCCTCTCACGAGAGTTACTATGCAAAACCCACAGAGATCAGGTGCTCAGGCACCTCAGCCGTCTGGGGCTTCAGGTCAACTGGGAAAAGAGCCAGCTCACTCCAGTTCAGAGCATCTCTTTTCTCAGGATGGAGTTAGACTCGGTCTCAATGTCGGCACGTCTCACCAACGAGCGTGCCCAGTCAGTGTTGAACTGCCTCGCCGCCTTCAGGCCAGGCACAGCGGTCCCCTTAAAACTTTTCCAGATGCTCCTGGGGCATATGGCGTCCTCCGCGGCGGTCGCGCCGCTGGGGTTGATGCATATGAGACCGCTCCAACACTGGCTCCAGACCCGAGTCCCGAGACGAGCATGGCGCCACGGCGCCGTATGCAACGGGCACGCAGCCTCAGGCCGTTGGAAAGGGGCCCAGCTGCGTTGGCACATCAACTGCCTCGAGTTGTTGACCGTCCTTTTTGCCCTGCGGAAGTTTCTCCCGTTAGTTCGGGACGAACATATCCTAGTCAGGTCGGACAGCACCACTGCGGTCGCGTACATAAATCGCCAAGGCGGCGTATGCTCCCGTCACATGTCACAACTCGCCCGTCGTCTCCTCCTTTGGAGCCAGCACCGACTCAAGTCGCTGCGTGCCACTCACATCCCCGGCAACCCCAATGTGATAGCGGACGCGCTGTCATGACAATGCTTGTCTGGCGGAGAGTGGAGGCTTCACCCCCACTCGGTGCAGCTGATTTGGGAACGGTTCGGCAAGGCCCAGGTAGACCCCTCTGCCTCCCGAGAGACCTCCCACTGCCCGCTCTGGTACGCCCGTTAAGAGGCTCCCCTCGGGGCAGATGCACTGGCACACAGCTGGCCGGTGGGGCTGCGCAAGTACGCATTCCCCCCAGTGAGCCTTCTTGCACAGGTGCTGTGCAAGGTCAGGGAGGACGAGGAGCAAGTCACTCTCGTGGCTCCTTACTGGCCCACCCGGGCCTGGTTCTCGGACCTCATACTCCTTGCGACAGCCCCTCCCTGGCGAATTCCCCTGAGGAAGGACCTTCTTTCTCAGGGACGGGGCACGCTCTGGCATCCGCACCCAGACCTCTGGAACCTCCACGTCTGGTCCCTGATGCGGAAGATCTAGCTGGTCTACCACCCACGGTCGTAGCCACGTTCAACCAAGCCAGAGCCCCTTCTACCAGTCAACTCTACGCCCTGAAATGGCGTCTGTTCGTGAATTGGTGTTCTTCCCGGGCAGAAGACCCACAGAGGTGCGCAGTTAGGTCTGTGCTCCTGTCCCTACAGGAGAGGTTGGGGGGGAGGCTGTCCCCATCCACCTCGTAGGTGTATGTTGCCACTATTGCAGCTCACCACAACCCAGTAGACAGCAACTCTCTGGGTAAGCACGACTTAATCGTCAGGTTCCCAAGAGGTGCCCGGAGGTTAAAAACCCCTCCTGGCCAAACCTGTTCCCCTCCTGGGGATCTCTCGGTGGTCCTTGCCGGTCTTCAGAGATCCCCCCCGAGTCGCTAGAATCAGTTGGCTCAGGGCCCTCTCCTGAAAAGACGGCCCTGCTGATTGCGCTCACTTCCATCAAGAGGGTCGGGGACCTGCAAGCGTCCCCTACTAACGACACTTGCCTGGAGCTCGGTCCGGCCAGATACTCATGTGATCCTAAGACCTCGACTGGGCTATGTGCCCATGGTTCCTACCATGCCCTCTGGAGATCAGGTAGTGAACCTACAAGCGCTGCCCCGGGAGGAGGCAGACCCAGCCCCTCTCACTGTCGTGTCCGGTACGTGCCTTGTGTGCCTACCTGGACCGCCCCCAGAGCTTCAGGCGCTCTCAGCAGCTCTTTGTCTGCTTTGGAGGACCAGCAGAAAGGGAACGCTGTCTCCAAACAGAGGTGTCTCACTGGGTGATGGATGCCATTCAGTTGGCCTATCACACCCAGGCCATGCCCCCCACTTACGGGTTCGAACCCACTCCACTAGGAGCGTGACATCCTCATGGGCACTGGCGAGGGGCACCTCCCTAGCAGACATTCGCAGAGCTGCGGGCTGGGCAGCACCTAACACCCTTATGATCTCAGGGTTGAGTCAGTCTCGTCCCGTGTTCTCTCAGGTCCGAGCCCGTAGAACTCGGTACACGTCGACGATCTGACCGGGTGAACCGCTTGTTCCAGCGCCGTTTCCCTCTGCCGAGGCAAAACAGTGCGCTTTTGCCCCAGAGGACCCAGGTCCCTGGTTGATTCCTCCCTAGCACTTCGGACCCGCAGCAGTTCATCGGAGGAACGTGCTGGTCCAGTCCACTACGGGTACCTCCGGCTACCCCTACTGGAATAAGTGCTCCACAGATCAGGCCTCCTACGGGACTCCTCCTGTGTGTATTTCCGCGGCACGGTCACCTTACGAGCTGACCCGCGTCTCCCTTAGGCAGTCCTTCGCTGCCCTCCGGTCGCCGTGTTGTAGCAACTCCCCCCTCCTTGAGGTTGGATCTACCACCGTGCCATTTCCTTCCACATGCCTAAGTGGCCATGTGATGTATTTTGCCACCTTTACCTTCCCTGTTGGGCGGGTGTGGCCTCCGCAGGGTCTTTTCCCCCTAAGAATAGGAATTTGGAATAAGACCCCCTTCCCTCGATGCGGTAAGGGCCCCGGCTGCTCTTGCTCTATGCCGAGAAAACATAGAGAGAAAAGAGGCCCAGCCAGGCTTGGCCCGTTCCCTAGTTGGGAGCGTCACCTTGTTCCCCCCTAGGGTAACCAAAAGGATGCTGACGCTTTTTCGGGGCATTGGGGAAGAGTACGTGCAGCCTGAACACAGTTGGTCGCTTGCGCACGTGCAAAATACCTGCCCGCTTCTGTGTCAGCAGTACACGTACACGGCTCAGCGCATGGCGAGTTTTGAAGTGGACCCCTAGTGTCGCTTCTTCGACACGACGTTGAAGTGAGCGACAGACGGTGAACGTCTCGGTTACGTATGTAACCTCCGTTCCCTGATGGAGGGAACGAGACGTCGTGTCTTCCCGGCCACGTCGCTGAGCCGAGCCGCTGAGATGCCTGGAACACTCCCGGCTCCTCAGAAAAATCCTGAATGAACGAGCGTATTTCTCTCGCCTTTATATCCGTATCCGGAGGCGGAGTATGCAAATACTGTTCGCCAACTCTCAATGGCCTTTTTTCATAGATCAGAGGTATCTTTCGGCGCTCAAGAGAGACCCCTAGTGTTGCTTCTTCGACACGACGTCTCGTTCCCTCCATCAGGGAACGGAGGTTACATACGCAACCGAGACGTTTACATACACTTTAGCCAAATACATTAAAACAATTTTTTTCACAATTCCTGACATTTAATCATAGAAAACATTCCCTGTCTTAGGTCAGTTAGAATCACTACTTTATTTTAAGAATGTGAAATGTCAGAATAATAGTAGCGAGAATGATTTATTTCAGCTTTTCTTTCTTTCACTAAAAAAACTTTCATCACATTCCCAGTGGGTCAGAAGTTTAAATACACTTTGTTAATATTTGGTATCATTACCTTTAAATTGTTTAACTTGGGTCAAAATGTTTTGGGGTGCCTTCCACAAGCTTCTTTAAATAAGCTGCTGGAATTTTGGCCCATTCCTCCAGACAGAACTGGTGTAACTGAGTCAGGTTTGTAGGCCTCCTTGCTCGCACATGCTTTTTCAGTTCTGACCATTGGATTGAGGTCAGGGCTTTGTGATGCCTAAGTGAACTTTATACTTAAAACAAGAAAAAAATCTGCCAATGGGGTAAGCAAAATAAACTTAATTCTAAGGGAAAACTAAAATAAAGTGTATTTTGCTTACCACATTGGCAGATTTTTTTCTTGTTTTAAGTATAAAGTGTGATCATGTTAATACATTTTCTTGTTTTAAGTATAAAGTTCACTTAATTTAATTTGATTTCTCTTAAAACAAGACTTAAAATCGTATGCCAGTTTGCTTGTCAAGTAAATAAATCACATTTTAAGAATGTTTAGATATTTTTACTGGAAAACAAGACAAAAATTCTTGTCTTGAAAATAATTTGTTGCAGTGTATTGCTTCAATATAGCCACATAATTTTCCTTACTCATGATGCCATCACTTTTGTGAAGTGCACCAGTCCCTCCTGCAGTCAAGCACCCCCACAACATGATGCTGCCACCCCCATGCTTCATGGCTGGGTTGGTGTTCTTCAGCTTGCAAGCCTCAGCCTTTTTCCTCCAAACGTGACGATGGTCATTATGGCCAAAGAGTTCAATTACTGTTTCATCAGACCAGAGGACATTTATCCAAAAAGTAAGATCTTTGTCCCCATGTGCACTTTCAAACTGTAGTCTGGCTTTTTTATGGCAGTTTTGGAGCAGTGGCTTCTTCCTTGCAGAGTGCTATGTTGATATAGGACTCATTTTAATGTGGATATAGATACTTGTCTACCTGTTTCCCCCTACATATTCAAAAGGTCCTTTGCTGTTGTTCTGGGATTGATTTGCACTTTTCGCACTAAAATATTAATCTCTAGAAAACAGAATGTGTCTCCTTCCTGAGCGGTATGATGGCTGCATGGTCCCATGGTGTTTATACTTGCATACTATTTTTTGTAGATTAACGTGGCACCTTCAGGCATTTGGAAATTGCTCCCAAGAATGAATCAGACTTGTGGAGGTACACTATTTGTTTCTGAGGTCTTAGCTAGTTTCTTTTGATTTTCCAATGATGTCAAGTAAAGAGGCACTGAGTTTGAATGTAGGCCTTAAAATACATCCACAGGTACATCTCCTATCAGGAGCTAACTGGCTAATTGTCTAAAAGCTTGACATCATTTTCTGGAATTTTCTAAGCATCTTAAAGGCACAGTTAACTTAGTGTATGTAATCTTCTGACCCACTGGAATTGTGATATAGTGAATTAAAAAGAAATCTGTCTGTAAACAATTGTTGGAAAAATTACTTGTGTCATGCATATAGTAGATGTCCGACTTGCAAAAACTTGTTTTGCTAATATTAAATCTGTGAAGTTGTTAAAGAATTTGTTTTAATGACTTCAACCTAAGTGTATGTAAACTTCTGACTTCAACTGTATATTTTTCCATTTGCTGTTTTTATGCCCCTTGAAGGTCCCTAGTTAGGGATTGTGCTCGTTCTCGTGGTCATAAGAACAGATGCCAACATGCAGGTTGCTTACGTGTGGAGGGGCAGGCAACATCTGAACAAATGCCATTGAGGTATTAGTGCATAGCTTCCTCCAGGTATTATAAACATCCTTATTAATACAAAGATTTGCCAATAGTTCAAGTCTGCTACAAACAAGAACATTGACCATTAAACAATTTTTCCACACACTAAATGTCAAGCTTGTTCAACCTTCAAAAGGTCTTACATACTTCATTCACTCCTTTATACTGTACACAACTCTTAGTAGCATGAATATGTGCTTGCTACGGCTAGACAAGCCCAGAAAATACTGCTGGACATTGAACAATGGAGATCAAGCATTCACTCAAGTAATGAAACCATCTAGTGCACTTGATGAACCCTTTACAGTAGACAATCAACAAGACCAAACTATCAACAATGGAATCAGGTAGTGATCTGAAGAATGGCTATTGTTAAAGCTCTTGCAATGCCAGAGATTACACAAAAGCCATCACCACAAATATGCTAAATTGTGAAAGATTTCTAAAGTGTAGGGTGACGAGAATTCCCAGTTGAACCAGTACAGTCTAGATTTCACAAGGGGTGTTCCAACAAGTATTTACTTTAAATGTTTATTCATATGCAAATGTACAAATTTACAGAAACAATATGTTTGTTGTTATTTATTTTATGTTATGCATTTGCTCTTACTAGTACATCCCTTCACAGTGTGTGTCCTTGCACTAAAAAAAGCTAGATGCAACACCAAAAATAGAACAGAATGCAGGTGTCTCGAGTTCTTCTACTTTGACACATCGTCTAAAAAGTATGTTGCTCCTGCATGACACACTGAAAAACAGCAAGACATGGTGCAACAGTCAAAGATGTCATCTAGTACATTTTGAAAAATAGCATGGACAGATGCAAAAACTAGTTCAGTGTGAATGGCCCCCTTACACTTCTTAATTTATTTACAGGAATTTATAAGAGAATTTACTATCAGTTAGACAGTAGACAGATATACGGTATAAATATACATATAAAACCAAATATATTCCACAGTTTCACTGAAAATGAAATTGTGAGTGATGTCTCTGTGAAAATACACCATTAATCTACATTATACATTTGTAATGACTAATAATGACAATATAGATATCTAAACAATCATACAATCACAGTGAATCAAAACATATCATTTTTTAACATGATGAGCGTAATGATGTTAAAATACTTTTTCCTATCCCAGCTTAATATGAGGAGAAAACTATAATTAAACCATTGGTTAACTGCATTTATTTGCTTAATCTGAACAACCTCTCCATTACTATTGGATTTCCAGGAGCTATAGGAATTACATTGATATGGCATGTCGAACCATTCTACTGTTTGTAAAGCAGATACTGGGTTTATTTACAATTTGAGATCATATTATCAAAGAATAGCAGGTCACAATTTATATTAGGTGGCCTTAACTACTATGTACTAACAATAAATAGAAACAAGACTATGTATTTACTCTGTAACTACATGTTATTCTGCAAAATTCCAACAATTTGCTGCTTCTGAAATTGAGGTACGAGTAGGATTAGGAGTAAGGGTAGGGTTAGAGTTAGGATTAGAGGTTAGAGTTAGGTTTTGGGGTAAGGGTTGGGTTAAAGTCAGGGGTAGTTTAACTATAAATGTGATTAAATGCAAGTACTTTAAATTGAATTACAATGCAACAACATGTATGTGCATACTAAGTACATTGTATCTAATGGTTAAGTACATAGTAGTTAAGGCCACCTAATATAAAGTGGGTCTGAATAAAATATCTGGTCAATTTTCAATCCAGCTGGGCAAGGCAACAAAAACAAACAAACTAAAGTCCTACCACTGAGATTAGGCAACATTAATTATTTTGGCAGATGCTTTAATCCAAAGCAATTAACAATGCATTCAAGCTATATATTTTTAGCAGTACATCTATTACTCTTAAGGATGTAACCCACAACCTTCACATTTCTGGCTCAATGTTCTACCATTTGAGCCACAGGAACACTCAAACTATTTGAACTTAGTCAGTATCAGTGAAACTTTAAAGAAGAGTATTCTACACATTACATAACTTTACCCGTGTGTGCCGAAATTCACATGCAGCTGAACCAAACTGAGAATTCAAAGTATTTAACACAAGAGTGATAAATGTCAAACTGTCACAAGGAAATGTTATATATTTCAGTTTGACAAATTAGATATGGGCCTCCTGAAGTCATGCAGATGGAGTTGAAATATGAGCTGCGTTCTGATCTTAACAAAGCCTTAAATAAATATATTATCAAACTTAGCTTTTAAAATCAGTTTGAACTATGTTTAGAAGTGTGTTGAACAGGTGTGTTGACCTATGGCCTTGCACGCAGATGTGGTTAATGATAAAGTGATTGCAAGTCACAGGAGCAACTATAAACATAAACACACAACTTGACTAAGCAGTCTTGACCTCTTCAGGCATGCAAACAATGACATGCTACCTTATGACTGGAGGGATGGTCATTTGCCTTTCACGAAATGTACTAAATTAAGCGCTGTCCCCTTAGTTATTCCAGACTCGTTCTGACCGGTGCCCTTCTGAAACTCACACCACTCACCTTCACTCTCCAGAATCTGCCCAAACTGTTTCTGTGTCACACAAGGCTGTAAAACCTGCATATCTAACAAAAACCACAAAATATTATTCAAAGGCAACTAAGCTGTATATTTAATGTGTATTTATTAATGTGGTTTCCACCATAGTCTGTAACCTGATATAAGATATTCTATCAGGAAATAACTTACATTAAATGATCAGGAAGTGATAAATAAAGAAATACATACACACAAATACATATAAATATATGTGGTTAAGTTAACAATTAATCAGCATACACTGAAAAAAATGCTTTGAATATAAACTGTTTAATCATGCATTGTACATCCGTTCCACATGACTCAATTAAGTTACATCAACAGTTAATTTTCCTCTTGGTATAGCTCAGAAAACATAATTTGTTCATGTAATTCAACATAATGGAATAGAGTTATTTTAAATGACACAATTAAGTAGCTGCAAAGTGATTTTATGTGTCAAAAATATGATTAATTTCTTCAGTTTTATTTTTGTGCCACATTACTGATTTATAATAAGGTGCAAGTTACAGTAGCTAACTTTTAGGTAGAAATAGCATACATTTTACTTGGTACATGCTCAGTAGTAATTGGTCCTTGACTATAGCTAACTTTGTCTACCCATCTTCAACCTAAGCAACACTTTCACTCTTCACCACAGTTGAAACCCAGTTCTAAATCTCAAAATAGCAACATTAAACACTATTAAGTCGCACCTTTTTCTTGTATGGCTCAAAAAATGCACAAAATAATGTTTAAATTTCTACATTGTTACTCTCCCATCATGTCCCAAGCAAAATATTCTGGGAACTATTAATCCCCAGCCTAAATCCCCTTGGCCATGCTGTAAAACACAATTGACTGGTGCACATTCACCCTACATAATGAGTGCACATTTTAGAGAATAACATTAATCAAAAGCAAGGAAAACATGGTTAGAAGAGAAACATTATTTTGTTGTGTATATTGCAAATAATTTATTTAATTTAAAATTATTTAATTAATTTATCATTTAAACCGGACAACCTGTGTTTTTTTTCTTCTTCAGTGTATCGTGTTATTAATTAGATTAAACATTTTAATTGATTGACAGCCCTAATTTATATATATAGATTATATATACAGTATATATATATATATAATTATTATTGATTTTATTTATTATTTATTCATTATAAATAAATACATAAATAATACATAAATGTTACACAGTGGGCTACAAAAGTCCACATAAAAAACCTTGTATTTATTCCTTTGAAATCAGGAAAAAAATAAAGCTTCAGGACTTTAAAACATTTCAAACACAAATGACATGATCTATGATGTAAAATGATAAATAAATATATAGGAAGATGCACTATTTCTAGGAATCAGCTAATGTGTGACAAAGACCATGTTAACTGCTTTGTACAAAAGGTCAGATTTCCTTGCTTTCATTGAAGCACACAAGATGATCTTTGGACATTCCCAAATCATGCTGGATAACACGAAACATCAGGTTTTGCACAAACTTGTGAAGTCCATGCCAGCTTGAGTACATGATGTCACTTAAGCAAAAGGAGGATGAACCAAATATTAAGAAATTATGCAATTCATGTACATGCAGCTTTTCATTCAAATTGTTATGCTTAAAATATATTTGCAGTAAAAATAGGCATTATCTATATTAGAAAAATAAAAGAATAGAAATACAAGAAAAGAAAATTAATAGGCTAAAATCTGTTCCCTATATCTCAAACTTAAAAATACAATATAACATATATATATATATATATATATATATATATATATATATATATTTTAAAGTTGCAGGGAGTGAGTCAAGAATGTATTGAGAAAAAAAAAAGCAAAAAAAAAAAAGCATGGGCTTCACCTTGGGCAAGGTAAGTTATAATACCAGATTAAAATCTGTGTTTGGTCCTTTCTCAGGGAATTCCTAAAGCATTAAAGCAATGCAGCAGTTTTTGGCTTGCACGATGAATCTTCATGGTTCACATACAGTACATGTGACCTGAAGCATAGCGCTGATTCTTCCATCAGCGTTACAGCTTATTCTCCCAACATTGTGTTATATAACCTTCACCTGAACCTTGTCTCTCTGTGCTTCAGTATGAGGCAAGGGAACATACTATCATCAATCTCAAAGTTGCAACATTCAAGTTAAATTCAAATGATCCATACAAAGCACATACCTGGCATATGACTCTATGCTGTAATTGACACTTAACAGATATTACTGTCATGTTCCAGGGGAAGAATCTACCAAGAACAGGTGAAAAAGTACCTTAATAATAAAAAAATCTAATAGTTTTAAATTAGTGATAGACTGATATATTGGCTAGGCCAAAAGATTTGCAGATATTTGATCATTTTGAGATTATTGGCATCAGGCAATATCCATAACCACATGGTCGATTAATAGAAGCATCTCTTGTGTCAATTCCAATGTCTACTAACAGCCTTGTCAATGGATAATGCACTTTTTTTCAAGTTAACATTGTGTAACATTGTATATTCAATTTCAGCATATGCATTACTATAATTAAATTGTATCAGCCTTCATCACAAACAGTATATAGAGTATCAGTATTATATTAGCCATCGGCCACCCCGCTCTCTAGATTTCGACATCATTGGTCGACTATTGCTAAAGACTATTGTGATTCTACTTTGCTGTACTGTGATTTATGTATTTCTTTCCTTAAAATGCACAAGCATTTAAGCAAATAAAATACAATAATAATAAAAAATGGTTCAAACTAGTTTACTGAACAATTTCTCCATCTTTCTGTTGGTCGTAAAACAAATAGTCCACCCCATACCATTGGTTGAAGTATTGCTGTTGTGTCAGGCTGGTCAGGATGCTCAAACATAGTGCCACAAATACACAGTTTAAACTTTTCAGGTAAATCAAACTACAAATATCAAATAGCTACAGTAAGCTAAGGGAATAGGTGAAAATATAAAAAAAATCAAGAAAATACACACTTCAGCTTTAAACCACAACACCAGTAAAACATAGTCTCATAGAATGAATACCTACATTTTTATACCTACTTTCAAACAAATCATGAGTACAATGACTGATTATGACTATATTAACACTTACTTTTCAGTCTATTACTCACACAGTCCTAAGTAAGTCATAATGTTGTTATCGCGCAATAAACCCCAACTGGGTGTTCAAGACTCCGGCACAAATCAAAGGAGTCTTGTATCATCCTGATTGGGTTTATTCTGCCATAACAACAAACACACTGAACATTATCTCTCTTATTAAATGGCTACTAACCAAATAAATAAATACATGGACATAAAATATTGATTTGGGTTGAAATTATGTAATTAGAGAGGAAAGAAATCGTTGAACAGCTGGAATCAACCTCCGGTTTGTGGAGTTCTTTTGGTGTTTATTTTGAGAAAATGACCATCTGACTCCTCAATATTCAGCCTATTACAAGACTACTTGCTACATAAATAAATAAATGCACAAGAAACATTGATTTGAGTTTGAATTATTTTACTAGCTTACTTAGAGAAGCAGGAGAGACAGCTCACAGAACCTGGATGAGCGATCTGATTCATCTTAATCCCCAGACGTGCGGCTGTTACATTATAAAAAGTGATTCGTGTGCCAAGTAAATTAGATATTTTTACAGGAATTTATAAATATTCTAGATATTTTTTTTATTTGTAATTATTGCTCAGACTTGTACAAAAACATTTGGGTACTGTCACGACTCCGTTGAGTTTGCCGATTTGTTTTGTAATTTTCTCTCTCCCATGTCTCACAGGCACGGCCAGAATGCATGATTGGTGTTTCCATGGAACAAAATCTGAGTCACTTCACATGATTTAATAAGGGAGATTTCATTAAAAAACAAAGCTTAAATACTAACTTATTTGAGTCATTTCACATGATTTAATTAAGGATTTTTCATTTTTAAAAACAAGGCTTAAACTGTTTTATGTGTAATATTGTTACCATACTTTTTTAAAGTAGTTATCATATAGTACTTTTTACAGTGTACAGAACTATATCTGACTGCTGGATGGTGCCACTGACTATTCAGAATAAAGTATTCCAGAGAGCCGTGTAATAAGTTATGATTTCGACACACTTTTACTCTAATGCATCATTTGAAAAACAATACATTTTAATGCTTGTATTACACACTCACCTACTTTTACACACTTATTCCAATGTGACTAGCTTGCACAGTGGCTCACCTAACAGAGTGTTGAACTTTAGACTTGAATGTCCACAAAATGACATGGTTTCTTCAGAAGAATAGATGTTTTTCTTGTTGCATTTGCATTTTAAAACACTATCAGTTAGGTTTAGATGTTGGATTAGGGTAAGGATTTCTGTTTTTTTCACCTCTCATTTATATTTTAGAACACTATTGGTTAGGTTTGGGCTAAAGATTATAGTTAGTGAAGTAAGTTTAAAACATTAAACTAAAATTCACCTTAAAAACCTTAAAAATCTGATTGCAACATTATTTCAGTTGCTTTTGGTGCCACCTACTGGAAATTTTACTGGGAAACGGCAGCCAAAAGTGTAATGCAGCACATATATTTTGGTTTGCAAAAATGTTACCATGGTGATGTATATTTTGTGAGATCAGGCAAGAAAAAATTACCAATGTAAATTCTATTTTTTTAAGAGTGTTTCAATCAATTGAAAATGATGACCTTGACATTTCTAAGCCACCTTGATGTTTTTATGCATGTTCTACTCAGGGAACATCAAACACAAAGTAAAAATGTAAGTCAGTCTGAATATACAATAAAATTCAAGATATGATCAACTATTTAAATAAAATTAAAGGAAAAGTTAACTAAAAAAATAATTTACTCATCATCATGTCTTTCAAATTCCCTATGACATCAAAAGCCATTGGTTCTCATGCGTCTTGGGACCAATTGTGATGCAGACATTTTTGACTATGAATGAGATTGCTATGGTGGATTATCAGCAAATCACTGTCCGTTCCTCACACATAGCTACTGTTTCATATGGCTTCAGAAGTCTTAGAAAATAGTACGAGTTGTATGGACTACTTTTATAGTACTCACAGACCATTTTTCCTGTATGGAAAAGAGCTTTGACATTTTGCAATACATCTAGTGTTGTGTACCTTGTAAAAAAGAAAATCTTATGGATTCAAATTACATTCACGTGATTTGATGACAGAATTTTCATTTTTTGGGTGAACTATCTCTTTAATTATGGAGTTTCGGAGTGCAAAGGAGTGTCCACTGAATGTCATAACAGGTAGCCAATAGGCAGCATCACCTCATTCTTTGAATGACAAGTTAGTATACCTTCCTCTCATCACGTTCACTCTGCTTGGTTAAGAATTTGAATCACCTTGAGTGTAACCTCAGGTAGAAGTAGCCAGTCAGAAGGCCAGGTTGCAGCCATCTGCTGTCCTGTCACACAACTATTTTCAGAATAAACAGCTCCATGTTGCTTTGGGAAACAAAGCAGCTAGATGCTTAAAGTCCAGGCCCCAAACCCTCAGACCCTTGAGTGTTTGTATACAGAGCAAACAGTTGCAGTCATGGGTAATATGTTGTAAGGTGAAGCACCACAAGGCTGCAGCACTGAACAATCTCTGCTGCATCTTTTCCTTTGCCTAAATTGAGGCAGTACTTTTATTTATTTCTTCATTGGTACTTTCCTGTGCCCTTTAAAGGAATAGTTTGGTCTAAAATGAAAATTCTCCCATGCCATTACTAACACACTGTCTACACCAGACGTGAGTGTCACGTCATGTCAGAAGTAATACAAACCAGAATAATCAGTGATACCGTCTACAATGAAAGCTTCCATTACAGTGCGTCAGTCGTGCCGACAATAAACAGGTGTGCCATTCCATTTTGCACTGCACGTGCTGGCGCAACTACACAAATGTCATGGTTTAGAACGTTCGTGTTGACACATCCATATTTGACAGCCTCAAGCTGTTGCAGCATGTCACGTGCCTGGTGTAGACAGGGTGTAAGGGTGTCAATCGATTAAAATATGAAATCAAATTAATTACACAATATGCCGCAATGCAAATGAGTTTGTCAATCTGTCATTGGTAGATCTATGGGCTTTTCTTACAGGACAGGTGCTAGTGTTTCATCTGCATGTGTCTCACTTGGTTTGAGTCACGTTTCACTGTTTTTTTTTTACATCTTTAGCCACAAATGCTGTGTTTTTGGGACTCTGTGTCAAGTTACAGAACTCTTCTCTGTCCAGCTGTCTTTGAACAGCTGTTAGTTTGTTGTCTGTACAGCTGCATGCTCACTTTACATCTGGAGCTGTGCTGATTGCCTCCTGCTGACTGTGAGTCGCAAAAACATGAAAGTGGTAATTTTTTACATCCCTCTCCCACAAGTTTATATCCCACACCCGAACGCACCCACTGAATTTTACTCCATGTTCACCCAGTCTCTGCCTACAGTGATTTTCTCTCTGATCGCTGCCGTTCCGACAACTCGGCATTTATTTTCCACATAGGGCAAAAGTCATACAAATAGAAAAGTGTACACAAAGAGCGTTTTATTTTTTTGTTATTGCTATTACCAGATGATGCGAGACATGATGCCCATCTGACTTGCCTGAGGTTGGTTTCTTAACACTTAAATTGACAATTTTCCAGTCCCAGTTTCACATCCTTTAATGACAGTGTGTCCATGCTTAGTTCTGCCATTATTGTAAATCCTGCTCTAAATATTGGATAACTAGATGCATATAGTACTTGAGTTGTCTGGGCTAATTTTATTATCTTTTTAAGCTTTTTTTCCCCCCTTTTGGAACTTGATAGCCACTGATGTGTTGTATGAAAGAATGAAAGTAAGTCAAACAGGTTTGGAACAATATGATAGTGAGTAAATGATGATAGAATTTTCATTCTTGGTTGAATTTTCTCCTAATTTATTCTATCAGTACACATTAATGAACCCAGTATGTTTTCTAAACATAAGCAATATCTAAAGCATGCATCCTGCAACATGTACATTCCAAACTCTTAAAGTCCAGTTAACCTTAAAGTTAATCTGTAACTATAAATGAAACAGCATAGAGGTGTGGTTCAGTCTCAGGAGGTACAGCAGGTGTTAAGATTTCCCATGCCTGACTATTCATTCTAATGAGAAACACCGCAGCCTAAGTGACGATGACGCAAAATGGCCCCAGCTCCTCCACCTTGCTCGCTTACAGTCTTGTTTTCCTGTCATTTGGCATGTTGCTAAACACAAACAGAGAACAATGTGGCCTGGTCTAATTTCTGATCCTCTGGAACAGCACGTTCTTGAACATAGCCAAACAACCAGTGCCAACACACTCTTCTCAATCAGGAGAGGACACATCACAGAAACGGTGTCTCCGTCATGCTTACGGCAAAGCACCATTCAGCTGTTCAAGCACATATAGGAATTTATGCAATATATTTATACATGTAAATTAAATGCGAGAGAAGCGAGAGTCAGGATTAATTTGAATGATTTGTATTAGGGCAACACCATTGATCAAATGGTGGCATAATGTGGCATAATATGATTCTGAATTATTTTCTGTCTGTATAATTTACATGCCCAGAGAAGGCATGAGGCTCATGAAACAGCGAACACTCCGCACAATCTCCATCTCAGGAGGTACCTGCTTCTGAGGGCGCTTCGCTGATAACGTGACAGAAACACAATACTATTGCATTATAATTAAATTATGATATGTAATATAAAATACATTTATACTTAGTCCTTTAGCATACGCTTTTATCCAAATTGACATACAAATGAGGAACATACCAAGCAATTTGTCATATAAAAATCAATTATACTGTATATGCAGTATCGCACGGCCAGAGTAGTTACAGTAATATAGAAGGGGTGTAAAAAGTACTCAGAAATTATACTTAAATCGAAGTATGGAAAATGAGTGAAAATCATACTCAATTAAAAGTCCAAGTATCATATAGTATCACTCACATACTTAAGTGAAAGTAAAGAATTATTTACATTAAATTGTGCTTAAGCATTAAAAAGTAACTGTTAATTTCGATTAATCTCCGACAACTGTCATACTGCTCAAAATGATTGCAAAATGTTGTACGTAACATAGTAATTTCCTGGTGGAATGAACACTAGAAGCACTAAAACAGCAAATTTTTTTATCAACCTTAATTCAAATCTCGAGTAAAACAGCAGATTATAAGTTCATGAACACTTACTTTTCACTCAGTTCACACACAAAGCTGTCTTATGACATCTAAACACTTTTACTATAGCACATGACACATTTTAACGTTTGCATTACACAACCAACTACAGTACACTTTCAAGCTTGAGTGTGATCAAATTGCATGGCAGCTCAACTGATAAAGTGATATGCGATACAAAGGACCGGAGTACGAGTTCAAGTCGACACGTGAGCCGAAAGAGTCATAGAAGCACCACAAAATTACATGGTTGCTTCAGAAATAGTTTTTCATTTCACATTTGCATTTTATGACATTATCGTTTAGGTTTAGGTTCAAGACATTTCACTTGCTTTTAGCAGCACACTGAGGACATTTAACTTCGGAACTGCCCTGAGATGTGTAATGAATTACATAATTTTATTTTGCAAAAACTTTGCCACAGTCACGCAATGTTTGTTGCATGGAAAAAGGCATGTGATATCAGAACACCCGGCCCCATGAGAAATAGACAAGATTAAAAAAAATTCAAACTAAACTTTGAAGAAAGTTAGTAATGTTGTTGGTTTTGTGAATTGTTTTCTAAGGTTTACTACCATACCTTGCTCTTGAGCTGATGGATGAATTCAATAAAATGCATAATTAATATTTACTCAGATTCCATTATTTTTATCACTATTATTATTATTATTATCATTATCATTGCTGGTTTTATAGTTGTTATTATCATTAGTAATTCATAGATATGATTTAAATTTAAAGGCAAGTGCAGAAATAAATTACATTTACACATTTAATTACAAAAGCCTTTTGCTTTTATATTAGGGGTGTAATGGTTTAATATGGCACGATGTATCATAGTTCAGTATCATGAACCGAACCAAATCGTGAGATGAGTGAACCATTACACCACTGTTTTATATGTATTTTTGCAACGTGAATGATCATTTTTATTTCAAAACTGTCCAATCAGTAGAAGTAGCAGGCGTAGAATAAGGTTTATGACAAAAACCGCCAGTGTTTCACACTTCATGCTCATAGTTTTGAATGAATATATCACATTCAGTCAGGTGGTCACATATGGTCTAGTCCCTCAAATATTTCAACGTATCCGACACTCAAATCAGTTCCAAATCCCACCTCTGCAGATGGTCAAAACTCTGCACAGCTGCCGTACAACACTCCATTTGAAATTACTGTCATTTGTCAGATGCAGTGAAAAGGCGGCTTCAGTCCAGTAAGATGAAATAAAATGATCTGCAAAAATGTAGCGAGTACTTTTCAAGTCGCTGTCCTTTTCTGCATATCGCGGCGCCGTTTGCTGCCCTCTTCTGCCAGTCGTGGCATGTTTGGCATAATGCGGCAGCCCGTTACAGCTTATCGCCACCCGCTCTGCCCCGTTTCACGACCGGCCCACTGGGAAAAGTCCCGGTTCTCCCTATGGCCAGTCCGCCCCTGTCACAGGACTTTCCTAAACACCTGTCTGTCACAATACACTGCAAAATGTTTCTGTTCCATGAGATAATTACATGCAATGTATAAAGTTTGATTTTGAAGTAATTTGATCTAGACTGCCATTTAATAATTTTTTAAATGTTGCAAATGTATGTAGCTAGTCAGAAACCTAAAAATGATCACATATATTTCATTACAAAATTCCTATTTGTCATTTTCAGTTTTCTCCAGGGTGATTGAAAAGTTTTTCAATAACTGTCCAATATGTGAAAGGATAGTATTTGGGGTAAAAAGCCCCTCTGTTATAGGGGCTAAAGCCCCCAATAAAACACATTGATTTCTAAAGTGGGTTAATAGATTTTTTATGAAAAGTGTTCAAAGTGGGCTTTAACACAAAAGGTGCACCATTCTCCGAAGTAGTTATTTTGAACAAGCATGATCTTAATTGGTTACTCAAAAAAAGTTGACAGATATTGCCCCTTATGTATCAGCAATATATACTACATGCACTATTTAACCCAAGTGTGGGGTAAAAGGCCCCCTCACCACCTTAAAAAAATAAAGTATTTTCCATTAAAATAACCATCCATTGTTATTTCCATTCAAACAAATTATGTTAATTCGTCAATATTCAATAAAAAGAAAACCATTTTCTCCCTTTGATACAATATGCAACCAGATAAAAGCACATTTAAAGGGTGCCTATTGTGAGCACAACATGGCTTAATTTGGAGACAAAAAAACATTGTTTTCCGGCAATGTTTGAGCACTGCTGTTAAAAAGAGCTTATGCCTTTGTTCTTTTAGCCTTGATATACCATAGAAGTGTTATAGAATTAATTGGGTAACACTTTACAATAATTTTCAATTTGTTAGCATTAGTTATTGCATAAGCTATCATGAAATATCAATAAACAAGATTTTTTTTTACATATTTTATTTATCTTGGTAAATGTTACTTTATCAAAATATTATTGTTCATGTTAACTATTACATTAACTAATGGTAACAAATCCATCCATATTGTAGTGTTACCGTTAAATGTTTATCATATCATAATTGCTATATTTGTCAAAAGCAAACTTCATTGAACAACTTATCCACTGCATTGAACAATATTTAACAACTTTTGTGCCAGCCCGATCTCATTAAAAGTCGTACATAATTAATGAGTTGGCTATTTTGCATGGTCTCGCACGATGCTGTTCGCATAAACTCATACGACTTCATCACGAACAAATTCCCAGATGTCTGATGCGGAAGTAAGCGTGAGTTCCACTCATGAGGCATTAAGGATATACTTATTAATATACTTATTAATATTATGCCCTTACCCAAACCCCTTATCTAAACTAACTAACTAACTATATATATATATATATATATATATATATATATATATATATATATATATATATATATATATATATATATAAAAGTTTTGCTACTTGATGCCACAGTGATGTTTGCACATCTTTTTTAGGAATTCAGAGCAATTCTAGGAAATCAGGGGCAAGTGTACCGTCATGGTCAGGATGACGTATTTGCAGAAGGTTGTCGGTTTGATCCCCACAGCCACCACCATTGTGTCCTTGAGTAAGGCACTTAACTCCAGGTTGCTCTGGGGGGATTGTCCCTGTAATTAGTGCACTGTAAGTCACTTTGGATAAAAGCGTCTGCCAAATGCATAAATGTAAATGTAAAGCGTATTTAAGTGACGGAAACCAAATATGGATATTGAGAATTAAGTTCATCTGACAGCAGATGATTTTAGAAATTGATGTCACAGTAAAGTATGCTGCGGAAGGAGGAAGAAGGAGGTTGATGAACAGCGACATGTCAGGAAACAGTGGTCTAGGGGAGGTCAAGAGTGGATAAACACTGGTAAAGACCAGTATACCTTAAGACAGAGGAGATGGGAGAGAGATCCAGTAGAACAGGATGCAAGCAGAGAGATTGGAGTAAAAGGGAGAAAAACAAGAAAAAGAGAAATTAAGCTCCCTGTCTGAGAGCAGAGCCTCGCACCCCTGCCGTTTGCTGAGGGTGGGTACTGTGAAGTCTCCATTCAGGTCCTCTCTAGAGATCTTGTCACAATAAACTACACATTTCTGTTTAGACAATTCCTACAGCTGGGAGGCTCTTTGAATTTCTCCACCAAACTCTCATATCTTAGATTCTTTGTGAAAACAAAGGCTTCAACTGCCCACATCAGTACAAATCTACTCAAATGCCTTGATACCTCCAAATGATACAGAGGAAAAGTTTGTGCATTCTGTGAACTTGGACTGGGCGGTATACATTATTAAACGAAAGAAAATCTTAATACCACTACTGGGGCAAGATTACCCCCACCTGGGGCAAAAAGCCCCCCATGGTAAACTTGTCCCAGGTGTCATCTGATTTTTACAGAATTAATAAAATACATCTGATATCATTCTTAGTCAATTATTTTTGATGTTCAAAGTAAAATATAAAATCAAATATTTTATGTAATTGTTTATTTTCACAATTTAGTTGAATACTTGAATAACTGAATAATGACAGGCAAATCAGGGGGAGTGGCATCTTACCCAAAGTGTCAAACTTTACCTTGTCACTTCAAAATGAAAACAATTTTTTTTACAACAAATATCTAAATACTTTACCGAGTCCACAAATCGCCCATTAACAAATAGGCATAAAAACTTGTAATATCCAAAATAATAGAATGTCACGGATCACTATTTTCCATTAACAAAAAATTAGATCAACAGTTCGGATGTAATAAATCTCACAAATATTGATATTCAGATGAAATATCAATATTAAGCGGAGCACAGCCATAAAGGTGTTGAGATGAGATTTAGTGCCATCTATGGTCAAGAGAAAATGAAGCAAAATAAAGTAAAAATCTAGTACAAAATTATCAATGCATGTTTTCCACAATGTTTCCATGTAATTCCACCAATTACCGTGACTGAACAGTACGCACTGAGGCTGTGAGTATACATTTGCTGCAGTCTCCTGGCCAGCTCTCGGTCTGAGGGTGAGTTAACAGAGCCCCTCACAAAGCAGTGACTTTCTCTCAGTAAATGAGCCACATCGTTGTTTTCTCTAACTCAAGCACAGAATGAACTAGAGACAAAAGCCTGATGATTCAGAGGTAACGTAGCAGAGATTAATTGTGACCAGAATTTAGTTTAAAATATGAAGTGTCTAAAAAGAGATGTTGATGTATTTTAAACAGAGTTGTAAATTATAAATGCAGACTGTCTTGACTTCATGTAAATATTTTTACACGAGTGGTGCAAGTAGTCACATGACCAGGGGCCATTTCATTTCAGTTTGTCCCTCTGAGAGATGATGTCTGTGTCAAAACTCCAAAAAAAGAAATAAGTAAAACCTGTTATAACACACTTAAAACTTCCATATTTTGTACAAATAACGTTTAAAGGGTCTATTGTTGATTTATTAATAAGATTGCTCGTCTCATTTAAATTATGCTCACAGGACAAGTAAACGTATGTAAATGGTCATCAAAACACAGAGTCTCGTTTTTGAACAGGCGACTGAATGAATCCCATTATAAAAGTCCAGATTTAAAAGTATTTAGCAAATATTCTTGGTTTATCATTCCCTTTTCCTCCACATTTTCTTTTAAGTAAAAAAAAAAAACAAAAACATTGGGACCTTGGGTACATAGCCCTGTCAGGGTCTCACGACCATGTGAGAGTACGCCGGACCAAACTCCAAGCAGGTGCCTCTGACAGAGAACGACTGAAGGTCCCCAATGCTCATGATGGATGTGAGCACAGTCAGGAGGGCCATCTTTAACGAGAGAGAGACTTCAACTCAACTGACTCTAGAGGCTCAAACGGGGCTCTCTGCACAGAGATATCCCACGAGGGAACGAGGTGCGGCCTAGTGTGATTCAACCTTCTAGTGTCTCTAAGGAACCTGGATCAAAGGCAGAAGACTCCGCAAAAGAAAAAAAAACGCCAGCAACTTGAGCCAGTTGATATGCAAATGTAGTTGCGGCCCTGTCCAGGAGCCTGCGGCTGCGTACCTGTTGCACACTGTGCCCAAGCCTAACTTGAAGGCGTCTGTCATAAAAACAACACTGCTCTAAGGAAACCGCCGACCACAGAAATGCAAGGTCTGTCCAAGGGCTGAACATGCGGTGGAAGATTGGCGTGATAGCTTTGCGATGCATGCCCATCCCATCTCAGAGCCCGAGTCTGAAGCCAGTGCTGAAGTGGTCTCATATGCATCAACCAGAGTGGAGGAACCGTCGTAGATGATGCCATATGCCCCAGGAGCCTCTGAAACTCTTTCAGTGGGACCGCTGTGCTCTGCCTTATCGAATTCAGGCAGTTCAGCACTGTCTGCGTGCTCTCGTTCGTGAGGCATGCTATCATAGTGACCGAGTCTAACTCCATCCTGAGAAAAGAGATGCTCTTAACCAGGGAGAGCTTGCTCTTTTCCCAGTTGACCCGAAGCCCCAACCGGCTGAGGTGCCTGAGCACCAGGTCCCTGTGCGAACGCAACAGATCTCGAGAGTGAGCTAGAATCAGCCAGTCGTCAAGATAATTGAGGATGTGGACGCCCACCTCGTTTAGCGTGGCAATGGCTGCCTCTGCGACTTTCATTCTGAGATGCTATTCTTCTCACCACAAATGTACAGAGCAGTTATCTAAGACTTTGTCAGTTCGAACCAATCTGGCCATTCTCTTTTGACCTCTCTCACCAACAAGGCATTTCCTTCCACATAACTGCCCCTCACTGGATGTTTTTTGATTTTGGCACCATTCAGAGTAAATTCTATGGACCATTTTGTGTGAAAATCTCAGGACATCAGCATTTACAGAAATACTCACACCAGCCTGTCTGGCACTTTAAACTGTATATAAACTGTATATATTTATGACATGGCTCTCTGGAATACTCAATTCTGGTCAATTTCACCTTCTAGCAGTCTGATATGTGGATGTGCGGGTGTTACTGAGCAATATCGGACCACTAGATGGCGCAATTGACCAGAATTGAGTATTCCAGAGAGCCATGTAATAATTACATTACATCATGGAATAATTTTTTCTCGCATCACTGTGCGATCTTTACAAGTTAATACAATAATTTCAACTTAAAATCAATGTTTCATGTGTACTTATTTATTTGGCAAGTAGTCTTGTAATAAGATTCATAATGAGCATTCAGAGAGTCAATAATTAAACATTAAAAAAATTAATAACCGGCTGACTGTAAATCTGTGTATATATATTTACAGTTCTGTGGAAAAGTATTTAGTGTATATTACATAGTAATTTGTATTAGATCTTTAAATTAGATATAACATAAAAAAACAGGCAACCTGAGTAAACACAAAATACAGTTTTCAGTTTTTATTGAAGCAAAAAATTTATCCAACACCTAGGCCTATATCACCCATGTGAAAAACGAACTGCCTCCTTCAACTTAATATCTGGTTGCGCCACCTTTAGCAGCAAGAACTTCAACCAAATGCTTCCGATAACTGGAGATCAGTCTTCCACAATGTTGTGGTGGAATTTTGGCCCAATTTTCAATTTCCGCTTTAGTACAGCCACATTGGAGGGTTTTCGAGCATGAACTGCCCATTTAAGGTCCAGCCACAGCATCTCAATCGGGTTCAGGTCAGGTCTAAAACTTTAATTTTGCTTCTTTTGAGCCATTCAGAGGTGGACTTACTCCTATGCTCCGGATCATTGCCTTGCAGCATAATTCAGTTGTGCTTGAGCTTCAACTCATGACTGATGACCGGATATTCTCCTTCAGGATTTTCTGGTAGAGAGCAGAATTAATGTTTTCCTCAATTATTGCAAGTCGCCCTGGCCCCGAACAGCAAAGTATCCCCACAACACCACACTACCACCACCATGTTTGACTGGAGGTATGATTTTTGTTGAATTCTGTGTTTGACTTAGACCAAATGTACCAAACTGTCTTCCAAACTTTTGACTCATCAGTCCACAGAACATTCTCCCAAAATTTTTGAGGATCATCAAGGTGTGTTTTGGCAAAATTCCGATGAGACTTAATGTTCTTCTGGGTTAGCAATGTTTTTCGCCTAGCAACTCTTCCATGGATGGCATTTTGGTCAGTATTTTTCTGATAGTGGTGTCATGAACAGTGACCTTTATTGATGCGTGAGAGGCCTGCAGTTCCTTGGATGCTGTCCTTGGCTTTTTTGTGACTTCCTGGATGAGTTGTCGCTGTGCTCTTGGAGGGATTTTGGAAGGACCGCCACTTCTGTGAAGGTTCACTACTGTGCCAAGTGTTCTCCATTTGGAGATATTGGTCCTCAATATGATTTTGTTAATAGTATTTCATTTCATTAGGTATTTCATTCACCTTTTTCCTCATAATTTCTGGAATTTCTTTCGACCTTGGCATAATGTGCTACTGTTTGAGACCTTTTAGCCAACTTCATGCTGCTGAAAAAGTTCTATATAGGTGTTGATTTGATTGAACAGGGCTGGCAGTAATCAGGATTGGGTGTGTCTAGTTCAGTTGAACTCCATTATGTATGCAGTTTCATGGATTTGGGGATTTAGTAACTAAGGGCATATACTTTTTCACACAGGCCCAGTTGGTATTGAATATCTTTTTTGCTTCAAAATATAACATTATCATTTAAAAACGGTATCTTGTGTTAACTCAGATTGCCTTTGTTTTATGTTAGATTTTATACACAAAAACAGAAGAAATCAGGACAGCACTCTGTGTATATATATATATATTCTTCTCTGAGTGGTTATCTGAGTTACGGTAGACTTTGTCAGTTCGAACCAGTCTGGCCATTCTCCGTTGACCTCTCTCATCAACAAGGCATTTCCGTCCACAGAACTGCCACTCACTGGATGTTTTTTGTTTTTGGCACCATTTGGAGTAAATTCTAGACACTGTTGTGCGTGAAAATCCCAGGAGTTCAGCAGTTACAGAAATACTCAAACTAGCCCATTTGGCACCAACAACCATGCCAAATGCCAAATCACTGAGATAATTTTTTTCCCACATTCTAATGGTTGATATGAATATTAACTGAAGCTCCTGACCCATATCTGCATGATCGTATGCACTGCACTGCTGCCACACGATTGGCTGATTAGATAATCGCATGGCTGATTTTTGGTGCCAGATGGGCTGGTTTGAGTATTTCTGTAACTGCTGATCTCCTGGGATTTTCACACACAACAGTCTCTAGAATTTACTCTGAATGGTGCCAAAAACAAAAAACATCCAGTGAGCAGCTGTTCTGTGGACGGAAATGCCTTTTTGATGAGAGAGGTCAACAGAGAATGGCCAGACTGATTGGAACTGACAAAGCCCACGGTAACTCAGATAACTGCTCTGTACAATTGTGGTGAGAATAATAGTATCTCAGAATGCTATTCTAAGATGCGGGCTGGATCTGTTTTGGCACCACGAGTGGTACATACACAAAATTAAGCAGGTGGTTGTAATGTTGTGGCTGATTGGTATATATATATATATATATATATATATATATATATATATATATATATATATATATATATATATATATATATAGAGAGAGAGAGAGAGAGAGAGAGAGAGAGAGAGAGAGAGAGAGAGAGAGAGAGAGAGAGAAATTTCTAGTAACAAATTTGACCACGAATAAATCTCATACTTTTACTACAAAAAAAAAAAAGAAAGAAATATTCAGATAAGGTATTTAGATTGTTTCATTGGGTTATCCAAGGAGTAAGATACATGTGCCCACTCAGTTGGGAAAAATTTGAGTGTAATTTATATGCATCGATATGACAATACAATACAATACACAACAATATACCTAAATATAATTTTACAAAAACATTTTAAATGCACACCGGCACTTCCATGATAATTTTTGAGTGATGCCATGCACAAATCAGAGCTGAATATGAGATCTGAATCGATTCATTGAAACTGACAATTTGAACTGTTTAGAAGAAATTAATTGAATGTACCAACTGATGTTTATAATTCCTCACTAGACAAAGAAGGATCGCAAAACTAGTCTAATGACACAGGCTTTTATTAATGATGAAGTCCAAAAATCCATTGTACTGCACATGCCCATATGTGTAGTAAAACCATGGTTCTTTTTTAGTACTTTGTTAGTGAAATCTTCATTCTGAACGTTTGAAATTTAAAGTTTGCCTTGTGTAACAGTCGCTAAGTTAATAACAAGCAATATAATTTCACACTTTCTTTTAAACCTTCATGCTAAATCCGTGAGGTAGCATGTCTTCCTTGTAAACTGTGAATTCTCAAAGAGTTTTAACTTTAGTGTCTGGCTACGAAATAGATGCAGATAAACGGATCTCTGGCAAAGCTTTGGCTGAAACAGTGTGCACAAGTTGCTGCAGGCTCCTGGCCAGCTCTCAGCCTGAGGGTGCAATGAGTAAAAAGAGCCCCTCACAAAGCAGTGCCTTTCTCTCAGTAAATGAGCCAATTTGTTGTTTTCTCTAACTCAAGCACAGAATGAACTAGAGACAAAAGCCTGATGATTCAGAGGTAATGTAACAGAGAGCTTCAACAAATGATGAGCAAAAGCTTAACATCAGAAATTGACCTCGCATGAAATAAGTTCTAGAGCAATCAATTCACTTCTATTAAAGGGTACACATACATCTTGCTCCATCAAAGCATTGAGTATTACAATAACAATGACTTTATCAAAGGCTTGCTTCTTCCTGTTGAGTGGTACCATATTACAACCTATTCAAACTCATCCATATGGCAGCATATACACGTAGGGCCATGAATGGGGCCCTGAGGCTTGAGATTATATCTATCCTACTAACAGTAAACAGACAAAACATATGTTTTTGGTGTAGAAAGCACAAACAAATTCACAAACACACCCCTTTGGCACTCTTACGGTGTTGTATAAGAGGGCCGATGTGTCTTACAGTGTGTGATCAGAAGAACTAGCCTTGGTTCCTGAGGACTTGGGTCTTTGCCTGCCCTCTGAAACAATTCTGCAAGATATATTCTCTTCATTTGAGTTTAGTAGCAATGTTTGTTTATGTTCTACCACTCTGAGATCCATCTGATAAAGAGCAGAAAGCTTGTTAGGGAAGAACTGTCACGAGGATGAGGCAGACTTGAAGGCGCTATGAGACACATGCGCTCGCACACACACAAACACACTCACTGTTTCTTTTATTAATGGGACATTTAGCTCTCAGAGATATGCTTAACCTTTTTCAGTTACTGGAGATTTACAACCCAAATGTGTGATTTCTTTACAGTTCATTTCATTTTAAAAATGCTACCTTATAAGTATGTGTTTTATTTATAATGTTATTAAATCCTGCTTCTCTTTTCATAAAAACAAAACAAAACAACAGTTTAGTAATTTTTTTTTAGTTTACCAAATAATATCATAGTAATAATAATAATAACAACAATAATAATTTAGATAACTTAAATAAAAATAGAACTCACACATTGAGAAAGTATAATAATGCTAATTAGTATTCTGTTCAATTATTACTTTTTTTTTCTATTCTTTTCTATTCTATTTTAATGAAAGTTATGTGCAAATACTTTAAACTTCTGAGTATGCCGTTCAGATTCGCAGGGCTATAATAATTATATTTTTATATCAATAAATTAATTTATAATTCTCATGACATTCTACTTAAAAAAAAAAAATGTATTGACTGATATTAATTTTCAGTATTCAAAAACCGAGAAATTCGAATATCACCTGATGTAGTTACAGTTGCCGCTTATTCTCAAAATGGCAATGTGACGACATTAATGACTGTCTCTCTTTTTAAAGTTTTATGTTTTCGGTCTTATGGCGTTGTTTTTCAAAGAGTTTAACAGCCAGCACGGCTGTGGATGAACTTTACAATCGCCTTGTGATGCAGCTGGGCACGATTCACTTGTTGCTTTTGCTCAATAAAAATCTTCTCTCACGGCAAGGTGCGTTTAAGACCGAACGCGTTTTAAGCTAAACAAACGGCACAGAATGCAGGTGTCACGAGAAGCAATTTTAACAGTTTAAGGTATTTTCAACTTTACACTGCGTCTAAAAAACACGACGCTCCTGCGCTGGATGTTAACAATAAATTGCGAGAAGCGACGCCACGGTCAAAATTGTCAGTGCAACGCTCTAACGTGTTTGATGTGAACGGCCCCTTAGAATGTAGCCGGTACAGCAGAGCACAGCACGGGGAATGTAAAGTAAAGCTTGGTGAACTTACCTTTTCTTCTCCCTTTCTTCTGTCATCTCTCTTAATTTCACCATCCTCTAGTAATTTACTAAGTTCAACACCCAAACTATGCAAAGAGAATGTGCTCCAAAACACCGCAAACAGATTTTCGTGCAGGAAAATAAAAGACGCACAATTTATCTTGAATATACAATACAGTCAATTCCAAAGGAAACAAACACGCTACGCGAGAAGGCAAAAGTGGATTGTACAGTCTCAGAACACTGCCGAGGATCGTACAGTTTTCCACTTTATTTCAGGAAATCCAAGCGCTTAATGACGGAGTTCTTTCGGCGGTTTTGCGGGTCAGCAGTAAAGTCGGTGATTCACTGACTGCGGAGCAGTTGACAGCCGGGCAATCACTCAGAGCACCGTAATTGGTTGGTTCCGACTTTGGGAAACGCCCACCTTCAGCATTGAGAGCATGTTATCTGGAGCAGAGGTGCTGAAGCCTGATCCTGGTTGCTTACTTTCACGAAAGCTTCGTGCAAATTTTAAGCAAACACGCTGAAATCAGCTAATCAAGATATTGTGGGTTTGGAGAAAATGACAGCAACAGGGTTGGACTAAATTCTGCAGGTCTAAGCGCCTCCGAGTGCCATCTAGAATGTAGAGGCGAAGAGAACTGAAGAACATTTCAAGTCAACACCACCATAAGGTTAATAGTAAAATGTTCCTTTCTAGCCTTAATTGACTCACTTTGCAGCAAATAAAAATATGTTGGTTGCTAACATATCAGTTGCTAACGTTTCATTTGCATTGAATGTCCATTTGACACGTATGTTCGTCATAAAGACTCGGCAGGCCCTTTAATATCTAATAACAATTAAATAAATAATAATAATTAAATAAATAAAACACCCTTTACAATTCATTTCCAAGTTTGAAACTTTGTAACTTTTTTTAATACAAAATAAATAAATAAATAAAACCTTGATAATATGCATCTCGCTGTAATTGCATTTGTAGTTATACTTCAGCTAGAGAGCTCTGCAATATATTTTCTACTAAGCATTTCAATTGAGCCATCTATTTGTATTTTTACTAGTAAAAACACAATTGCAGAGCTCTGTAAAAAAATTGCAGCCTAGAGCTCTGCACTTGCATTTTTATAGTAAAAATACTAAAATAATTCTTCCTAGAACATTTATAAATGATTTTTCTAATTAGAATTCTCACTAGTAAAATGTACATTGTAGAGCTCTGTAATTAAAATTGAATGGGAGTCAGTGGAAACATGTGAAAAGTAAATATTCAACTGCAGAGCTGTGTAACTGCATTTATACATGTACAAATGCAATTGTAGAGCTCTATAATTGAAATTCTCTCCAGTAAACATTCACTTAGAGAGCTTTGTATTTGAAATACTTGTAAAAATGCAAATATGACGAGTATTGCTGGGAACATCAAACGATAATTTGGCATTCCATGTGAATCAATGTCCTCAGTGAAAAATGTTACATGCCCTCTGTTTAGGTACATTTTGAAATTATTTAAATAATTTTTTTTTACTCAAATTATTGGTTTATCCGTCCTCAACAGTTAGGATGTTTTCTTCTGGTCCACTTGGGCCAGTAGTCCAGATTTCCACAATAAAAAATGAAATATTGTAAATTGGCCTGAACTAATATTTATAGATTTGTATTTACATTTACATGTTAAGTTGTAATTTTTTTTTTTACAGTAAACAAAATTTGCTGGAAAACAATAGCCTATGATGCAAAACCTACTGATTGATTAGTAATTTTCAGCCCTTTTTGTTCCTCACTATTTTAACAAAACCTTATCTAAGTCAACCATCTGATGTTACACAGGAGACAATTTGAAATCAGCAGAATCTGCAAAAACTACGTTCAATAGTCTACTTCACAGAAATCCAAATGTTTCAGTTTGCAGTAAAATATAAACACATTTACAAGATCAATCCATGTAATATTTAGCAAATGATGCTAAGTGACAGCTTCATCAGCAGGTACAAAACTCTTTCGCACTGGCCCCTATCCTTAATGTTGAGCCCTGGCATTAATCTCAGTAGTGTAGTATAGGGCATGGCAGGCATACGTTTTATAACCACCTAACTTTTTTAGGATTTTGCGTATGCCCACCTGGTCATTTTGCGTATGCGTCTGTCAAGACAGACGGTTCGACTAAGCTGATCCACCAATCAGAACGTTCATTTCAGATGCGATTGGATATTTGCTAACCAATCATATTTCCCTTTTCAGTAAGTGGCGGGATATTTTCAGCATCTAATGCTGATGCACAAGCAAGAGTAACCATCAATTGCGCTGTAAATTTATTTTCCCTGCTAAACATATACATATACATTAGCATACTGTGCAAAAGTTTTATGCACTTAATATGTTTCACAAAAACATGTCTTAAGATGATTATTTATATCTTCAGCTTTAGTGTGTCAATAGGAAAAATGCATTTTAGACTCCCAAACATTACTTCTGCAAATAGAAAATATCAGAATAGAAGAACAGGGAGACCTGCAACAGATGGCATGGCCCCACAGAGTCCCCCCATTGAACATTGAGTCAGTCTGAGATTACACAGAGAGACAGAAGCAATTGAGAATATATATATATATAGAAGAAGCTTGGAACATCCTATATGCCAACAAGAAAAACTGTGTCCAGGTGTACCTGGGAGAATTGGGGCTGTTTTAAAGACAAAGGTGGCCACACCACATATTGATTTAGATTTTTAATGTTTACTTTGCATGATATATATATATATATATATCATGCAAATATATATATACATTTAAATATAACTTATGCAATTAAACTTTGTGAAAATACTGCATGTTATTGCAATTCTTTTTTTTTTTCTCGTGATACCAAATCATTTAAATGTATTTTTCTAAGTAGGAAAACAATTTCACTATACACAGAAAAGTACATTATAGTACACAAATAAAACAAATAACCATTCATTCTTATATAGGCTTTATATGGTAATACAAGACAAGCTGTGAACATGACTAAACTTCTATTAGATATACAATGCTTAACAGTTTATTACGTATTATTAATTAGTTTTTTAATTAGAGTAGTAATAAACTATTAACAATTTTCAAAGTAGCCTAATAAAATGAGCATTAATGAGAACTAAATGCATATTAAACATGAAGTTACCATACTGTTGTTCTTAGTAGTGTACTGTACACCATGCCAGCAAGAAGAATCTTGTAAATTTATGTGGGACTCATTTCATATTTTGCCTGTGTTTGCCACACTTTGACAAACTAATATGTCAAAATAAAGCTAGCTTTAATATTGATTTTGTATTGTTGTTTATTTAATCTCAATCTTAAAAACACACTAGCTTTATTTAATGCATTTTATTTATTTATTATTATTATTATTATTATTTTGTTGTTGTAATTATTCAACTTAAGATGCTCAAGAGCATATCATGTGCATCTCAGCCTCCATTTGGAACAGAAGCTTTGACAGGACCAATCCATCACTCTTTCAGACTAGGGCACGATGACCCTTATTTTTAACAAACTGCTCAGGGCTACCACCTTATTTTGTCATTAACTCTGCTTGCTTTTCCAGTTATTCTTCATACAGTATCATCAATATATACTTTTTTTAAACATGTTTTTAGAATGATTAAATTATATAACAATAATTCTATAGCAATCAGCCACAACCGCCATGATCTTCTGCAGCATTCTGTAGAAATACAGAATATGCTTTTAGACGCCTGAAGAAGAAAACAACATCTCAACTACAGAACGTTTTGAGACCATCACAAACAGTCAGATTTGATTTTGACATCTTATTTAATAGGTTACAAACCAAATAATGCACATCCACATCCTTTGAGTACAGTACATACGGCACACAGTAATATGTGTATAATGACATGACAGTGATGCATGGCAAAGATGTCAAACAATAATAAAAAAAATAACATTCATGTCTTAAGACATACAATACATAGGAAGCTGCACAATACAATAAAAAGAAAAACAGATGCATTAATGATACTTACAGTTATATTACTTATTATTATTATCACTTATATTAATATGCACTGTACCTCTGTATGTACAAATATGTATTCCTTTGTGATACACAGACTCAAGTTTGACCAAAGAGGTACTTTTTCTATGTGTTTTTATATTTATTTCGCTTAAAAATGTCAATGTGTTTCCTATGTATAGTCGTCTAATAACCCCCGAAATAAACACACAAAAAAGCCCATATCACTCATGAAGTCCAAACTAAGATTGAAATGTGCATCAGGGCACAGGTATTAGGCAGAAGTAGTGTGACTCTCCTATTATTAGACTCCATCCAGACCTGGTGAGGGCCAACAGACCTCATTACTTTGCATTGCATTACTATGCAACAGGTCTTGGAAAGGGAAAGAATAAAAGAGGGTTAAAGTTAAGGGTGCTTCAATTGTGCTATGTTTAGAATGGAAGATCATTTAAACGTGTTTTTCGTTTTGCCATAGCAGATTCATTTTTTTGTTTCTTTTCTAACAGAGTGTACGAAAGACCAAAGCTGTAACGGCACTGAAAAAAAAGACCTGACCTGGATATCACATGACAACCTAAGTAGCCAAGGTTAATGATAATTGGCCTATCGGCAACTAGGATCAGAAAGACTGACAGAAATTGTTATATTCAGAAACAATGATTCAGGATGTGAGATGGCGTAAAAACTTAGAACGCTTGACCAAAATACACATATTAAATATTGCACACACTGTAACAGTTTCTCATATTCTAGTAATACATAATAATATCATAGGCATAACTATGCAATAGATGATTAGGCTATTTTCAAAGAAGTTCACAGGTTAATAATCAGTGTAATCAGAACATGTAAGAAGAGGAGAGAGAGAGAGAGAGAGAGAGAGAGAGAGAGAGAGAGAGAGAGAGAGAGAGAGAGAGAGAGAGAGATGTGATTGGCTACTGTCCTGAGCCAGTCATAATGATGGGTCTCGTTGCATTGCCGAGAAATCCACAATTTCCACATCCTTGCAACAAGACAATCCAGTAATATAATTAAAACACATACAGTTGTCCACACACTCCAGTACATACTGAAGGCAAACACACGTACACTCTCACAACACTTGTTTTGGTGACATGTGTGTATATCAACACTGCTGTTTCGAGGTGGTCACATGAAAGGCAGTTTTGTGCATCACCTTCCCGCTACCCTCCAATCACTGGCGGACAGACAGTCGTGTGATCAGATCGCAAATTAGAGTGCTTTAAACTCCCAACTCGTCACATGTCTAATACAATCATTGGTTCTTTACATTTGGGTTTTGCATTATAAAATGTACAAGAAGCATGAGGGCTTGCGTTTAACTGTTGATTTCAAGGATACGTTTTAAGAGGGATGAAGCAGAGGAGAAATGAAAAGCAAAATGGCCTTCCATTCGATTCTAATGAGATTTATCCATCTTCAAACTGCTTTAGTGATGTCACACTAGAAAGCCTCTTGCTTTGTGGCTCAGGGGCACTCATAAGTACATCTCAGTGCTATGCATCCATTAAATATGGAGGATTTCGTATTAAGACAGGGTCTCCTCTGCATAATAGGAGAAGCCCTTGAACTCATCCTGGTTGATCTGTTTAATGATGGCGTCTTCTACTGGTGTGAGAACCGGCTCCTCGCGGGTGAAGTCCTGGTCAAAATTGTTCACGTCCCTTTTGGTTTTCTGTGGATAAAGAAGGAAGTGTGCTTCATGAGCAAATTGGACATTTAAAAGATAAGAATGCACAAAGACCCATTTGTACAGACACATACAAACATGGATTCACATTGTTTGCGTACATAGCTATATATCATTGACATACTTTTTTACATGAATTGACACTTTATGTAACAAATTAATGCTTGATTTTAATTTGTTAAAAAAAAAATATTTTGTGATGAAGTAAAGTAGCAGAAAAGATTAAGTACTTTCTACATTGAATAAGTTAAAGCGTGAACTTGAAAATATGAAGTAAATCCTACATTTGTGCTCAATTAAAATATGTAAAAGCTAATTAAGTAAATATTATTCATGATTGTTTGTTAGCTTCAAAATGTGTCATTGTGTATCAATCCTAAAGTAGAAAACCTTGTCATATTTATTCGCTAATTTGAGTACAAATGACAGGTAAATAAAATAAGTACATTTTACTCAACTTTTAGAAGCTGGTGTTCCCAGCATCCAATGGGCTTGATTTTAATTGGTCAACTTCTTTCTGAATTACTTCAAGTTTCAAATAATAAAATAAATAAATCCAATTTTGTTTTTCAGTAAATAATAATTATATTATTAATAATTAATAATTAATATTAATTTTGTGGAATATTTCCATATTATTAAAATTTGATTGATTTAAATTATATTTTTAAATCAATGGAAAGGACAGTAATTTTAGGATTTTTTTGTAAAGGATGAATGGACAAACTGTCCAGCCCAAAAACAGTAAAAATAGGTATTAATGTATGTGACTGTAAATATGACTGAGAGATGAGACAGGTACAGGTAATTACACACTCCCTCTCTCTCTCTCTCTCTCTCCCTCTCTCTCTCTCTCTCTCTCTCTCTCTCTCTCTCTCTCTCTCTCTCTCTCTCTCTCTCTCTCTCTCTCTCAATTTTCAATTTCAATTACATTTCAATTCAATTTAGCTTTATTGGCATGACAGTTGGAGTGTAGTATTGCCAAAGTGTTTTAAGGTTATGTACATACAAAATGTTTGAAATAAGATCATAATTGTAAGTAATGAAAAAAAGGAAAATAATTTTGAACATTTAAATCATAAGAATGATTATATAAAAAGACATGAACACAACATATGAAAATATCCTCTTTGTCACTTTCTCTCTCTCTCTCTCTCTCTCTCTCTTTCTCTCTCTCTCTCTCTCTCTCACACACACACACACACACACACACATTGTTGCGGCTATCCTTATGAGGACTCTCCATAGAAAAAAATATGTTTATGGGTTTATACAGAACAAACTATAGGTTATATCCCCTAACCCTACCCCTAAACCTAACCATCGCAAAAAACTCTCTGCATTTTTTTAATTTTCATATAAACATTGTTTAGTATGTTTTCTAAGCAACTCGAATTATGGTGACACTAGAATGTCCTCATAAAATACATTTATAGCATAACATACCCTTGTAATTACCAGTTTGTAACCTAAAAAAAGTTCCTCGTAAATCACCCAAACCTGCCCCCCCTTAATTCCTTAATTTTATCCCATTAAAAATTACCTGAGTAAATCTTACTACTCATTTTTTTCAGTGCATGCTTAGAAACAGCAAAGAGCACTGTTACTCATTTTAAAGCATCACTTTCAAACTAGAAACAATGGCTTGAGTTGTTTTTAAGCAGGATACTTTATCAACTGCTCTGTCAGTAGGCTGTGCAAGTATCCAGATCCGCTCTCCAGTGGTTCGCACAGGGTTTCAATTGAGCAGCATGACTATAAAGAAGGATATCAACCTATTATTCCACATTTGAAATCAGCAAAATAAAATAGTAAACATACTATTCCATTTTAACGCTTGCGTGGCACTGTTTACCCTTCCTTGTGCCGATGGTGGCATGCATGCCAACCCTTGCCTTGTATCTATGCACAACCTTTTCTCTTATGCCTCCCTCTTTCTCCCCACCTCTCCTCTCCCTCACACCCTCTAGGGCTCTCATCAGCCTCGTGAGCTGCCGTGAGAACAGGGCAACAGACACAATCTGAGAGGCATTCCACTCACACTTACAGCAGCCAGCATGGATCTGTGTATCACAATACAGCCTCTGATGTGTGCTGAAGTCAGAGACCATCTAAGATATCCAGCTGTTCACACTATCAAAAACAGAAGTGATACACAAACACTTGAAATAACCATAAGGGCCCAAGTGTTGTATGTACTTGATAACTGTGTTTGGAGTGGCCCATGTTTACGCCTGTGGTGAGACAACCAATACACAGAGATATCCCGTGTCCTAAGCAGGTGCAACACAATAATGCAACACGTAATAAATCCCTTATTCATTGAATAAATCACTTTCATGTATCCTAACAAGCCACAACAAAACTAGCAATGGCTGACAGAAAATTCCATTATTGTCATGCTTGTATGCGTAGTGCTGAATTACTGTATTTACGAGATGACAACTCCTCAGAGTTAAATACAGTATTTCCGCATGATTCATGTAATTATTGATTCTACTCTGAGCTGTTCACCTCATCAGACCTTGGAAATTATTTGTTTTCATGGGAACGTCTCATAAGGCCAAAACGGATCCATGCATGGCTATACTAATTGCAATTTTTTTCAATAACTACATGATTTATAAATTCACCAATATTTGTTCTTGCTAAATGTTTAGAACAAAGAAAGTACTCCAGTTAACACAGACTATAATAAAATGGCATATTAAACAGAAATATACAGTGCATAAACTGCCTTTAACTAACCACTGCCATTTACATGACCTCATGACAGTCAAGCCAGAGCTTTCATAATATTCTTAGTTGGCAACTCAAATAATTCAAGTAATTCCGACATGAAGTGAATGAACTTTTAGTCCTGAAACACAACTGTATATAAATATTTTGTCACTTTTGAATATTGATACGTTTCGGTATTTAATGAATTATAAGTATCAAGTTATATTGATTTGTCCGCCATCTTGGATGTATTTTTTCACTTGTAATAATGCCTCATGGGATTGCCTGTTCTGGGAAAGATACAAGCAATGCTGCCATAGCATATGGCAAAAATACATAAAAAATTTTTTCCAAAAGAAGGTAGCATGATTATGTTGCCTACTTTTTGGAACAAACTTCACATTGGGAGCTAGGATCTACAATGTCTTAAAATGCTATTGCAATAGAGTGACTGTCAACAGTCCAGTTATTCATACATAATAACAATACTCACAATGCGGGGTTTAAATGGTGGCTTGACCTTCCTCTGTTCTAGAAGTAACCAGTCAATCTCTTTAAAGAACGGATGCATTTTAATAGCTTCCTCCAGTCCTTGGGAAACCACACAACCCAGTCGATTACTTGGGCTTTTCATCATGAACTAGAAATTGTAAGAAAAAAGTAGACATTTTTAGGGTGCCTTTTGAGGAACGAAAAGGGAACTTTTGTTGTATTCATTCCTGAATCCTCAAAGGACTTGTGTATCTCAAAAATTGTTCATATGTAGAAGAGTTTATGTTTCAGTGTCTATCCAAACATGCAAAAATATGCTAGGATGTACATGTGCTTGAACCCCACTTGATGTACGAATGCTTACAAATACTGATGAGATCACACTGTCAGTGATGACGCCTGCATGATGTAAGAATGCATCCTGTGGAAGGATGGCCTGAAATGACCACAGGTCATGTGACCACAGTGTCAGTGAGACAGTTCGCAGTGTGACACACACTGTCCAAGACAAACATATTGCCTTTCCCGCAAGGCTTAGAAAATGGTCAGGGAACGGCCAAAGTAAATGTTGGACATGTGAAGGAAAAAGACAACACACAAGGAGCACAGTAAGCGCACACACACACACACACACACACACACACACACACACTCATGTGATTGGACACTATGAGTGTAAAACAGGAGAGACTAAAGCAAACAGAAAATGCAAAACAATGCCAGCAGTCATGCATAGAAAATACACATAGAGAAAGAAGTCACAGAAATGTATGTGAGTGTTGAGCACTGACCAAAGACACACTGACACACATGCACTCCCGTAGGAAAGAAAAATCACAAAATAATATCTCGATTGCAAGACAGGAATGAAATTAAATAGAAAACTAATGCAAGTAATCTCATATGCATCTCCTCTAGAGTTTCATAAGAGACCTAAACAATGTCTAATGTTTGCTCTGATTTTCCAAAATACCAACATCTGCAATCAAAAGTCATTATCAGATCATCCAAGACTAAATAATCCAAGCTACACTGCCCTAAAAAGCCAAAACTATGTCAACAATGAAACTGAGAAAAATACTGCATCTTAATTATTTTTTTCAAGCCAAATGTGGATTAATCTCATTAATCTGTTTTCTCTGAATTTGAGCATGGTTGAGCAAAACCCATCTGTCACAGTACAGATCAAAGTCTAAGAGACACTATTTTTGTTATAATTAAATTTTGATGACATGTGTAGCAGTTACTGCATGTTTCCATTACAGTGCAGTATGCTATTAACGGTCATTTAATAGATCTATATACTCTTAATGTTTACTGTAATAACTTAATGTCATATTTATTTCTACATTTATTTTTAAATCATTATAGACAAAGATGAACCTTGAAAAGAGCAATCAATAAGCAATAACATTTTCCTCTGAGTTATAGCTCTTTTTCCTATGTACTCCTTTAAATTGAACTGTTAAAGGAAGAGTGTCCCATCCAATAGTGGCTCGCTCAACCCCAAAACTGACCTCTGAGATTACACAATCCAAAGAACCAGCAGGGAACACAAACAATCTGTTCTTTTCCCACAAGACGTGTAATTTTTCTGAGCTGTAGCTCTTTCTCTCACAGTGGTATACTGATTCGCTGCCAGCTTCTCCACTTAACTAATCACAACTACAGAATGCAACACTAGGGTTACTGAGTAAAATTTAAATTCATTTTCTCCATAGAGAAGTTTATTTTTAGTGATCAAATGTATAAACCTAGGCAACTAAGCAATGATAAAAGCTTCTGTAGAAGCCATAAGTCAGCGTGATTTCAACATAATGTTAAAAAAGTGTTAAATTGCTGAATTCTATGTGAAGAACTATACTACCCATAATCCTAAGGAGAGTTCCACCAATCAGAAGTTGCTATTACCAGGGAAATTAAAATTGTGGCAAAAACAGAGGGACTGCCCACTACCATGAAGCACTGTGAATCATGTAATCAATCCCTACACTCTAAAACTATTTATATATTTGTACATATCTATACATTCAGAAATAAATTTAAAATGCATTGCTTTTATGCAACAAATAAATGACTTTGAGTTAAATCTTTTTAATGTTTCATACATTTTTAGTTTTGATTACATCATTTGCAATGCTTCATTGGGTGAGTAGTTCCAAATTCCTTTCAAATTTAGGTTCACACGTTTTGTACGTTAGACTTTTTTTCAATTTAAAAAAAAAAATTCTGCCTATTGACAAAATGATTTTGAAAATAATTCTATAAAACAAGGCTGCAGAATAATAGAACAGTCATTGTTGCAATGTATTCTCAAAAGGAGAGTGAATGAAAAAGCACACAGCATTAACAGCAAAGGTTGGCAGGTGGTATGCAACTTGGAAGAAAGAAAAACAAGAGAGGAACAACTGGAAGGTTAAAAAGAGACTGCTAAATTGAATGATAAAAGACTGAGCGATCCAAGAGTAAATCTGAACATGTACTGCTCTAAGAATGCTGACGGCCTCTTTGCTGAGCCACACAGGATAAAGGACGTCATCATGGAGAATGGACTCAAAAAGGTCGTCCTCATTATCTGCTTCAAATGGAGGCTGACCAGCCATCATCTCATACATGAGCACACCTAAAGCCCACCAGTCAACTGATGGCCCATACTCAAGTTCCTGCAAGATCTGTACAGGAGAGATCACAAGAAAGAGAATGTAATTTAAATCTCACAACAAAATAACTGGGGGGCGGAATATGTGGAATGGAATTTAAGGGTAAATTTTTACTAACAGTACTACATTCTTATCATTAGCTGAAATCATAATCAAAATATGGAATAAACAACGACATAAGGGCGAAGAATGTGTTTAACTTTGTGAACAATGGGCGGTCCAATTCAGTTGGTTTTCAGTCTAGCTCATTTTGGCATCGCTAAAAAAGCAGGAAAAAAAAGCAGAAAATAAAACCTATAATTCAAATTCTCACATAAATTGTCACCTTGGTGCATCAATTTACATAATATTTTTTAAATTTTTTATGAATGACTTACACAAGAATTGGTTCAGTCCCATTATAGATTGAAAACCAAAATCTATACCAACTTAGTTGATGTATAATACACTATTTCTGTTTTCAAATTGAATTGCAAAATGGAATAATTAATTTCACATCCAGTATATATTAGCATTTTATTGCCCACTGGCCAGCCCACTCTCTAGTCATGAGTACCGACAACTGGCAATTGGAAACTGTAATACTAATTCAAATGTTATAACCCTGATGGGACCTAAGCAGTAGTCAATGAGAATATGCTGTGTTCACTGGACATTTGTGTCTTTGAGAGTGTGAAATACTGTACCTCAGGGGCAATATAATCTGGCGTGCCACAAAATGTTGTGGTCGTGATGCCATCCAGAATGCCCTCCTTACACATACCAAAGTCTGCTAGCTTACAGTGACCTTCAGCATCCAACAGAATGTTGTCTAGTTTCAAATCCCTGCAAACAGAGCAAAAACAAACAAAACTTACGTCACATATAAATCTTTTCAGGTATTATTTACATTATCACTCATGACCATGAGTGGCCAATCATGACCATCTCAAGTTCTATACTTATCTATACTGATTATATATATATATATATATATTGTTGCCACCAATAAAATAACAAATGTTTAATGCAGGAAGTAAAATACAAAAATACAAATATAAAACCAAAGCATGAAAGAAGAAGGATATTTTATCATTTTATTTAAATGGAACTATTATAAAATAAACTAATAAGCAACAATATTTACCTCCAAATATTTATTAATAAAACCTTTTTATACATATAAACAACACAAAAAAACACACACACACAAGGACTTCACAAAAATTAGAGTGATGAAACAACTGAATCATTTAATCAGAGGTTTACTTTTGAACTAATTAATTAAAACTACTGTTTGAACATGAAACTTACAATACCAACTTCAACACCATTTTGCTATTGAAGTATAAAAGAGACACTATTAAAACATCAATTTAAGTGCTCTCATAAGAAAACAAATTTATTGAAATGTTCTTCCGAAAACGTAATAACCAAATAAAAAGTGCAATAAAAATGCAGCAATATGTTAAAGGGGTCATGAAATGAGGAATCAAATTTTCCTTGATCTTTTGACATAAGAGTTTATTGTACTTAAAACCAAGATACCAAAACGACTCATTCTCTCCTTCTTCCACAATGTGATGTCACACTGTGGTAGACAATTGCATCTGACCACCTCCACAACAACACATCAATGTCTACTTTACCATCACATCTGCTTGCGCCATTCCCCCTCACCCGAATTCTGAACTCTCCACACACCAGCTAGCCATCAACTCATTAAGACCACTTTAAATAGTCTTGGATTCACACTCTACTTTTGCGAAGTCTTGTCTCGTCACCGATCATTACTGAGCGCTATTTACCTGCATTATCTGGATATACTGTATATTACCTTGCTGCCTGTTTTCTGTTTATTCTCTGTGTCTCACATTTTGGATTTGTTTGCCTGGTTGGACTGATTAATGTGTACTGGACTATCTGCCTGTTTATGACCACGACCTACTTGTTGCGTAATAAATAATGCACATTGATCTTAATGAGCCAAAAGAGTCTCCCTCATAACATTTACCTGATCACTTCTTTAGCCCTGCGCAGTAGCGATGAGCAGTGAGATGGCAAGGACAGTCGAGCAGAGAGCTAATCATAAAAGTGGGCGTTTACTGTCAAATCTTAAAAGAAAAGCAACACCAAAACGGAGCTTTTCTGACATAGGGTCAGAATTTGTTTTTTTGTTTTTGTGCAATAGACTTTTAAAACATCAAACAATACATTCCAATGAAAAGAAAGGGTATTTTAAGCCTCTTTAACTTAAATTAAAATGTAACCAAAAGGAAAACCAGAGGTGGACTTTGGAGAGTGGATCAGAAAGACCAACACATTCTCACACCCAACTCGTCACATATTGACGCTTTTGACAGGACCCCTTGGCGTCATATTTTAATGCCCTGGTTATACCTTTGGTGTCATTTTTCGACGCGTTGGGTAGTCTTAACCAAAACCGGATTCAAATGTGAGTTTAACAACACTCCACGGCATGTGCAAGTAAGCAGTTTAAGCGTTTTCTTAGGTACTGGTAACTAGAGCATGCTGGATAACGTATTTTTATCGGAGGTTTGTTGATGTTAATAAATATATATAATATGCTACGATTGTGTTCAATTAATCAAAGTTTTTATATTTTTATTTTTAAAATCCTCTATAGAAATCTATCGGACTACCCAACGCGTCGAAAAATGACGCCAAGGGGTCCTGTCAAAAGCGTCAATATGTGACGAGTTTTATTTACTCATCCTGGGACAAACAGACATATGACTGATTTAAGTTTGATAAAGGTACACTCATATCCTGATGCCAGCCTGTGCACCCAGACAGGAGCAATAGAACAATCTCTAACAAAAGAAAATAAAGAAAATCCAGTATATGATCAATGACACCAAACATTTTTAAAGACAAATAGTTCTTCTGAAATTAAGGAGTCTTTAAATGCAGTGACATACTGTAAAGTGGGTGCCAGCCAGTCTGGACTACCCCTTAAGAAAACAAAAGGCTCTCATGAGAATTAACATTTTAACTCTCTCTTGCATATGTAACAGCAACATCCGAGACGCAGCACACTGTGCAGCTCACACCTCACTTCTACAGTCTCATCATCTCTGCCCTTCTCCTCCTCACTTAAAGCTCACTAAAAACCTATGCAATGTGAAGAGTGTACAAAAAGAAACTATACATGTTTGGTACCATTTAAAGTGTCACAGTGCGCCTGGTAAACTGGTCTCATTTTCCCAGCCATAATGAAAAGCTAAAAGAAGTTATAAAATATGAGAAATGTGGTGTACCCCTTAAAGGTATGCCCTCCCCCAGATCCTCCATACAAACTACCTCCTGTATGTAAATCTACAGGAACCAAGAACCCATTTAATTACAAATTCTGATCCCACAGTTATGAACCCCTCAATAGGGGACCAAAATCTTGTTATAAAGACAGACACCACCATTTGGTAAGCATATTGAATTATCTGGGTTTATAAGGAAAATGGGCAAAAGGTTCAGGGAGTCTGTAGGTAGGACTTCCCACATGATAAATAGGTAAATATGTCTATGAATTCCTCGATTTCTGAATTGTTGTTATTATATTTGTTTGATCGCTAATTTTATTCTATGAATTGGATTTTGAATTATTGTTCTATTACCTGGTCAATAAATTGTAAACATTTGATTTTATTCTGACTGACTCTGAAATAGTTTTCCCAGGCAGATTAAACGATCCGTATGTTACCGCAAGTCTGCGTCAGATTAGTGACGACTAATATTTGGCATCAATTCAAGTGTACTTGGTTTGCAAAGACAAAAAGGGAATTTCCGTTTAGAACAGCAAATGCTGCTTGACTAATCTAAATTCGGGTGTGTCTTACCTCTGTTTTAACTTGATGTTTCTCCAGATAAGTGTACGTGGGAAACCACGCATGGCCAATCCAAAGCTATTACAAGAGAAGTTATGTTGGTCAACTTACATCTGTAATAGTAGCCGTGACCTCTACTGAAGAAAACGTTAAGTTAAATTCAAGTGTATGCAATTCCATGGGGGCTATACTGAAGTATCTTTGATTGTGTAAACGTGAATGTGACCGATCTTAGGTATATAGCAATTACCTCTGTTTGATGATCCAATACTGACTGCAAAGCGCCATAGTTTCCTAATCTGAACGGGTAAAATATAATTCAAGAATTAAAAAGAATAATCAAACATTCGCTCACTTTTAATGATACTCAGATATCATTAAAACCTTTTTCATTTATGGAGTCAGATGAAATAACGAGGTAATACATGAGAGAAAATGTATTTCATTTAATCTTGTTGTGTTGCGTAAAAGGAAAGACAGTAACGCGCAGAGACCTTCACCCGTATTTTTGGAGACCACCATTGGACCGATAAACTGGCTTAAAATACCAATAGACATAACAATGCTAGTAGAAATATAAGTATCAGAGCCATTGGCATGATGATCAGACGATCAACAACTTAATTTCAGTTAGCTGTGCACGTGAATCCACAATCAACTTTTGAGTATGATTCTTTCTTGTGATTAAAAACTCTCTTCATTTGTTTCAAGACGACAGTTGCTTAGCAGACATGGCTTCACAGAAAAAAAACTAGTATGTATGGGTTTAATAGAGCTGCTAGATAAATGTGAATTTACAGTAAGACAATAAGAGCAGTTTTCCAAACATTGTCTGTGCTTTCTCTTTCTAAACAGAACCACTAAGGAACCAGAATTTTTATGTTGACTCGAAATTGCAACTGTAATTTCTGGAATATTCCTATCCATAATAATACAACTTAATAGGAAAACAATTCTAGCCACATTTAGTCCTAATAAAGGGGTACTCATGCCCTACTGATTGGGCTTTGGGGGTACAAAAGATAAAATAGTTGGAAAACCCTATTCAAATGGGCCTGATCTACTATTACAGAATGGGGCACAGCATGTATCCGTGCAGAGCGTGTCTACTGTATCTCTGTAAATTTAACCAGCACAAGGGGAAGGCAAAGAGAGACACGTAGAGTAAAAAAAGAAAGGGAGATAGAGAGAGAGAGAGAGAGAGAGAGAGAGAGAGAGAGAGAGAGAGAGAGAGAAGATAAGGTGCTAGTGATGAAAGACAACATGGAGATGGATGAAACAAGTTGGATTGGGGTTTGATGGTTGATTGCAACAAGAATGTCAACATCACTTTGCTGGATGCCATTCAGTCAAAGGTGTTTTCATGAAACCCTCCTCACAGAAAAGGGATGGAAAGTCAGGAGGGAGGGGAGTGTCGTATATATTGCACATCTGTTCCCTTTCGGATGGGCACCCTGGTACTAAGCACATTGCTGTTTGTCTGAAAAGTTAGTGCGAGAGGGTTCATTCCACTCTACCTTTCCCCACCGAATATGATCAGCCACTCTTTACATGCAGAGGTGTGGACAAATGGTGTTGTAATGAATGTCAAGAAAATATGTGGTGAAAGACCCACTCCCCATGTTTGAGATGCAATTCTTGATTAATGATCTGAACCAAAATGTCACAGTTTAACCAGACTGATCTCACGGTGGTTTGAATTCTCTTTGAACTTGGTCTGTGCTTATCGAAATTCACTGATGCACTGATGAACTGTGGAGTTGTCACTAGTCAGTAAATTGGCATAATGGGGCCGATATCATTACGCGAGAACATTCGGAAGCAACATTTCAACTTCCCATGAGATTATTTTGGTTTAACTACACTATCAGTTTTCAATCAATGCTTGAGTTTAGTTTACTTATAAGATGTGCCTATTTATGACTTACATCTTATAAGTAAACTAAACTCAAGCATTCACGCACAAGTATTTTCATTAAAAAGGCTTTAAAGATCATGAAAAACAAAAATAGTTAAGAATTTCCAAGGTTTTGACTAATTATCTAGATGCATAGAAAAAGAGAGGAAGATAGAGGTGGAAAGTTCACAAGATGTGAACAATGTACTCAGTATTGTGCTCGGCCCACATGTTCTTCTACATCACAGCATGTTCCAGAATTGTCCATCTCTCCATCTGTCTCTCTCTTCCCCCCTCTATCCATTTCTGTCCATCTTCCAGGCTGCACACATCCAAGTCATCCCAGTCACGTCTTTCTCTCTTAAATACTATGGAAGAGACTTCGTGCACTGAACATTATTTGTTGAATTGGATTATGTGACAGTGTAACATTAACAGTTCTTATCTGTCCCCTCTGAAGTGCTTGAACAGTAAATGCTTCTCTCATTACTCTCACTTTTATTTTTCAGGATGTAGCTGACAAAGTCTCATACAGAGTCCAACTCAAGTCATTCAAGGTCCAGTTTAAGTCTTAGTCTAAAATCTTAGTCTTTTGTCAAGAGTCCAAATCAAGTATCAAACCAGTATATTTAGTATATTTAAAAAATATTTTTTATAAGGATAGGTAATATTTATTTCAACTAAAATAAAACAAAGTTTTAATTTAATAATATTTTTATTTTATTTTAATACTATAAACATTTTAAATGAATCATATCCACTCTGTAATAGAGAGACCACTCACCTTAAAATAAATATTAAATAAATAAATACATTTTTGGCAAGTTTTTTCTTTATGTCAGTGCCTACTTAAAGGAAATCTTTCTTTCCTATTTCAGTTTCACCATTATAGCTTTCTGAACACCTCCTCTTGAAGCATCTTGCACCAGCTTTTGATTAACACCTCATCCCTCATCAGGCTTATGAAGTAGAAAGTCAACCACCAGCCAAGTTCTCAACCTCAAGCAGCACATCGAAGATGGCTACAAGTGAGGGATGGTGACAGGTGTCGTCTGTGTTGATCTGTCCACAGCGTACGATACAGTCAACCACAGGTGCTTACTTCAGAAGATCCTGGACATAATGTGAGACATCTCCAATACAATAAGGACACGCATTCCCACACTAAATAACACCTGAGTGTACATTGTAGGCAAACACCACCTGCAACAGGCCAGCCAAACAAAGGATCCAGACACCATGCTCACCGGACATGAGACACAAGACTGACCGAAGAGCGCATAGCAGGGAAATCCAAACCGAAGACGTGCGCTCACACAAAGACAGCACATGAAACACAAGACAGACATGGGACGATGATGTCACGTCCTGTCAGACAAAAACTCATACTGACAGAGTGACAGGACCATGACAGGTCTAACATGAACTAACAATGAACAATTGTATTTTTATTAACTAACAATAACAAAGATTAATAAGTGCTGTAAACATATTTTGTTAAGAGTTTGTTCATGATACCTAATGCATTAACTAATGTTAATGTGTTACCAAGATGCCTTTAAATGGGGTTCATGACTATTTGAATCTTTACTACAAAAGAAAGTGAAGGAACATGTTTGATACCATGCTTGATAATGACCCAGGCATACTGTATGGTTACTTGACTGAATTAAGTTATGTATGTTGCCTTCTGACACCTTCCACTAGGTGTCAGAAGGCACACAGCAACATATGATACTTCCCCTTTAAGAGAACAGCAAACATAGACATGTAAATTTAATCAAGAAAATTTGCATGGTTTAAGTTGCAATAGCATCAACAAAAAGAACATGAGAAGCATCATCGTAATTTAATGGAGATAATCAGACCATGTACACTGAAGTACAATGCATAACCAATGCGCATGAACATTGAAACTGATTCTCCAATGCAGGAGTATATAACTGTGCTTCTAAACGCTGTTGTAAAAATATGAGCAATGTGAATGAGGCATACCAGTGTGACATGGCCGCCACACTGGAAAAACATACACACTTTACATTAAAGGACACCAAACATTAAGATCGGTGTGCACTTAGTATGTTATGTATGATGAAGAGATAATTCAGATAATTGATAGAAAACCTAAACCTGACCACCAGTTAGATGTGTACAGTAAATGACATGCTGATGTCTTGTCTTGTCTTGCTGAGGAGAACGTTGCGCTGAGCAGCAAACCAGCGATGTATAATCCAAATCACCATTTCTAGGGATGTCTCATGTCCCATTCACAAAATTGTTCCAGTGCACAGTTTCCTCCCTAAAAATTCCCAGAATGCACCATAAAAACCAGGGTGCATTGTTGCTCACTATGTTTCCTTACCAGAAACACTGTTCTGTCTTCAAGTTGTTAGAAGAAAAGCACAAGTGTAAAAATATGTATTTTTTATTTTCTCTTTAATAGAGATGTTGTTTGTATATCTTTCATCCATAATGTGCATGAAAGGGAAAAATGCACTCCTTTGTATTTTTATTTGTTTATTTATGTAATTTATCAATCACGAAAATGTACAACAAGTGTCATTTATACAGTGACGTTGTTGATTAATACCAGCTGCATTTAAACGTGCAACCTCGTAATTGTGTCACAGATAATTGTCTCAGATTAAGTGTCTCAGTATACTTGTTCCAGTGCTCATTCACAATATACTGATTCACAACATGTTTTTTAACCAAAACTGATTTGAACTTTTTCACTTAAAGAGGCACTACGTAGAATCAGAAATGGCTTTGCTATGCCTTTTGCTTCTGTTTGAATATAATGTTGCATTAGAGCCTTAAACCTTTTTTTTTGTATTTTAAAAGTAGCGTTCTCCAACACTGATCTCACTAATCCCTCATTTCTTACATAATTATCCTTGCTATTATCTAAAATAAAAAAAAAGAATGTTTTCTTTTTTCTTACAGGTGGAACGAAGACACAGTAGCAAAAGGACTGAAAAGTCCTTTGACAAGGAACATCAATATCAAGTTGTAAATCCACAATTTAAAAATGCTTTTAGTGCTTTGAAAGATGTTTTAAATGAAGGTAAAAGCGTAACAATAAGTACACTTGTAAACAACATGAAAACCTTTAGGGTTTAACATGAGCTATAAAAACACAGTACAAAAGGATGAGATTAACTATTATATTATGTTACACTGCAGTTTTCATTTACAGGAAAGCACTGACATGTTAAGAGCACAAAAAGAAAGAAAAAATATAGCTACAAGCAGCAATGTGATTCCTCCTCAAAATGGCAAATCATTTAAAATTGATCAGTAGAGGGTTGGGGTTAAACCCTCTCAATGGAGGAATCCAAAAAACATGTCTTTCTGTCTGAATCCTAAACTAAATATTTTCAGTGTACAGAAAAAAACATCATGACAGACAATATGGGTCCTTGAGGCTTGTTTGTTCCCAATGAGAAATGAGGTATATACAATAAGTTTCAGAAGAATTTAATAAATGGGGTGGAAATGTCATCACTTTGAAAATAGGACATTTGGGCATGGCTTGTAGCGCCCCCTAAGGGTGAATGTGGGCCATTCTTGGTTTGGGGTTTCCTGTTGGCCTGTAATATCAATGTACACAATTAGAACATTTTAGACCCGAAAATGGGACTTTTGGGCATGGCCTGTAGCGCCCCCTAAGGGTGAATGTGGGCCATTCTTTGCATAGTACTTCAGTCATGTCATCTTGAAGAATGTTAGGTTTGAAAAACCATCAGTCAAAATGACATTTGATTTATTGACACATATATATTGAGGCTTGTGGAGATTTACATAAATACGCCCCTTTCAGCCAATTTGTGTTTTATTCATTTTTCCTAAGTAATAAATTGAAAGACATCGATTATACACATGGGTACCAAATTCCAAGTCAATTGGAGCTACGGTTTAAGAAAAGAAGATTTTTGTAGGTTTTCCCAAATTTTCACTGTACAGGAAAATCTATCATGGTGGAAACTATGGGTCCTTATGGCTTTTTGTTCCCTATGAGAAATGAGGCATGTACACCAAATTTCAGAAGAATTGGACAAATGGGGTGGAAATGCCATCACTTTGAAAATGGGACATTTTGGCATGGTCTGTAGCGCTCCCTAAGGGTGAATGTGGGTCATTCTTGGTTTGTGGATTCCTGTTGGCCTGTAGTATCAATGTACCAAATTAGAAAATGTTTGAACAGAAAATGAGAATTTGGGCATGGCCGGCCTGTAGCGCCCCCCTAATGGCGAATGTAGGCCATTCTTGGTTTGTGGGTTCCTGTTGGCCTGTAGTATCAATGTACCAAATTAGAAAATGTTTGAACAGAAAATTAGAATTTGGGCATGGCCTGTAGCGCCCCCTAAGGGCGAATGTAGGTCATTCTTGGTTTGTTGGTTCTTGTTGGCCTGTAATATCAATGTACCTAATTCGAACATTTTTGACCAGAAAATGGGAATTTTGGGCGTGGTCTGTATCGCCCCCTAAGGGTGAATGTGGGCCATTCTTTGCGCAGTACTTCGGAGTGATGTCATCTTGAAGCATGTTAGGTTTGAAAAACCATCAGTCAAAATTACATTTGATTTATTGACACATATATATTGATAAAATGCCATAAAAATGTCATGAAAGAGCAGAATCAATTTTAGATCATTTCCTGTGTTTTCAAGCGAATCTTGAGGAGTGATTTTTTCCATTACGTACATAGCAACCTCTGCAAAAAATTGCTAAAACTAGAAGCTAAAAAATGCATTCTTTCAAATATACACCATGCTATTCCTAAATCATATATAAATGAACATAAATTATAATTAATGTCAAATTATCTTTGATTTTAACCATTTACCATAAACACATCTTCAAATTACATTGTACTAACTAAATGTCTCATACCCACTCAAAAAATGTTGTCTTTGTAAAGGAACTGATATGCAAATGATCATGTTGTTTAAAGCATTCAACACTGTATTAGGTGTTAACCTGCAATTATTACCTTAATTTGTTTTACTTATTCTAATCCTTAAAATTTGTTTTGTTGGTGTAACCTAATGTCAGTGGCAGGCCATGCATTTAAAGTCTAAGCCTTCAGTGTGATTCATGCCCTTAAGAAAACACAGTTTCACAATGATACATTTTTCATACACAGAGTTTTCATACATTATGTCGCAACTAACTAATAATACCAAATGCCATTTTAAAAACACGTCCATGCATGATTGCCAGAACTTAAAACAACTCAATGCTCAAGCATGCCTATTTTAACTGCAGCATGACTGTTTGTGAAATCAGTCTCCCGAACAGACATTCACAAATCATTATTTTTCATATGAATCTACCAAGGAGGTCTATAATACCTAATAATATTTGCAATTTAAATTTTGTTTGCAATACATTTAGTTTCTTCAGGGTACACGGTTATGCTGCGTTCCAATAAAGCTGGATGTAGGATAGTCCTACTTGATATCTCCGACCATAAATGCATTCCATTCCCCGATATTCAGAACCACAACACTCCTGTTTGCTTAGCAGTGGTTTGACTCTCATTAGAGATGTCTCCTAGCAACCCAACTGATAAACAATGCTGCAGCGCAAGCATTTGTGCTCCACCAAACTCAAGAAGCAAATTTTGAGGATAATTTTTTTTTTTTTTTTTACATGTACACTAAAACATGTTTGTTTAGATAACCAAAAACTGTGCTACATGTGGTAACTTCTCAACTAACTGGTTTTATAGACCCTTGAGGTAACAATTGCAGGTTACTGCTTTTTTTTCCTTTTTATTTGCAACATTAGAGTTTCACACAATTCTTGCAGTGTTCAGTAATTACAAGAGCTTCTACTGAGCTACTTAGTCCATATTGACTACACAGAGGAATTCATTTACAGTACTAAAGAGCATATTTTATTCTATGCAAGTGTTCCTGGGCTAATGAATATCAATGGCCTGATGGTGTTCCTTTGTAGGTGAAAGGTAACAGAGAGCACACAGATCTAACAAACAGATCTTTCATGCATGCACGTGTAAGGTGTGGGGTTATTACAACAACTAGAAGCTCATGTTCTGTGAAAAGCATTTTAAATCCAATTGCCTTGATGTCTTCCATATCCTGGCAAACATTGCTCTATGCTACACTGCAAGAAAAATCCCCGAAGAGGTTTTGTCAAAACAACAACTAGAGGAGCCACATCTATGCCACCTGCTCTTTCTGTCTATTTTTAGATACACTGAATCTGAACAAACAACCAAACCAGCCACACCACTGGCAATCTACAGCTAGGAAAAGTCAAACATGCCCTCTTTAACAAGATCAAACTTCAGTGGTTGGCATCAAAAACTGCCACCATGTCTTTCCCCTGCGTGTAGGTCTGCGTGTATTGAGATGGAATTGGTTCAATAGGGGAAAAATGCAGTTCTGCCATGCACTTGAAGCAGCTTGCGCACCAAATCACAGACTGTATTCTAACATGCAAGTTTGCAGTCTCATACAATGTAGGGCTTTCCCGAAACCCAGGTATGTCAAATAAAACAGAACAAGACCAAAAGGAATATCATCATCTAGTCTATATTTGTTACCACAGATCCAAAGCAAATTATTTCCAGGACTTTCACATGATGTTGGATCAAACATTGCTGTTAACTTATCACTGTAAACACTAATGTTGCCATTACTGGAAAGTTGTTTAAAATTACATATCTTGAAATTTCAAGTTTTGCGCTCATAAAAATATCTAAGTTCCTTGAACTTATTTTTCTAATTTTAAAAAATCCACAGACTTAAGATTTTAAGAGTTAATAACTCAAATTGAAGCTATGGGCAATAAACATAACGCCTTGCGTTTTAATAATTGAATTATATTTTTTTGGTCGAAGGGAACATTTGGGGGCATTTAAATAGCTGTAAATAGAATTTATAGAGGTTTTAGCTCTTTTGTAGTATTATTTATGTTATTTTGTTGTAAGTAGTTGTTTTGTGTGAAGACACCATTAGGGTGATCTGAGTCACCTTTGGTCAAGTTAGACCCTGTTAACACAATCTTAGTTCTTATTGTGCATGTGCAACTTAAGTACAAGCATATATTAATTTCTGTTGTCAAATAAAGTTATTTGACAATTACCTTAAAATCAGCAGTAATCAGTGCCGTAACCGCCATATACAGTACTTTTACTCACTCATTAACTCACTCTTATGTTGGTCAAAACCAGCCCGGCCGGCCGTGCATTTTAAGTCTAGGCCTTCAGTGCGATTCATGCCAGTAAGAAAACACAGTTTCACAATGAATAAGATGCTATGCCCATCATAAATGACATGGCAGTCAACTAATAATACCAACTGATATTTTAAAAACATGTCCACACACGAAAGACAGAACTTGAAATGACACTTAATGCTCAAGCAAGCCTAATTTTAACTGCAGCATGACTGTTTTGTGAAATGAATGTCAAAAATCATAATTTTTCATATGAATCTACCAAGGAGGTCTATGAAACCTGGAAAATATATATGTAATAATATTTGCGAATTAAATGTCGCTTGCAATACAGTTTCTTCAGGGTATGCTGCACTCCATTCAAGTTGGATATGGGATATTCCTACTTGATATCTCCGACCATAAATGCATTTCATTCCAATAGTTGGAAGATGACGTTTAAGGAAACAAAACTGCAATGCTAGCTTAGCAGTGGTTTGACTCTCATTAGAGATGTCTCCCAGCAACCCAACTGATAAACAATGCTGCAGCGCAAGCATTTGTGCTTCAGGTGTATGATTATCAAAAGAGATTATAATTTATCATGTTTTATACACCTGTTTCTGCAGGTGTTTGTTAAACAAGCTTTATAATAAGGTAATGTGGAAACAAACTAATTTATCGATATTACTTAATAAAGTGAATGTTTATCATTTACTTTGTATGAGTGTCGAAATGTTTGTGTGACATCATGTCCCTGCATCTTGGTGAAATCGGAGTTGAGAATTTCTGCAAGAGCATACAAGTTGTAATTCTGATTAAAGATGCATTCCTTTGCACTTTTCATGTTGTAAAATCTGACTTTCTGAGTTGAATAAAACGCACCACTACTTTTCAAAACTTGATCCGACACTGAATGCTCAAGCAGCCTAATTTACACTTAATTAATTAAGAAATCACACGGTCATGCAGAATATCTCGTGTTTTTAAATCCATAAGGATCTCTTGCTCAATGGCAACACCAGCAGTGATGACAGCCGATTCATCAGTAAGATCTTGTGCTCTTTGCTTTCAAATTACATACATCACTGTAAGCTGATTGCGTCACTCAAGGCCAGCTAGAAGGCCTGGACATATCCTAAAGATCACACCCACCAAGAACATATAAATCAATCTGATTTTAGATGCCCATTCATTTGCACTGTTGAGGGATTCTGTGGAAATTCTGAAGGCCTGACTGGATAAACATTTGGTTTTGATCATTTTTTTTTTTTTTTTTTGTAGATTAATTAAAAGTGAAAAGCGATTGAAAATACAGAGGCAAAAAGGTGATTGAGAATGAAAGAATAAAAAATAAGCTTTGCTGGCTCTGAGAATTCGCCCTGTTCAAAACCCATATGCTGTTGCTTTTTCTTGGAACATAAAAATAGATATTTTAAGCAGCTCTATTCCATAGAATAACAGTATATAGTGACACATTTAAAGCCTTTATTCAGAAAATAAAAATGTTAGCACATTTACTATTTTAAAGGATCGAGTGCCATTATAATTGTGACCACTTAATACCATGACCCCACAACACCAAAATGGTTTCTGTAATTTTCCCTTGTAGACTCACCTCTGTTCAGGGTTTCTTTGTATTTACAACTGGTGATTCCCCGGAGGTTTGCTGTTTTGAATGATCCATGGTAAATTTTTCTCATTCGTTGTGACAAAAAACTTTCAGATTCACGCTACTCCCACACCATACACGTGCTACAGTAGTATGTATGCAATTTCCTACAAAATCCATCCACCAACAACTTCTATACTGATAATATCATTTTAATTAAATAAATAAAAAAGGATGCAAAATAGAAACAAGTATTTGCATAACTGTACTTCAGATTCAAATCCTTATAGTTCCTGAGATATAGCTCTTGTGAAAACTTCCCTATGTGAGCACAAGCACTGGGTTTCCCTGTAACCAATATGTAACAATTGAGACTTTTGTCATGAACACACATACAGTAGACTCACTGTTGACTGAGAGAAATGTGTTTTGTGCCAAAAAGTTTTTCAGGTCGCTGGGGAGATATTGGTGTCCAAGACACCTTATTATTTTGTGGTCCCCATTTACAGTATGAAGTGCCTATATAATTTATGTTTCCATTGTTTTTTCCTGTTCTAGGTCAGAGCAGATTATAATTAGAAGGGGGGCCCGATCAATCAATCTCCCAGCATGCTTTGGTCTTTAAGTGACCATCAAGGAGGACAATCACTTGTTCAGCATTTGATGATCTAGTATTCCCATCATGAGGTAATCAACAGCACTGCCGCCTGAGGTGAATTTGAGGTATACGATTGGACGCTCATGTATGTGTGTGTGTGCTGTTATTCTTATATTACACAATAAGCCATTCATATTGGCTTGAATCACATCCTGCCCAGTTTTCACTTTCTTGCCAAAGAAACATCATGTCAGTCCTCATAACCGTAAACAAGGGTCAGACGGCTGTGAGGTGGTACAGAGACATGAATGGATGTCATGGCAGTCGTCCAAGCCCTTGTGTTCATAAATAGAACCTGCACATAATGTCAATGATTTCAGTCAATTAAGTTAATTAATTCAGACAATGAAGCTGTATCAGTAAAGGTCTAGCTTGTCTGTCTGATGTGGATGTGTCGCACATACCTCTCATAGCAACAGATTGAGGAGCTTCAGTTTGACTGAATCAAACTCAATATGTTGTTAGTGTCATCTGGGCCTTGCACACCACAATGTTTACATCAGGGGTATTTAGAGGTGTTATTAAAAAATCTAGCAGAAAGTTGAGAGTGAAGACATCAGCAAAAATGTGTATTTTGCTGCATAAATAGAACAAACTAGATCAGGGTCTTCAACTTTTCAGGCCAGTGAGCAGAAGCAGAAACCCCCTGTAAAATACAGTACTGTTTAAAAGTACACAGTATGAGTATTGCATTTTAAGCTTGGCCTATAATTACACGCATATAGTACCGTATTAATGTATTCACATATTTACTACAATGATTAGATTTGCAAAGCCATTCAAATAGTGTCAATTTGCACTCCAGTAGTCTAGTGCCACCACAGGAATATACAACAAACTAGTTAGCATATTTCGCTTCAGTGGCGTGGGTTGTAAAGATGGTGTGTGATTGTGTACTGTTGTCCTACTGACCACAGTTTGAGTCTGCATTTTGTCCCACTCTTTCTCCTATCCGATTTCCTGTTTTTACTCTTAATATTTCCTTTAATACTACATAAAATAATAGATAAATATGTATATAAATGTTGATTTCAATGCAGTGATTTGGTCACTGTGAATGTCGGGGAGTTCACAGAAAGGTTTGTTCCCCGTCTGTCGCTCACTTCGACGTTATGTCGAAGAAGCGACACTAGGGGTCTCTCTTGAGCGCCGAAAGATACCTCTGATCTATGAAAAAAGGCCAATGAGAGTTGGCAAACAGTATTTGCATACTCCGCCTCCGGATACGGATATAAAGGCGAGAGAAATACGCTCGTTCATTCAATAATTTTCTTCGGAGCCGAAGGTCGTGTGTATGCAGTCAGCTGCGAGTAACACAACTGATCCTGCTTCTGATCCTCTGACGCTCTGCTTTGCTGTTGGATTTACGGCGCACTACAGCGGCTTTTCTCTTCACTGCCGGCGTGCAGTTTGCCCCTGGGCGCTTCGACAGCGCAGAGTTAAAAGAGTTGAAAGAGTGATTCTCTCCGTAAAAGAGTTTATTTCTCTGAAAGAGCATTACACAGCGGCATTGAACGTCCTTTTCAGGACGCGTCTTTATAAAGATGTAATTTCCGCCCCTGTGTAGTTTCTGGATGCGGTGATTTCTCCCCACCTCTCTCGGTCATAAAACACTGTCTTGCATGCCTGGGCTGCGATCACACGCAGGCAGCGTTTTATGAATGGTTCATGTTCTCAGTGCGAGAACATAGCCATGGCAACATTGCGGTCGTGTGGCTTTCTTTTGTAATGAGAGAAAGCCGTTTCAGCCGCCCCCCGCGCCTAGCCTCCTTCCTACGGGATTGACGCAGGCGCCGCGGGCGATGAACACGATTTGGGGACAATGACGGGCTCTGTTCTCCGGGTAAACCCCCTCGAACCTCCCGCCTCCCCTGCACGCTTGTTTACTTCCGTCTGAGCCCGGGATGAGCATTCTCTCCAATGGTTCATCTTCTCAGTGTGAGAACATGGCCGTTATAGCATTGCGGTCGCACGGCTTTCTTTTGTAATGAGAGAAAGCCACTTCAGCCGCCCCCCGCGCATCGCCTCCTTCCTACGGGATTGACGCAGGCGCCACGGGCGATGAAGGCGATTCAGGGAATATGACGGGCTCTGTTCGCCGGGTAAACCCCCTCGAACCGCCCGCCTCCCCGGCATGCTTGCTTGCTTCAGAATTGGATGACATCACCGCTGCATCGGAGAGCGTTACAGCGGCATCGGATGCTGATCGCTCGCCTGGGCCGCCACCTTCGGGTCTGCCGCCCAGCCTGAGCCTGACGCACGGAGATCCGCTATGCTTTCCCGGGCTACTTGATCGGTCCCGCGGGCAGGTGCGCCGCTCACAGCCATGCCCCCCCCCGTTCCTTTCTTCCCGGACTTGCACGACGAGTTGAGCAAAGCCAAGGCTTCTTCGCTCCTCCGCTCTCACTACCCTCGCGGTGGAACGGTCCCAGACCGCTTCCACTCTGCACGCCACGGCCCTTCCTGCAACCAACGCCAGGCCAAGGCGCTTCAAAACTTGCACCTTGGGTAGTCCTGTTCTTGATGTGCTGCAGGAACTGCGCTGGATGACCAACCGCGCCCCCGGGCCACGGAGGTCAGAAGCGCCGGCACTCAAACAGGCGATGGCCACCCCTTGTGGTCCAGAAACGCACCTGTGGACTGGACCTGGTCGAAATGTGGGAGGCAGACAAGACACACCTTCTCCCACACCCCCGTCTCCCAGCTCCCTCTATTCGGCGCCACCGTTGACGACTCTGCCCAGCAGTCCTCAGCGGTGAGGCAGACGGAGGCCACTGCCCATCCTGCCCCGCCGCAAGCCTGCCGCCATGGGCCATGCCCCGTCTGCTCGCCGAGGGCGTCCTCCTGCGGCTATGAAACACCCTGCTCCGCCTCAACCCGGGCCCAGCTCTCAGCCCCAGCGTCGAGCACTCCGCAGGAAGCGGACGCCCCCATCTCACGGACCCCCTCAAGGACCCGGAAGGCTCCCAGGCTGTCCGTAGACGCTCAACCCAGGGACCAAGATGTTAGCTCCGGAGGTGGTAAGACCGCTCCGTCCCCGGTGGAGGGCCGGGAGGAGAATTTTTTGTCGAATTAGTTTTCACATTCTCATATTCTCTGTAACGAGCTATTTCCTTTTGTCTCTGGGTCACCTGGCCCGCAAACGCCGTTCCCACGGCACTCTGCCACCAGATCTCAGCAGTCCCGGCTTCTTGGACACGGACCACCCGTCTCCAGCCCCACGACTGCCCCCCCCCGGCCGGCCGGTTCCGACCAGTCTAGAGGACGCCTACCCGAGACCTCCTCCTCAGTCGCTAACCCGCCCCCTGCCGGGTGTGCGGAGCAAGGTAAGTGCTTTGAGTCTTTCTCAGCACTCCAGCTGCGGGTCGCCCTGTCGCCGCCCAACGCTGCCCTACCTGCTCCGCCCCGCTGCGAAGCCCCGCCGGGTACGTCCAAATTAACCGTCCCCTTGGTGCCCCTAGCGCAGAGGTTGGACGCGTGGCTTTCACTTCCCAACCCGTCTCGCTGGCTGGCCCGGACCATCCGACTCGGTTACGCAATTCAGTTTGCCAGGCCCCCGCCCCCCTTCATGGGCGTCCGCTTTTCCGCAGTACACGGCGAACACGCCCTCTCTCTGCGCGAGGAAATCGCGACTCTTCTGGCCAAAGACGCGATAGAGCCTGTCCCTCCAACCGAGATGAAGAAGGGTTTCTACAGCCCCTACTTCATCGTACCCAAGAAAAGCGGCGGCTTACGACCAATCTTGGACCTTCGAGTTCTCAACCGAACGTTGCACAAACTCCCGTTCAAGATGCTCACGCAGATACACATCTTAACCTGCGTCCGGCATCTAGATTGGTTCGCAGCGATAGACCTGAAGGACGCGTACTTCCACGTCTCCATCCTGCCCCGACACCGCCCCTACCTGCGGTTTGCGTTCGGGGGCCAGGCGTATCAGTACAAAGTCCTCCCCTACGAAAGTCGCAGAGGCAGCTCTTGCCCCGCTCCGAGAAGCCGGCATCCGCATACTCATTCTGGCCCACTCGCGAGAGTTACTATGTGCCCACACAGACCAGGTGCTCAGGCACCTCAGCCATCTGGGGCTTCAGGTCAACTGGGAAAAGAGCAAGCTCACCCCAGTTCAGAGCATCTCTTTTCTCGGGATGGAGTTAGACTCGGTCTCAATGTCGGCACGTCTCACCAACGAGCGTGCCCAGTCAGTGTTGAACTGCCTCACCGCCTTCAGGCCAGGCACAGCGGTCCCCTTAAAACTTTTCCAGAGGCTCCTGGGGCATATGGCGTCCTCCGCGGCGGTTGCGCCGCTGGGGTTGATGCATATGAGACCGCTCCAACACTGGCTCCAGACCCGAGTCCCAAGACGAGCATGGCGCCACGGCACGCACCGGGTAACAATCACCCCCGCCTGCCGTCAGACATTCAACCCCTGGACAGACCTCTGTTTCTTACGGGCTGGAGTGCCCCTACGGCAGGTGTCCAGACGCGTCCTGGTCACGACCGACGCCTCCAGATTGGGTTGGAGCGCCGTTTGCAACGGGCACGCAGCCTCAGGCCGGTGGAAAGGGGCCCAGCTGCGTTGGCACATCAACTGCCTCGAGTTGTTGACCGTCCTTTTGGCCCTGCGGAAGTTTCTCCCGTTAATTCGGGACAAACATATCCCAGTCAGGTCGGACAGCACCACTGCGGTCGCGTACATAAATCGCCAAGGCGGCGTACGCTCCCGTCACATGTCACAACTTGCCCGTCGTCTCCTCCTTTGGAGCCAGCACCGACTCAAGTCGCTGCGTGCCACTCACATCCCCGGCAACCTCAATGTGATAGCGGATGCGCTGTCATGACAACGCTTGCCTGGCGGAGAGTGGAGGCTTCACCCCCACTCGGTTCAGCTGATTTGGGAACGGTTCGGCAAGGCCCAGGTAGACCCCTCTGCCTCCCGAGAGACCTCCCACTGCCCGCTATGGTACGCCCGTTCAGAGGCTCCCCTCGGGGCAGATGCACTGGCACACAGCTGGCCGGTGGGGCTGCGCAAGTACGCATTCCCCCAGTGAGCCTTCTTGCACAGGTGCTGTGCAAGGTCAGGGAGGACGAGGAACAAGTCACTCTCGTGGCTCCTTACTGGCCCACCCGGGCCTGGTTCTTGGACCTTGTACTCCTCGCGACAGCCCCTCCCTGGCGAATTCCCCTGAGGGAGGATCTTCTTTCTCAGGGACGGGGCACGCTCTGGCATCCGCACCCAGACCTTTGGAACCTCCACGTCTGGCCCCCGAACGGGATGCGGAAGATCTAGCTGGTCTACCACCCACGGTCGTAGCCACGTTCAACCAAGCCAGAGCCCCTTCTACCAGGCAACTCTACGCCCTGAAATGGTGTCTGTTCGTGAATTGGTGTTCTTCCCGGGACCCACAGAGGTGCGCAGTTAGGTCTGTGCTCCTGTTCCTACAGGAGAGGTTGGAGGGGAGGCTGTCCCCATCCACCTTGAAGGTGTATGTTGCCACTATCGCAGCTCACCACGACCCAGTAGACAGCAAGTCTCTGGGTAAGCACGACTTAATCGTCAGGTTCCCAAGAGGTGCCCGGAGGTTAAACCCCTCCCGGCCAAACCTGTTCCCCTCCTGGGATCTCTCGGTGTTCCTCGCCGGTCTTCAGTGATCCACCCCCCCTCCCCGAGTCGCTAGAATCAGTTGGCTCAGGGCCCTCTCCTAAAAAGACGGCCCTGCTGATCGCGCTCACTTCCATCAAGAGGGTCGGGGACCAGCAAGCGTTCCCTACTAACGACACTTGCCTGGAGCTCGGTCCGGCAGATACTCATGTGATCCTAAGACCTCGACTGGGCTATGTGCCCATGGTTCCTACCACGCCCTCTGGAGATCAGGTAGTGAACCTACAAGCGCTGCCCCGGGAGGAGGCAGACCCAGCCCTCTCACTGTCGTGTCCGGTACGTGCCTTGTGTGCCTACCTGGAACGCACCCAGAGCTTCAGGCGCAGAAAGGGAACGCTGTCTCCAAACAGAGGTGTCTCACTGGGTGGTGGATGCCATTCAGTTGGCCTATCACACCCAGGCCGTGCCCCCCCCCCCCCCCCCCCCCCTTTTTTTGCGGGTTCGAGCCCACTCTACTAGGAGCGTGGCATCCTCATGGGCACTGGCTAGGGGCACCTCCCTAGCAGACATTTGCAGAGCTGTGGGCTGGGCAGCACCTAACACCCTTACGATCTCAGGGTTGAGTCAGTCTCGTCCCGTGTTCTCTCAGGTCCGAGCCCGTAGAACTCGGTACACGTCGACGATCTGACCGGGTGAATCGCTTGTTTCCAGCGCCGTTTCCCTTGATCGAGGTAAAACAGTGCGCCTTCTTTCCCAGCGAACCTAGGTCGCTGGTTGATTCCTCCCTAGCCCTTCGGGCCCGCAGCAGTTCAGCGGAGGGACTTGCTGGTCCAGTCCACTACGGGTACCCCAGGCTACCCCTACTGGAATAGGTGCTCCACAGATCAGGCCTCCTACGGGACTCCTCCTGTGTGTACTTCCGCGGTACGGTCACCTTAGGAGCTGACCCGCGTCTCCCTTAGGCAGTCTTTGGCTGCCCTCCGGTCGCCGTGTTGTAGCAACTCCCCCCTCCTTGAGGCGGGATCTACCACCACGCCATTTTTCCCACATGTGACCCAAGAGGCCATGTGATGTATTTTGCCACCTTTACCTCCCCTTTCGGGTGGGTGTGGCCTCCGCAGGGTCTTTTCCCCCTAAAAGAATAGGGATTCGGGAATAAGACCCCCTTCCCTCGATGCGGTAAGGGCCCTGGCTGCTCTTGCTCTATGCCGAGAAAACATAGAGAGAAAAGAGGCCCAGCCAGGCTTGGCCCGTTCCCTAGTTGGGAGCGTCACCATGTTCCCCCCTAGGGTAACCAAAAGGATTCTGACGCTTTTTCGGGGCATTGGGGAAGAGTACGTGCAGCCTGAGCACAGTTGGTCGCTTGTGCACGTAGAAATACCTGCCCGGTTCTGTGTCAGCAGTACACGTACACGGCTCAACGCATGGCAAGTTTTGAAGTGGACCCCTAGTGTCGCTTCTTCGACACGACGTCGAAGTGAGCGACAGACGGGGAACGTCTCGGTTACGTATGTAACCTCCGTTCCCTGATGGAGGGAACGAGACGTCGTGTCTTCCCGGCCACGTCGCTGAGCCGAGCCGCTGAGGTGCCCGGAACACTCCCGGCTCCTCAGAAAAATCCTGAATGAACGAGCATATTTCTCTCGCCTTTATATCCGTATCCGGAGGCGGAGTATGCAAATACTGTTCGCCAACTCTCATTGGCCTTTTTTCATAGATCAGAGGTATCTTTCGGCGCTCAAGAGAGACCCCTAGTGTCGCTTCTTCGACACAACGTCTCATTCCCTCCATCAGGGAACGGAGGTTACATACGTAACCGAGAATATTATCCTGGTCAAACCATGGTTAATGTAATAAAACCAAGGTTATTTGTTCTATGGTAAGGTTAGGTTTAGGGGTAAAGGTTAAAGTAATGTGTCTGTGGGACTCTAAATAAACCCAATAAACACACTTCAGTGATGCCCGTGCTGTGCATTAGTATTCATATATGAGTGCAAATAGTATCTGACACTATTTGCACCGGGGTTCAATTAGTATCTACCATTATTTGCACCAGGGTTGGGGTTCAAATAATATCTGCAACTATTTGCACTGGGATATGTTCAGTATATCTGTTGAACATACCAATGACATGGTGTAGGAGTCTCAAGAGCAGATTTTTCTATTAAATTAAAACCACTGGACCTCTGCTTGACCTTTTCAACTGAAGTGTACTACTTTCATAAGAATCCATTTCCCTGGATCCAGGAAAACAGTTCTGGGGTAGGAGGTACATTTAATTCAATACCACATTAAACTCCAAATGAGAGTCTTCCTGTCCATGACCAACAAGAGCTTAAGAGCAAGCCGAGAATGGGTGGGTGAGGAAACTCAGGTCAATGGGTTCAACGAGGGTCGGAGGGTGACGGGAAGAAGGGCTTATTATACCTTAGGCTCCAGTGTTTTAGACCCGTTCTGTGTTATGTGTTATGACTTTGAGATCATTACAATAAGCTAGGAGATGTGTTAGTATTATGTGTTAACAGTTGTGTGATTCAAGTACTTAGAAAGATATTGATAATTGTAGAATAAACCTATAGTACACATTTACTTGTCTATACCTTTACCAGCAAGCCTGTAAAGTCGTATGCGTTAAACTGTATATAAAACATATGCACACTCACATTTTTTAACAGATATTTTTGGACAGTAAATATGGATTCCAACATTCAAATTATCCCAAGCAAAGCCCCTTCCAGCCCCAGAAGCACTGCCGTTGTGTGTGGTTAATGAGAAACAATTGAGTGCGTAAACAAACTGTCTGGGAACGAATAAATCATTGCACATAGCTCAAAGTAAACAACCTGAGGTAAACAAGGCAGACAAGGGCTCCTGAATATATAGTTACTAAAGATACAAAACTCCAGTTCTTGTAATACAAACTCCATTTGATTTGCTTGAGACATAATCTGTGCAGGATTGCGTGACAGCTTGCTGAGAAAATAAATGATCTGGATGACGGATTAAACTTCAGGAAACACTTGGAATGGAATGGTTATTTTCAGTCCCAAAAACGATCAGGCAAAAATTTCAGGAAATTACCAGGCAAATTGTATCTTATATGCATTACAATGGTATTTTGGCAGAGAGGTCAAAGGCATTGCATTTTTTTTCATTGTATTTGATATGATTTAACAATGATGCTATGTCTATCAGCGAGGAAAAACAGCACAGGAGGAAAGAATACAATTTGTGTTATGAAACTATGCAGTGTCTGAATGTTTTTTTGACCCTGCCTGTTCAATGGCCAATTGACCTTTTACTAAGCTCTGCATTAAAAACATAACTGACCAATCCTGCCTTTACAACTGTCATATTATTAGACAAGCTTTTACTCTTTTCTAATGCATGTCTATAGAAGTCATGTGTGTTTTACAAGGAATAAGTCAGTACAGACTTGAAAATTCTCTCATCTTTTACTCACCCTCATGCCGAGTCACACTAGTACAACTTTCTTCTGTAGAACCCAAATGAAGATATTTTTGAAGGATGTATGGTTTGTTTTTGTCCATTTTTTTGGTTTCCTGTACAAAATATCTTAACATCCTTAAAATAAAACTAATTTATTCAAAAGGCAAAATGGTGTAAGACTTGTTTTCAGAGAATTTTACTTGAAGCTTCTAATTTTTTATTTTTTTTATTTAATTTTTTTTCATGTTTCAAGTCATGTTACAACCCCTGGCAAAAATTATGGAATCACTACACTTGGAGTATGTTTATCCAGATTTTTTACTTCGTAGCAAATTAATAAATCACAGATATGAGACTGAACATTCTGGCTTCATGAAATATACCTAAAACTAATTTAATTACATTATTTTAATTAATGGCATATTTTTTCCAGATCAAGTAGAGGAAAAAATTATGGAATCACTCAATGTTGAGGAATGAATAATGGAATCACCTTGTAATTTGCATTTCTAAAACAAATACTGGCACAAGTCTAAAAATGCTAATTAGTCTGCAGTTAAAAGAGAGTTTCTCTCTTTTAACAAGCTCTTGGACTCAGCTAACTGAAAGGAAACATGGCCCTAACAAGAGAGTTGTCAATTGAAACAATGGAAAGGATTATAAAACTCCTTCAAGAAGGAAATCCAACATAGGAGTGTGGAAAAATAAGTTGGTTGTTCCCAGTCAGCTGTGTCTAAAATTTGGTGCAAGTATAAACAAAATGGGAAGGTAGAAGATGCGTCAGGATAGAAAACTCAAAGCAATATGCCTTGAAAATAGAGAACAAATGAAAAACAAATGAGCGGAAACAGGAACGAAAAGCCAAACAAAAACCAGCACTAACACCTAAACAGACAAAATCAAGGCTACAGTGGCTAAACAGAAGCAATCATGCAGTGTGGATGATTGGATGAAAGTGATATTCTGTGATGAATCACAAATCTGCATTGGCCAAGGCGATGATGCAGGAACTTTTATCTAGTGCCGTTCTAATGAAACATCTAAAGATGACTGCCTGAAGAAAACCACCAAGTTTCCCCAGTAATTTATGATATGGGGATGCATGTCAGGTAAAGGACCAGGAGAGATGGCAATCATTACCTCAACAGTCAATGCACAGGTGACATTTAAATTTTGGACACTGTCTCATTCCTTCGATAGAAAATAGGTTTGGTGATGATGAAATGATTTATCAGGATGATAATGCATCTTCCCACAGAGCAAAGAGTGTTAAAACTTTTCTTCAGGAAAGGCATATCAACTTAATGACATGGCCAGCAAACAGTCCAGACCTCAATCAGATTGAAAATGTATGGTGGTAATTGAAAAGACTGCATGACAAGGCTCCATCCAGCAATGCTGATCTGTCAACTGCTATTCAAGAAAGTTGGAACCTGCTTGATGGAGAATATTGTTTTTCATTAGTGAAGTTCAAGCCTCAAAGAATTCAGGTCATCATAAAAGCCAGAGGAAGAACAACGAATTACTAAATGTGACTTTTTTACTGTTGGTGATTCCATAATTTCTTTCCTCAACATTGAGTGATTCCACATTTTTTCCTCTACTTGATCTGGAAACCAAATATGCCATTAATAAAAATAATTTAATTTGTTTGAGGGATGTTTCATGAAGCAAGAATGTTCAGTTATTAAATAAAAATGTTTTGTGTCGTATCTGTGATTGGTTTATTTTCTACGAAGTGAAAAAGCTTGTTTAAGCTCACTTAAAGAAATATTCTCTGAAATCAAATTGTAATATCTTACGTAGTCCTGCTTCCCCTTCTGTCAATCTCTCGACGTACTGTCGAAGGAAGTGACACAAGGGGTCTTCTCGGACGCCGAATCATACCTCTGAACCTGAGAAAAGGCCAATGTCAAGTTGGCAGACAGAATTTGCATGCCCGCCCCGGACTTACGGGTATAAGGGGAAGCGGGGCAGCGAATGCCAGTCAGGATTTTGCACTGAGGAGCCGAAGGATGAAGCACGGCCATTTACAGTGCTAGGTCTAGTGCCGTGGCAGGAGGGACACAACGTCTCGTTCCCTCCCTCGGGGAACGGAGGTTACAACAGTAACCGAGACGTTCTTAAGTAAGTTCATCTTGCTTTAAGGATGTTTAATATTTTTATTGGAAAATAAGAAAAAATACTTTTTTTTGCAGTGTACAATGTAAGTCAATAGGGTCCAAAACATCCAATCACCAAGAAGTACACAAAGGCAGCATAAACATAATCTATGCATCTCAAGAGGTTAAATTCATGTCTTATGAAGCGATATAATCACTTTTGGTGAGAAACGGACCAAAAATTATGTCCTTATTCACTATAAATCGTGACATCTGGCCCAATTGGAACACAGTAAGTGATTCAAGATGGTGATGCTTTGGTGTGGTTGCAGGTCCTCAATCCCGGTATCATTGAACAGCCATAAGACGTTGCATTTTCTTGTGTTTACTATCAACCTTTTGGTGACTGTGGTACATTTTAAAATTATCCCAAAAACTCAACCACAACTATCATTTTAACTTGTGTCTGCATTTTCAAAATAGCCCAACTGGGCATGAAAATGGCGAACCTGGCAACACTGTTTCTGGTTCGTGTACTGGACTCTGTGTCAAGCACATGGAAATGTGAGAACAGGCTTCTCTCATGAATGTGCCAAGGAGACTGTGGATGTCAAAAGTGAAAGTGAATAAGGTCTGACATGGAAGAAACCACCCGAGTCTTATGGATTACCTTTAAGCTACCTTTATGTGCTTTATAGAGCTTGAAAATTTTGGACCCTATTGACTTACATTGTATGGACAAAAGCACTTCATCCGCTCTTCAAAATATCTTTGTTTGTGTTCCAAAGAAGAAATTCAAACGAAATTGAGATGGCATGAGGGTGAATAAAAGAGATAATTATCATTATTGGGTGAACTATTCCTTCAAAAACCTGACATTAATTTCTTTATTTACTGACTCAGGTCATAGTAGAGGTGATGATTATGAAACAGTTTGAAGAACTGTAGCAGTTCACTTCTGTTAACATGCATTAATGTTATCTGTTGTAATAGATTTCAAATGGGGCTTTTCCTTTTTCAATTTTCTCTGATTAGCATTCACCTTGACCATATTACAGAGTAATTGCACAATTTCTTTAAAGAACAACAGCAGATAAAATGCTCTTCAATGTAACACTTTATTCTATCCCACATAAGACCATTATCCATTCACTTTTTGCAATTCCATGTGCACATATTACTTAAAATTGAGCTGTTTACATCCATCCCCAATTCATTCCTATGGGAGGATCTTTAAAACCTGTCTGAGTCACAGTCTAGAGAAGCGTCAAATGCCTTACAGTGTATTTCGGTACCTGTAAATGACACCATTCTGGTGCAGGAACATGAGGGCAGAGGTCACCTCAGCAGCGTAAAACCGGGAACGAGCTTCATCGAATTTGCGGGAACGCTGTATCTGGAACATCAAGTCTCCACCATTCACATACTCCATGACGAAGAACAGACGATCCTGAGAAAAATAAAAAGAGGAACGTTTCATAACTTTGTTAATTACAAAACTTTTCTCATTTAATTGTTGTTTAATTAGAACAATTTCTAAGAAGTGTTCTTCAAAGTATGCTTGATTTAACAAACAGCAGAACTCTGAATATCTTTCTGAAATGGATGTAATTTATAGTCCATACAAGTAGGGATGAGATCTTATAAAGAAATTTATCAATTCTAGGGATGGGACGATATGGTTATCTCATGATTCGGTTCAATATAAAATATGAGGTTCACAATTCAATATTATCTCGATAAAATATGATAACATTTAAATACAAAGTATGGCAGAACATTTGTATTTTTTGAAAAAAAAAAAAAAAAAGCTTGCATAAAATGTACATAATTTTGCATCAAAATAAAGTTTTTAAAATCCCTTAAATGGCACCATCCCTTATTTGGGACGTTTTTCAGTTTTGTTTTTTATTTTTATGTTTATTGGACTATATTACCTTCAAATCCTACCTTAATCATGATAAACCTTATATCATTTGAAAGCTCTAAATCTCTAGTTTCAAAATATGCCCACTGTTTTGGGATTTGAGTGACGTAATTACAGCAATGCATTACTTAGTGCCAAAAGTGATCACCAAAAAAAAAAAGAAAAAAATATCATAATGGAAACAAGGACATTTATTATGAAATCGCGATGCAAAGATGTACAATCATGCAATCATCGGTCTTGCTTTGTATCACAAAAGGTTCAAAACATAACATCCATAAAGAGATTTTATCTAAAAGTACTGAGAATATTAAGAAATATCAACAGTTTCTCCAAGGTTGATGTATCATGTTTGTAAAGAGAATTATGATGTATGTTCATATGTTTGGAACACCCTTTCCTGTGTTATCACACCAATCGGATTCTTACCATTTTGAATACAGCCAATGAAAAATCATTGATTTCTATCAGAATCATTTAGGTAAAACCATCTTACTCAAACTATTGTAATACATTCTTTCTTTTATTGTTTTCTTTTCTTTTCTCTTTTTTGATGTGCAAAAGGTCTCCAGATGATACTTTTGATAAGGACTAGACTAGCCAGCAACCATTCTCCAAGTAGAGCTTGGATGTCACCAAGTGGCCTTTTTTGGTACTGTGTCTAAACAAAATGTCAGTGCAACCTCATATTTTGTTAAATCGAGCTCAAACTTGATTAGATGTATGGCATTGATTTTCTGCCATTTTTAAAGTGACTAGACACAGCTTTTATATATATATATATATATATATATATATATATATATATATATATATATATATATATATATATATATATATATATATTTAATTTTTTTTTATTTTTATTTATTTATTTATTTTTTAATAAAGTTTAGTGCAGTATATTTTCATTACAATAAACTTGAGCTTCCATTACTTTTTAAACTATATCAATTATTTCACTTGTGCAATAAACCAATAGATCTTCTTTCAAACAAGACCAAGATTATGCCAGTAGTCCAAAGAATTCATGAATTACCACCCTTTAAGTTTGTAATCAACAATTAGAGCTTGGACGACATCCAGTGGCCATGTTAGGCACTGCGCCTAAACAAAATGTTATAGCAATTTTTTTTTGGCATATCAAGCTAATGTTTTATACACAACTTTGTGAGACTTATGGCTTTTATTTCATAACAAACCAGAGATGGTTTTTATAATATTTTTTATTAAGAGATAAAAGTTTGGAGTAGTACATTTTCATTAAAATAACCTTAAACCTCTATAACGTTTTTATTTCACTTATATCAATTGTCACTTCAACAATAAACCACTAAGTGTCTTCTTTCAAACAAGATCAATATTAGGTTTGTAGTCCAATGCATTCATGAATTACAACCATTTAAATCTGTGAATGTCATTTTCTGACAAATCCTCAAAAATGGGGGTGCCAGTTTATACACAATTTAAATGATCAAAGTTTAAATAATAGAGTTCTCATATAAGAAAATATCACAAATAAGCCTTCAAAAATAGTGGACTACATTTAGGCTGATCAGGTGCTGAATAAGCAATTAAACTGAACAGTACCTGTCCTAAAAAAGTATTGACTGTAAAGTCGTATGCGTTAAGCTGTATATAAAACATATGCACATTCAATAAATATTTTTGGACAATAAATATGGATTAAAACATTCAAATTATCCCAAGGAAAGCCCCTTCCAGCCCCAGAAGCACTGCCCGTTAATGACACACAATTAATTTTTTTATGAAATTTTTAATGTTCCCCGTCTGTCGCTCACTTCGACGTTGTGTCGAAGAAGCGACACTAGGGGTCTCTCTTGAGCGCCGAAAGATACCTCTGATCTATGAAAAAAGGCCAATGAGAGTTGGCGAACAGTATTTGCATACTCCGCCTCCGGATACGGATATAAAGGCGAGAGAAATACGCTCGTTCATTCAGTAATTTTCTTCGGAGCCGATGGTCGTGTGAATGCTGTCTGCTGTGCTACACACAACTTACCCTGCTTCTGATCCTCTGACGTGCTGCTGCTGTTGGATTTACGGCGCACCTTCAGCGGCTTTTCTCTTCTCTGCTGGCGTGCAGTTTGCCCCTGAGCACAGTGTCTAAAAGAGTTTATAAAGAGCAATTTTCTCGTAAAGAGTTTATTTCTCTAAAAGAGCAATACACAGTGGTATTGAACGCCCTTTTCAGGGCGCGTCTTTATAAAGATGCCATTCAAACCCTGTGTAGTTCCTGGATGCGGTAGAGTGCTCTCCGCTTCTGACGGCCACAGGCGCTGTCTCGTGTGTCTGGGCGCCGATCACACCGAGGCAGCGTTTGTGGACGGTTCATGTTCTCATTGCAAGAATATGACCATGGCAGCGTTGTGGTCGCGGCTTGCTTTCAACAGAAAGCACGCCACTCCTGCCGCCCCCCGTATCGCTCCTTCTTCCCACAGGATTGAGGACGATGCGGTTGGCGCTGGAGGTGATTTGGGGAGGTCAGCGGGTGCAGCTCCGCCGGGTATGCCCCCTCGGACCACCCGCCCCCGACACGCTCGCTGACCTCCGTCCAGTCTCGAGGTAACGGCGACTCACCTCCGGGCCGGTTTGCCTATCCTCTAGAGCTCGAAGCCGATGAGCTCGCCGCTCCATCGGAGAGCGCGGTGTCTGACGCTGACTCCTCCCCTGGGCTGCCACCTTCGGGCCAGCACGCCCAGGTTGAGGCGGATGCGCAGATGTCCGACATGCTTGCCCGGGCCGCCGTCAGGGTGGGGTTGGACTGGAAACCTCCACCCTCCCCACACCCGTCACGGTTGGACGACTGGTTCCTGGGGTCTGGGCGCCGCTCACAGCCACGCCCCCCCCGGTCCCGTTTTTCCCGGAGGTGCATGACGAGCTGACGTCGTCATGGAGAGCCCCGCTCTCCGTCCGTCAAAAGCCCTGCTCGTCCGCTCTCGCTACCCTTGATGGCGGAGAGGCCCACGGGTACACGGCGATTCCCCAGGTGGATAGGGCGGTTGCGATCCATCTCTGTCCTGGTGACCCTACCACCTGGCGCGGGCGCCCTGTACCCCCTTCCAAGGCCTGTAGGACTGCGTCCTTGTTCAACCACAAAGCCTACAGCGCCACGGGACAGGCCGCCTCCACCTTGCACGCCATGGCCCTCCTGCAAGTCCACCAGGCCAAGGCGCTCAGAGATCTGCACGAGGGTAGCCCTGACCCCGATGTGCTGCAGGAACTGCGCTCAGCGACCGACCTCGCCCTCAGAGCCACGAAGGTCACCACGCAGGCACTCGGGCAGGCGATGGCCACCCTAGTGGTCCAGGAATGTCACCTTTGGCTCAACCTGGTCGAGATGCACGAGGCTGACAAAGTTCGCTTCCTCGACGCCCCTGTCTCCCAGCTTGGCCTCTTCGGCGACACCGTCGAGGACTTCGCCCAGCAGTTCTCCACGGTGAGGAAGCAGACGGAGGCCGTATCACACATCCTGCCTCGCCGCAAACCTGCCGCCAAGGCCACTGCCCCGTCTGCTCGCCGAGGGTGTCCCCCTGCGGCTAAGAAACCTGCTCCGCCTCAACCCGGGCCCAGCTCTCAGCCCCTGCGTCGAGCACACCGCAGGAAGCCGACGCCCCCCATCTCTCGGACTCCCTTGAGGACCCGGAAGGCTCCCAGGCGGTCCTGAGACGGACGACCCAGCGACACAGACGTTAGCTCCGGAGGTGGTAAGACCGCTCCGTCCCCCGGTGGAAGGCCAGGAGGAGAATCTTTTGTTGTTAAACAATTTTATTTGCCGCCCCCCCTTAGATGGGGTTGCGGTACCCACATTCTCAATAACAGAGCTATTTCCTGTGTCTCTGGGTCACCTGGCCTGCAAACACCATTCTCACAGCGCTTTTCCCACAGATCTCAACAGTCCTGGCCCCCTGGACACGGACCACCCGTCTTCAGCCCCACGACTGTTCCCCGGCTGGCCGGTTCCGACGAGTCCAGAGGACGCCTACCCAGGACCTCCTCCTCAGTTGCTAACCCGCCCCCTGCCGGGCGTGCGGAGCAAGGTAAGTGCTTTGAGTCTTTTCTCAGCACCTCAGCCACGGGTCGCCCCGTCGCCAACCAACGCTGCCCTACCTGCTCCGCCCCGCTGCAAAGCCCCGCCGGGTACGTCAAAATTAATCGTCCCCTTGGTGCCCCTAGCGCAGAGGTTGGATGCGTGGCTTTCACTTCCCAACCCGTCTCACTGGCTGGCCCGGACCATCCGACTCGGTTAAGCAATTCAGTTTGCCAGGCCCCCGCCCCCCTTCATGGGCGTCCGCTTCTCCGCAGTACACGGCAAACACGCCCAGTCCCTGCGCGCGGAAATCGCGACTCTTCTGGCCAAAGACGCGATAGAGCCTGTCCCTCCAACCGAGATGAAGGAGGGTTTCTACAGCCCGTACTTCATCGTGCCCAAGAATGGCGGCGGCTTACGACCAATCTTGGATCTGCAGGTTCTCAACCAAGCGTTGCACAAACTCCCGTTCAAAATGCTCACGCAGAAGTACATTCTAACCTGCGTCCGGCATCTAGATTGGTTCGCAGCGGTAGACCTGAAGGACACGTACTTTCACGTCTCCATCCTGCCTCGACACCGCCCCTTCCTGCTGTTTGCGTTCGATGGCCAGGCGTATCAGTACAAAGTCCTCCCCTTCGGCCTGTCTCTGTCCCCTCACGTCTTCACGAAAGTCGCAGAGGCAGCTCTTGCCCCGCTCCGAGTAGCCGGCATCCGCATACTCAACTACCTCGATGACTGGCTCATTCTGGCCCACTCGCGAGAATCACTATGCGCTCACAGAGACCAGGTGCTCAGGCACCTCAGCCGCTTGGGGCTTCAGGTCAACTGGGAAAAGAGCAAGCTCACTCCAGTTCAGAGCATCTCTTTTCTCGGGATGGAGTTAGACTCGGTCTCAATGACGGCGCGTCTCACCAACGAGCGCGCCCAGTCAGTGTTGAACTGCCTCGCCGCCTTCAGGCCAGGCACAGCGGTCCCTTTAAAACATTTCCAGAGGCTCCTGGGGCATATGGCATCCTCCGCGGCAGTCGCGCCGCTGGGGTTGATGCATATGAGACCGCTCCAACACTGGCTTCAGACCCGAGTCCCGAGACGAGCATGGCGCCATGGCACACACCGGGTAACGATCACCCCCGCCTGCCGCAAAGCATTCAACCCCTGGACAGACCTCTGTTTCTTACGGGCTGGAGTACCCCTACAGCAGGTGTCCAGATGAGTCCTGGTCACGACCGACGCCTCCAGATCTGGTTGGGGCGCCGTTTGCAACGGGCACGCAGCCTCAGGCCGTTGGAAAAGGGCCCAGCTGCGTTGGCACATCAACTGCCTCGAGTTGTTGACCGTCCTTCTAGCCCTGCGACAGTTTCTCCCGTTAATTCGGGACGAACATGTCCTGGTCAGGTCGGACAGCACCACTGCGGTTGCGTACATAAATCACCAAGGCGGCGTACGCTCCCGCCACATGTCGCAACTCGCCCGTCGTCTCCTCCTTTGGAGCCAGCACCGACTCAGGTCGCTGCGTGCCACTCACATCCCCGGCAACCTCAATGTGATGGCGGACGCGCTGTCACGACAACGCTTGCCTGGAGGAGAGTGGAGGCTTCACCCCCACTCGGTTCAGCTGATTTGGGAACGGTTCGGCAAGGCCCAGGTAGACCTGTTTGCCTCCCGAGAGACCTCCCACTGCCCGCTCTGGTACGCCCGCTCAGAGGCTCCCCTAGGGGCAGATGCACTGGCACACAGCTGGCCGGTGGGGCTGCGCAAGTACGCATTCCCCCCAGTGAGCCTTCTTGCACAGGTGCTGTGCAAGGTCAGGGAGGACGAGGAGCAAGTCACTCTCGTGGCTCCTTACTGGCCCACCCGGGCCTTGTTCTCGGACCTCGTACTCCTCGCGACAGCCCCTCCCTGGCGAATTCCCCTGAGGAAGGACCTTTTTTCTCAGGGACGGGGCACGCTCTGGCATCCGCACCCAGACCTCTGGAACCTCCATGTCTGGCCCCTGGACGGGACGCGGAAGATCTAGCTGGGCTACCACCCACGGTCGTAGCCACGATCAACCAAGCCAGAGCCCCTTCTACCAGGCAACTCTACGCCCTGAAATGGCGTCTGTTCGTGAATTGGTGTTCTTCCCGGGCAGAAGACCCACAGAGGTGCGCAGTTAGGTCTGTGCTCCTGTTCCTACAGGAGAGGTTGGAGGGGAGGCTGTCCCCGTCCACCTTGAAGGTGTATGTTGCCGCTATCGCAGCTCACCACGACCCAGTAGACGGAAAGTCCCTGGGTAAGCACGACTTAATCGTCAGGTTCCTAAGAGGTGCCCGGAGGTTAAATCCCTCCCGGCCAAACCTGTTCCCCTCCTGGGATCTCTCGGTGGTCCTCGCCGGTCTTCAGTGATCCCCATTTGAGCCGCTAGGATCAGCTGGACTCAGGGCTCTCTCTTTAAAGACGGCCCTGCTGATCGCGCTCGCCTCCATCAAGAGGGTCGGGGACCTGCAAGCGTTCTCTACCAATGACACTTGCCTGGAGTTCGGTCCGGCAGACACTCATGTGATCCTAAGACCTCGACCGGGCTATGTGCCCAAGGTTCCTACCACGCCCTTCAGAGATCAGGTAGTGAACCTACAAGCGCTGCCCCGGGAGGAGGCAGACCCAGCCCTCTCACTGCTGTGTCCGGTACATGCCTTGCGTGCCTACCTGGAACGCACCCAGAGCTTTAGGCACTCTGAGCAGCTCTTTGTCTGCTTTGGAGGACAGCAGAAAGGGAACGCTGTCTCCAAACAGAGGCTGTCTCACTGGGTGGTGGAGGCCATTCAGTTGGCCTATCACACCCAGGCCGTGCCACCCCCTTTGCGGGTTCAAGCCCACTCTACCAGGAGTGTGGCATCCTCATGGGCACTGGCTAGAGGCACCTCGCTAGCAGACATCTGTAGAGCTGCGGGCTGGGCAACACCTAACACCTTTACAAGGTTTTACAATCTCAGGGTTGAGTCAGTCTCGTCCCATGTTCTCTCAGGTCCGAGCCCGTAGAATTCGGTACACGCCGACGATCTGACCGGGTGAATCGCTTGTTTCCAGCGCCGTTTCCCTCTCCGAGGCAGAACAGTGCGCTTCTTTCCCAGAGGGCTTAGGTCCCTGGTTGATTCCTCCCTAGCCCTCTCGGGCCCGCAACAGTTCAGCGGAGGAACTTGCCGGCCCAGTCCACTACAGGTACCTCCGGCTACCCCTACTGGAATAGGTGCTCCACAGATCAGGCCTCCTACGGGACTCATCCTGTGTGTATTTCCACGGTACGGTCACCTTGCGAGCTGACCCGCGTCTCCCTTAGGCAGTCCTTCGCTGCCCTCCGGTCGCAGTGTTGTAGCAACTCCCCCCTCCTCGAGGTTGGAACTACCACCGCGCCATTTCTTCCCACATGCCCAAAAAGGCCATGTGATGTATTTTGCCACCTTTACCTCCCCTGCTGGGTGGGTGTGGCCTCCGCAGGGTCTTTTCCCCCTGAAAGAATAGGAATTTGGGTAAGACCCCCTTCCCTCGATGCGGTAAGGGCCCTGGCTGCTCTTGCTCTATGCCGAGAAAACATAGAGAGAAAAGAGGCCCAGCCAGGCTTGGCCCGTTCCCTAGTTGGGAGCATCACCTTGTTCCCTCCTAGGGTAACCAAAAGGATTCTGACGACTCTTTCGGGGCATTGGGGAAGAGTACGTGCAGTCTGAACACAGTTGGTCGCTGTGCACGTAGAAATACCTGCCCGCTTCTGTGTAAGCAGTACACTTACACGGCTCAGCGCATGGCGAGTTTTGAAGTGGACCCCTAGTGTCGCTTCTTCGACACGACGTCGAGGTGAGCGACAGACGTGGAACGTCTAGGTTACGCATGTAACCTCCGTTCCCTGATGGAGGGAACGAGACGTCGTGTCTTCGCGGCCATGTCGCTGAGCCGAGCCGCTGAGGTGCCCGGTACACTCCCGGCTCCTCAGAAAAATCCTGAATGAACGAGCGTATTTCTCTTGCCTTTATATCCGTATCCGGAGGCGGAGTATGCAAATACTGTTCGCCAACTCTCATTGGCCTTTTTTCATAGATCAGAGGTATCTTTTGGCGCTCAAGAGAGACCCCTAGTGTCGCTTCTTCGACACGATGTCTTGTTCCCTCCATCAGGGAATGGAGGTTACATATGTAACCTAGACGATTTGTTTGTCTTGATTATTATAATCACATTTAATTTTTTTTTTTTAATATAAAGATTCTACATTCTATCAATTAATATTGTTTCTTGAAATTGTATATATATATATATTTATGACAGGAGCTTTCATTGTTTGAAATAATGTGTGGCATGAAAAAAGGCTTATGTTTACGTTCATTCATTTGTATAACAAGCACTATAATGGGACTGTCACTTTGTCACCCTGTCTACACGTGTGTCCGTTGGTCTAAACTGGATGTGTGGACACAAACATTCTAAACTGTTTAATTAAGCATGTGCAGCACAAAATTTAATGCAGCACCCCTTTATTTTCACCACAGTGGACACTTACAGTGTAGACAGCATCACTGATTATAATGGAGTTCTATTGCTATTCGCATCCGGTGTAGATCAGGTGTAAGAGTTTAACAAACACAGGTGTTGCGGTTAATTTATTAACGACAGAAAAATCTAGATTTTTAGCCCATTTAACATTTGTTTTTAAAATAAATATCTCTTTTTACTTTTTTACGAGACTGTAAAGAACAGAAAGGTTGTTAAAAGACACATTATTCAGTGAAAGTGGAGTGCGGGATCTCATCTTTGATGGACACACATTACACGGAAGAAATGGCCCATTTTTTTCTCAAGCACTTTTCAACAAAACAAGGCGATTTTCCAGGTATACTTACAGTACTTACATTTCTAAAAGCTAAATTCAAGCACTTTAAGCAATTCAAGGACATTGTGTGAACTCTGTAAAAAAGGATTGAATAAAAGTGCAGTAGGGGTAAAATTAAGCGAAAGAGAGATTATGATGTTTGACAGGCCATTTCATTTATGATCATGTGGACAGAATACAACTTTTTCAAATTACAAAATATTGAGTTTTGCCTCGATATGGTTTGTAATTTTTTGGTTCACGATATATACAAATTTGATATATTGTCCCATCCCTAATTCTGGTTCTGATTCAGTATCTCTACACATTTCCAGTTCCCTAATGATAACAAAAACAATTAATTTAATACTATTGAGGAAGCACTACTCAATAATTAGTCCTAACTATATACTAATAACAAAACATACTGAACAAAAACAATACATTTTTGGGTGTAATATTTTAATGTTAATTGTTAATTTTTTTTATTTTATTCAATTATTATATTTTTTTTAATATAACAGTACTATGTATTAAATCAAAACTAAGTTCCGAATTTATCATTTGACTTGAATAACAGCTGGACAAGATGAAAGTAATGACTTTCAGTTCAGAGAGTCATGAACCGCTCTGAGCTTCATTCCCTAATAACAATTGATCTTAACGGTTGAGCATTTTCTACGAAAGATTTTACGAACTTTTGTTATTTTTATGTGTGTTTCCCACAACTGCACTTAACCAAAGTCTTTTTAGCAAGCCAGTTCACTCAGCGACCATTTTTAGGGGCAGTTATGTAAACAAGCGGCATAAAATTACAGCTCCATCTACTTGATTGGGGTAAGACCAAAATCTGCAAAACAGTTGGTTAAGATTACAATCAAAGGACATATTTCAAATCAGCAGTAAAATCTGACAACACTGGTATAATAAATTGTGCTTCTTTACCTCAGATTACGCTAAATTATATCGCGTTGATTGACAGGTGATGTCTGAATCTACTCTTTTACTTGAAATTCAGGACTTCCTTTTCTACATCCGTTGACAGTTGGGCATTCCAATTTCTCCCGTTCATTTTAATAGATGTGTCCTGTCTCAAACTTAAAGGGTAACGCACTCATAAGAAAATCTATTTTGATAGCTGACAAAATCCAAACATAACCCAGAACTGAGGTTAAAAGGCAAACATGCCTCCGAAAAGAATATAAATGTATGGAAGTTAAAAGTCAATGGAAGAACGGCATTCAGCCATTCTCAGAACATATGAAGCCATTGCCCTGTTCCGCAGAATAGAAAATAACTCATTATCTGCAGTGGGTCATGCACATCATTTCAAAGAATCAAGATGAATATCATACCCACACATACTACAAGTCCAGCTATGTGACTCATGTCCTAGTCAGCAGACGTACAGGCTGGCTCAGGAAATATGCAGTCCTGTTTTTGAAATCAATGTGACTAACCAGTAATTTACATACCCTGCAGACATTGTTAAAATTTGTTTGGTTTATAAGGGGCATTATGTCGAAGAAAACTATTGAAACTGTTTCATCAATTGAATCTCTTGAATTGTTTCGATTAAAAAGATACTAAATATTCTATCAACAGAAACAAGTAATCAGCAAACAAATTACATTAAAAAGCCCAATGGGTCTTATTTAAAACAAAATATGTACAAATTATGTTTTTTTACCCCCCCAAAAAGTGCTCAAACAAAGTTTTGCAGAAAAGGTGCTCAAAATACATTTTTGCATAAAAAAGAGCTCAAAATGTTCATACAAAAGCTGCTCAAACTAAATTTGTCCCAAAACTATTTACACTTAATCCAATGTGGATTTTTTTTGTCTTTATCTCAAATATTTAGATCAAAGTATATTTAGGGACCCTAAAAAATAATACCAAAGTTAATTGTTAGGCATTTGAACAATAATAAAAGAAAAGAAAAAAATCAGACATGCATGAATCATCACAGTATTTCACAGATATTTTGGAATTACTGTGAAGGTTTTTTATTGAGATGCAATGTTTTATTTCAAACGATTTTGCGTAAAAAGATTTTCATGTGGTAACTTCCAAACTGGTTTTATTTAATTCAAAAATTGTATTTAATCTGACTACATTTACCCAAAAAATTAGTTTACACCAACAAAAGTAATTTTTATGTCTTAAATCAATTCTAAATAGATCCTTGAGGAAACAATTGCAGATTACCAATTTTTTCAGTGTAATTACTGTATCTCTGCGTATTAGGCTGAGATACAAGAAAGTACTTTTCCATTGAAAAAATCTCCTTCAAGCAATGTCTTTCTTTGGGGTGTGGAGGATTTTGCCATTAACACTCAATTTGTCTAATCCCATATTATTTTTTCATTTAGCAGATGCTTTTATCCAAAGTGACAATGAGGAATACAAATGAGGAATACAACAGAAGCAATTCATCCTAAGGAGGCAGAAATAGAAGAAATGCTGTAATACAAAGTTGCAAATTTCTTAGAGAAGCTCAAATAGAGAATAAGGTGAGCAATTATGGTGAAAGACAGTTTTAAGTAGGCTTAGGTTAAGTGCTCATGAAATTGATGCTTCTTAAGATGTTTCCTGAAGGTGGCTAGAGAATCAGCTGCTCAGGTGAGGTTTGGTAGGCCATTCCACCAGTGAGGAACAGCTAATGTGAAGGTATGGGAGAGTGATTCTGTGCATCTTTGAGATGGTACCATAAGGTACCGCTTACCCGCTGATTGTAAGCTTCTGGAGGGCACATAAGATTTGATATTCCTTGCTACTTTATTCCTTTATTATGAATTTAGACAAGAATAAACATGAAAAACGTATGAGTGATATTTTCATCAGTACATAACTGCCTCAAATCTATGATATTAATTATATGGTTTTATTTTTGGTGATTTAAAATCATTATCTTAACTTATGTAATTGTGCGGCAGTCTGCCTCGCCTTGTCCCATCGCTATGAAAGCGAATTTAAACAGGATGCTGAAATAGTTTGTTTAAATGTGCCCAGAGTCACAGTAATGGCCCACCCAATCAAATGCCAATAAACATTTCCTGCCTCTAATTAGAAATGTACAGATACTGGCATCCCCGCGCCATGCAAGAGAAAAGGCCTGATAGACAGATAACCACCAAGACCCAACAAGCTGCTATATATCAGCATGGGCCCCATCTGGGCTACACTACACACAGTGGTCATGTACATGTTACATACACACACACACACTTTAAACTAATAAAGAACGAAAAAAATATTTGGTATGTTTACGTAGCTGTACTACAGAAGATTTAATTGGGTAAAATTAACAAAAGATTATTATTGAGTGAGTACATACAAAATCCTTGTTCAAAACCCTGACCTCCCCTAACACCGGTTCCCCTTCTATCACTCACTTGACGTTGTGTCGATTGTAGTAGCACAAGGGGCTACTTTCGGGAGCCTCGGATACCTCTGAATATGAAAAATGCCAATGCCAAATTGGCGAACAGAATTTGCATGTCCCGCCCCCGGACATATGGATATAAAAGGCGGGGATCATGCATCTGTTCAGTCAGATTCTTTCTTCGGAGCCAAGCGGTTGTGTGATCAGCGAGCTGAGACCCTCACTACTGTTCCACTCACCTCTAAGAGCATTGCTGTTGGACCCTATGGCGCATTACCAGTGGCTTTCTCCCCTGGGTGCTTCGACAGCATTTCCTAATAGAATATATTTCCTCTAAAAGTGTTTACACATTGGCATTGAACGTCTTTTTAAAGATGCGTCTTTTTCAAGATGCCTTTCCACCTTTGTGTAGTTCCTGGATGCTAGATAACTCTCTGCTTCTGACATGTATGGGCTGGGATCACAATAAGGCAGCGTTTATGAATGGTTCATGTTCTCATTGTGAGAGCGTGACCATTGCAAAGTTGCGGTCATGTCTTTCCTTCCTTAAAGGGAACGCCACTCCAGCTACCCCCCGCATCGCGCCTTCTTCCCACGGGATTAAGGCCGACTCTGCTGGTGATGGAGGCTATTTGGGGAGCCGCCCTGCACACTCGTTTACTTACGTCCGGGTTTGATGTGAGACCAGCTCGCCCCACGGCCAGTTTGATGTCTCCTTCAAACACCCCGAGCTGGATGAGAATATCACTGCTACATCGGAGAGTGTTGCACCATCTGACGCCGAGGACTCCACTGGGCTGCCAACTTCGGGTCTGCTTGCCCACTCCGAGACCGACGCGCAGATGTCTGGCATGCTTGCCAGGGCCGCCGAGAGTGTTGGGATGGACCTGAACTTCCCACCCACACTGTGACTGGTTCCTCGGGTCAGGGCATACTCAAAGCCATGCCCCCCTCAGTTCCGTTCTTCCCGGAAGTGTATGACAATCTGACGAAGAGGGCACCTTTTACTACCCAAAACCAACCTCACTCGTCTGCTCTCACTACCCTCGACAGCGGGTGGCCCACGGGTACACGGAGGTCCCCCAAGTGGACAAAACGGTTGCAGTGCGCCTGCCACATGGCGGGATCACCCAGTACTCCCTTGGTGACTGTGAGCTTGTTGTCTGGGTTCCATTCCCAGATCAACTGTCAGGCAGAGCAAGCTAATCAGGATTTGAAGAGGGTCAAGTGCTGCGTGTCATTTCAGGAACCGTCGATTTGGATTTCCAAACTGTGTTTCTGTGTTTCATTTTCTTTGTGTGTTTTCCCTGGCCATGTGAGCGGAAAAAACAACGTTTCCTAGGAGATGATCGTTTGCGCCCACCTGTTTCTCGTTACCTCTATGTATATATACTCGCTCGTGTATCATGTCTAGTCTCCAAATTTTTCTCATTTGTTTCTTGTTGCAGCCTTGCCATCCTGTCGGTCTTGTCTTGTTTTCTCTCCCAATTCTATTCCTGCGAGGATTTTCCTCTGGGCTCATCGTCCCATATACTTCTCTGTGGACTTTTCCTTTGGACTATTATTTCTGTTTCACTAGTGGATTATTCATCACAGTTGTTATCCATCTCCATCATCCTCTGCCCAGGTGTCCCAAGTTCTTCACTGCCATCACTCATCTGTCTACCTAATCAACCTACATTCCTGCAACCAGTGCTGGGTTATCAGTTTTCACTCCATTATTGCATTGCTCTTTGTTTCAATAAAGACTCTATTTATTTAATTCCGTCTGCATTTGTGTCCTTCTTTAAATGACTCGTGACATATCCATGACTTCTGAGTATTTTATAACATTGCTGCAGTTCTCAGGTTCCCTAAGTGTGTGTGTGTGTGTGTTGCTGTTTTATTATTTATTTTACCCCAGTCACAGAAAAGCACAAGCTCTTGTCATTTTCTATTGCCCTCTTTAGCAGATAGTCTGTTTAAACAGAGTGGGCAATTTTTAATTGCATCTTCAAGTCACTATAGGTACAAATTGTATGCATGTTCATAACAAGTTGTTCATAATGTACCGAATTCATAGCATAGTAATATTCACTTGCATTTTCCACTGAGGCTGCAAAATGGAGTATAAAAATAAAGTGTCTTCAATTGAACGCATATCAGCATTTTCACAAGTTTCACCTTTTAAATTGAAGTTTAATACAATACAAACATTAATGTGTATTTTATAATGGATGAAACACTTTAATAATCATATTATCAACTCATATCTTTTTTGAAGGCCTCAGTTACCTCTGAACTTGAGAAAAGGCCAATGAGATATTGGCAGACAAAATTTGCATGTCCCTCCCCCAGACATACAGGTGTAAAAGGAGGGAATCGTGCATCTGTCCATTCAGGTTTTGCACTGAGGAGCAGAGAATAAGGTTTGGCCATTACAGTGGCTCGGTACAGCGAAGTGGCACGGTGGTAGATCGTTCCTAGCGAGGGAGGAGTTGCTACAAACACAGCGACCGGGGGCAGAGAGGACTGCCCAAGGGAGACGCGGGTCCGCTGACAGGGGACCCTACCGCGGAAAATACACACAGGGGGATTATTCTGTGAAGGCCAACCCTGTGGAGCACCTATTCCAGTACAGGGTAGTTAGTACCCATAGTGGTCTGGTTCTACGTGCTCGGACCTGAGAGAATATGGGACAAAACCGACTCAACCCTGAGATTGTAGAATCTCGTAAAGGTATTGGGTGTTCCCCAGCCTGCCGCTCCGCAGATGTCGGTAAAAGAGGTGCTGTTGGCCAATGCCCACGAGGATGCCACACTTCTCGTTGAGTGTGCACGAACCCGTAAGGGGGTGGGCATGGCCTGGGTCTGATAGGCCAAGGTGATGGCGTTGATGACCCAGTGGGCTAGCTTCTGTTGGAGACAGCGTTCCCTTTCTGCTGTACACCAAAGCAGACAAAGAGCTGCTAAGAACATCTGAAGCTCTGCGTTCGGTCCACATAGGTACGCAAAGCACGCACCGGACACAGCAACGAAAAGGCTGAGTCTGCCTCCTCCAGAGGCAGTGCTTGCAGGTTCACTACCTGGTCCCCGAAGGGGGGTCGTAGGAACCTTGGGCATGTAGAGCCTCTGGGCACCTCTAAGGAACCTGATGATTAGGTCGTGCTTCCCTAAGGACTTACTGTCCACTGCGTTGTGGAGAGCCAATATAGTGGCTGCATAAACCTTCAAGGTGGAGGGGGCCTCTCCTGCAGAAATGAGAGTGCTGACCCAACTGCGCATCTCTGCGGGTCTTCAGATCAGGAAGAACACCAATTCGCAAACAAACGCCACTTCAGGGCGTAAAGCTGCCTGGTAGAGGGAGCTCTGGCTTGGTTGATTGTGTCTACGACAGCAAGTGGTAGACCACTTAGATCTTCCACATCCCATCCAGGGGCCAGACGTGGAGGTTCCAGAGGTCTGGGCATGGATGCCAGAGGGTGCCCCATCCCTGAGAAAGAAGGTGCTTCCTCAGGGGAATTTGCCAGGGAGGGGTTGTCGCAATGAGCGTGAGATCCGAGAACCAAGTCCACGTGGGCCAATAGGGGGCCACTAAAGTGACTTGTTCCTAGCCTTCCCTGACCTTGCACAGCACCTGTGCAAGTATGCTCACTGGGGGAAATGCAAACTTGCACAGCCCACGGGGCCAGCTGTGTGCCAGCACGTCTGTCCCAAGGGGAGCCTCCGCTAGGGAGTTCCAGAGCGGGCAGTGGGAGGTCTCTTCGGAAGCGATCAGGTCTACCTGTGCTCCCAAATTAGCTGGACCACCTGGGGGTGGAGCCTCCACTCTCCACTAACCATGCTTTGTCGCGACAGCGCGTCTGCTGCCGTGTTGAAGTTGCCCGGGATACTCAGCAACCTGAGTCACTGCTGACTCCAAAGGAGGAGATGGCGGGCGAGTTGCAACATGTGACGAGAGTGCACACCACCGTGGCGATTTATGTACGCTATCGTGGTGGTGCTGTCTGAACGGATCAAGATGTGCTTGCCCCGAAGTAGCAGGAGAAACCTCTGCAGGGCAATAATTACAGCAAGCAATACTAGGCAGTTGATGTGCCAACCCAGCTGGGGCCCCGTCCAGTGCCCATTGCACACTGCGCCCCAACCCCCTTTGGAGGCATCTGTGGTGACAGAACGCATTGGGACACCTGCTCTAGAGGGACTCCTGTCCGCAGAAAACAGAGGTCTGTCCAGGGGTTGAAAGTCCAGTGGCAGGAGGGGATGATAAACACACGGTATGTGCCATGGGGCCATGCCCATCTAGGGAGTTGAGTCTGAAGCCAGTGCTGAAGCGGTCTCATATGCATCAACCCTAGCAGTGCAACCATTGCAGAGGATGTCATATGCCCCAGGAAACTCTGGAAATGTTTTAGAGGAACCACTGTTCCTAGCTTGAACAAGGTGAGGCATTTCAGCACCGAATGCGAGTGCTCGTTGTTAAGGTGTGTTGTCATTTAGACTAAGTCTATCTCCACGCCGAGAAAAGAGATGCTCTGAACTGGGGCGAGCTTGCTCTTTTCCCAGTTGACCTGAAGCCCTAGACGGCTGAGGTGCCTGAGTACCTGGTCCCTGTGGGTGCACATTAACTCTTGAGAGTGAGCTAGAATCAGCCAGTCATCGAGGACCTTATACTGATACGCCTGGCCGTCGAACGTGAACTGTAGGAAGGGTTGATGTTGAGACAAGATAGAGACGTGGAAGTACGCATCCTTCAGGTCTACCTCTGTGAACCAATGCTGATGCCAGACACATGTTAGAATGTGTTTCTGCACGAGCATCTTGAACGGGAGTTTGTGCAAGGCACAGTTGAAAACTCGTAATTCCAGGATCGATCGCAAGACGCAACCTTTTTTGTGTACAATGAAGTAAGGGCTGTAGAAACCCTACTTCATCTCGGCTGGAGGGACAGGCTCTATCGTGTCTTTGAGTAAAAGGGTCGTGATCTCCGAACGTAGGGTGTTGGCGTCTTCGCCGTGCACCGAGGTAAAGCGGATACCACTGAAAGGGGCCGGGGTCTTGGCAAACTGAATCACGTAGCCGAGTCGGATGGTCCTGGCCAACCAACACGACAGGTTGGGAAGTGAAAGCCACACATCCAAGCTCCGCGCGAGGGGCACTAAGGGGACGATCGTTTTCGACGTACCTGGCGGGGCTTCGCAGCAGGGCGGGGCAGGTAGTGTTGCGTTGGGAGGCAAAAGCACGAGCTTTGGTGCTGAGAAAAGAATCAAGGCACTTACCTCCCTTCGCACACCCGGGCAGGATAGTGGCTGAAGAGGAGGTCCTGCGTAGTCGTCCTCTGGACTCGTCAGAACCAGCTGGCCGGGCGGAGGACTTGCAAGATTGCCATGGTAAGAAGCGGCCTGTCCGGTGGTGCTGTAGGCTTTGGCAGTCAGTGACGACGTCATCCTACAGGCCTTGGAGAGGAGTACCGGGCAATCCCACCAGGTAGCGGCGTTTTCCGAGCACAGGTGGATCGCAACCGCTCTGTCCATCTGCGGGACCTCTGAGTACACGTGGGCTGCCCCGATGTCGAGGGTAGTGAGAGCGGACGAGCGAGGAGGTCGGTTACGGGCAGTGAAAGGTGCCCTCCATGACCTCGTCAGCTCATCGTGCACCTACGGGAAGAAAGGAACCAGGGGGGCCGTGGCTGTGAGAGGCGCCCGGATCCAAGGAACCAATCATCTAGCCATGAGGGCTGCGGGGAGGATGGAGGGTTCCAGTCCAACCCTACGCTCAAAGCAGCCCGGGCAAGCATGTCGGCCATCTGGGCGCCAGCCTTAGACTGGGCGGGCTGACCCGAAGGTGGCAGCCCAGTCGAGTCTTCCGTGTCAGATCACGGGACACTCTCCGATGCAGCGGCGAATTCCTCATCCAGCTCGGCGTGTCTGAAGGAGTAGTCAGACTGGCCGTGAGGTGAGCCACTCTAAACCTCGAGCCCAGACTGACCCAGACTGGTGTGCGGTTTCAACGCTCTGCAGAGGGACATGCAAATTCTGTCAGCCAATTTCTCATTGGTCTTTTCTCAAGTTCAGAGGTAACCGAGGCCTTCAAGAAAGACCCCTAGTGTTGCTTAATTCGACACAATGTTGAGTGAGCGACAGACTGGGAATTGCATTTTATGACTTTGGCTCTGCTGGTGAAGATCTATGTGGGGTTATTAGTGATAATCACAGGCGATGTCCAGATAACCTCAAATTATGAGATCTGCCAGAAGAGCAGTGCCGAATCACTACTCGTGTTAAATGTTCCTCTACAAATTGATTGTCATTTTAATTTCAATCACAGGTGTCGCTAGAGAGCCCAAAGTTCCAAACTGCAGATTCAAGAAAAAGCACTACTTTCTAAAAAAAAAAAAAAAAAGAAAGAAACTTAGCTGTGTTTGTTTTCATTAGTTAACTGCAATAGTTAACATGAATTAACAATGAACAATACTTTTAGCACTTATTGATCTTGGTTAATGTTAATTTAACATTTGTTGACCCCCTAGTGTTGGCTGAAGTTGCGGCCCACTATTCTTCATGGTGTTCTTCATCTCTGTCGAGAGATTAGCATACTACACACTAGCTTAACAAATCACCAGCTTTGTGAAGCTGATAGCAACAGGAAATAATTATAATTTCAGTACATAATGTTTTGAGTGTGTGGCCTTGGACATTAGTCAAGAATGTTTATCCGTAAGTCTAAAGCTAAGGATGGACTCTGTCCATGTGGCACATTCCAAAAGTCTCAGACCATTGGTGAAAAATCTTCAATTTTTTCAGCATAACAATTTGAGTTAAAAGTATTTGTTTTTGGTGTGTACTCTTTTTGCATAGAGGAGAGGATGTACTTGAGCTTTATAAGTTTGTGCAAAAGCTAATGATTCATGTTATCCAGAATGATCTGAGAATATTCCAAAGAGCATCTTGTGTGTTTCAATAAAAGCAAGGAAATCAGGTTAACCTGTTCATGTTACAAATCTGCTTAAAATTAATTAGTGACCAATAATTAGTATCTTTTTATTAATTTGTATGTTTTCAAAATCTACAACTTTTCTTTGTTTTACATATTTTCAAAATCGATTTCTTTATTTCCAGGTTTAAATGAAAAATATTCCTGATTTTTATTGTGGACTACTATATATACCAATCAGCCACAACATTAAAACCACCAGCCTAATATTGTGTAGGTCCCCCTGTTGCCACCAAAACAGTGCCATTCTGCATCTCAAAGTAGCATTCTGAGATACTGTTCTTCTCATCTCTATTATACAGAGCGGTTATCTGAGTTACCGTAGAATTTGTCAGTTCGAACCAGTCTGGCCATTCTCTGTTGACCTCTCTCATCAACAAGGCATTTCCATCCACAGAACTGCTGCTCACTGGATGTTTTTTGATTTGACTCCATTCTGAGTAAATTCTAGAGACTGTTTTGCATGAAAATCCCAGGAGATCAGGAGTTACAGAAATAATCAAACCAGCCCATCTGATACCGACCATCTTTGTAGAACCACTCAAAAAAGGGTTCTTTATGGTACAAATTGATCTAAAACCCTTTTATTTATGCTTTTTATTTATATTTACCCTTATAAATGAAAGGGTTAATGTTAATATAACTAAATTAATTTGTTAAATAAAACCAGAGGACAAAAATAATAAATAAATAAATCCAGGCGTAACAAGACTCAGCTTATTATGGTTAACATGTTTATTGCCTTTACAGTATAAATGAATAATGCATGCATGAGAGCATATGAATACAAGGCACATCAACACAATCAACAATCAACACAAGATTGCACAATATCAAACAGTGCAAAATAAAAACTGTCTTTTTAATGGAAATACATACTGGAAATGTATCTTTAGGTTCTACAAAGAGCCCAATGTTTGCCCAAAGACAGAATGATGCAAAAGGGTTCTTTGTAGAACCTGAAAACGTTCTTTGTGGCACTAAGGAAAAAATTGTTCTTCAAAGAACCTGTCACTAAAAGGTTCTTTGTGGCACCAAAAAACATTATTCTATGGCATCGCTGTAAAAAAAATTTTGGTTCTTTGTCGCACCTTTATTTTTAAAAGTATTTTACTTACTTTATTGTAAAGAACATTGGTCAACAGTTCATTGTTTTTAATTATGCTTTATGAATAAATTGCCTTGCCTTAACAAAATTAACTAATTCACAGACATACAAAAAGTCTTTTTGACTTGAACAAAAGAGGTAAACACTTATTGGCAATGAATTGCAATCACTTAAGCCCTGTTGAGTATACAGTGCCCACTCCCTTATATTCTCTACATACAGCTGCCTATATCCACACATGAAGACCGATCCGCACATACACAGCACAATCACTCAACTCTTCAATACAAATTGGATACTACACACAACATGCACATACTGTACATACATGTGTGTATACAGTATTTTGAGAGTAAAGTCTTAATACATACGTTACATAACTTTTTAATGTCAACAAAATCTTTCACTTGCATTGTGTGGACCTACAGAGCTGAAACATTCTACTAAAAATCTTGGGTGAGGGTGAGTAAATGATGCAAATTTTCATTTCCCCTTAAACCTCCTGTTATCCTCAAATTTCCTAACATATTTTATCCTTGGGGTCAACTTGTCAATTTACACCTATAAAAAGTACATTTGAGCATTGTGTCAGGGATTGTTCTATGCTACTGTAAGTGCTATGAATGCAAATATGTATGTGTGTCACCAAAATGAGCTTGACAGAATACGAACAGCATAGACAGAATATGAACAGCATATTATTTTTCCTACAGCCTACCAGAAGGTACAGTCCAGCCTTTTGTTTGCATTACTGTGCACATGATGTGCATAGAGTGTGTGCGTGCTTCTTGAAGACATATTTCTTGCATTTCACACAGGTGTTGCTGGTCTTGAAGTCATTTCAGTTGGGACAGACCTGGCACCTGCCACGTTTCTTGCTTGCGGTTTGAACCATCTCGATTTGGATGTACTTCACAACATTTGCAGCAGCTGTTGATGCTCTTGGAAGGCACCGTCTTCTCTTGATATGTGGTTTCACTAGCGCATAACCCAGCTGCTCCAGGAAAATCCTCCTTCGACTCAGTTTTCCGTATCCCATTCCTTGTTTATTTCGCTCCATTATACAAAGGCATTGTAGGCGCTCACATTAATGATGTTGAAGAAAAGGACAGTCATGTGTCGGCAGCTGTAGGTCTTCTGTCTTCTCTGGTGCTCAAGATAGCATCTTTGTGACATTTTTCATTTCTTGGGGCAATAGGAGACAACAGTGGCTCTGACAGTGAAGGCAAACATTGAAGATGTTACCTTCCTCTTCTTCAACGCAAGAAGCTCAGAGGGAAGCTTCGGCTTTTTTTTTTCTCACTGTCCCCAACATGGTAACCTTCCTTTTCAGCAGTTTCTCTCCCAGGGCGTACGATGTGAAGAAATTATCACATGTAATGTTATGACCATTCAGTCATTCAGCCATTTTCAGGTGCTTCCCCAGGGGATTAACCAGTGTACACCTGCATATTCCAGGCTTAGCTGGATTGTGCATCACATGCTGTCCATATTTTGATACCATATTTGACCGGTTTACTTGGTATGTATTATCTGAAGGGTCAGCACCCATGAAATGCAACCAGACATTCATCCACAGTGACGTGGGGGCCTGGATTGTAAAGAAAGGGTAATCGCTTGACCCACTTATCCCATACACCCATAGTATTGCTACGAGTTTGCCACACACTCGTCGGCTCTGCCTTGTTTCTCTAAAAGCATATGACATGGGAGAAAACATGGAATGTCTTTAGGGACATGGTGGCTAGAAATATTGCCCTTCCAGTGTCAGCATTCCAAAGGCTTGCTGTTGCTTCTCCTTCTGACATGTACACTCCTGCCAAAATAAGCAACCCAATGTAGGCTTGCAAGTGGGTCACATTCAAGTTTTTGGAAGGTAATGTGTCTGCTTGTGGTTGAGAGACAACAGGAGGGTCAAAACTAAGAGTCTCATTCTCATCAGAGGAGGATACCTCATAATCAGGGTCCTCCTCAACATTATCCTCTGTCTCAGACACATTCTCCTCTATGTCACTTTCACTGTTAAAGAACTGTGACAAAACCTCATTGATAGAAAACCTTTACTTAAAGGTCATTTTCAATTGAGAGAGAGCATAAAGAGAGAGCCCACAGAGAACCAATCGAAATGGATTAGAAGGCTGCTGTGCAAGCTTTTATATGTTTGCTCCTCCCCTATGTTGGGTGAACTATCAATGTCCTGGCGAGAATTATGTTTTCCCCTCCCCCACGACATGGGAAATATCATGTCATGTGCACTATCAGTGGTTCTTGCAATACTACAGGTATGGTTATGTTAGTTTAGGGCCCAAAAGCAGAGGGAAGTTTTTTGAAGTTATAGTGACCTCAATATCATCCAAAATAACCAAAACAAACATGAGTAAAATCTTTATATATCTTTTATGTTTTATACAGCTAAAACAGCCTGGGGTCAAACTGATACTGATGCTACAAAATGTGTACAGGAAATTGAAAACATATCATCATGTTAATTTTATGTTTACCCAGTTGTCCCCATTCAATTAGGAAAAGTCACTAAATAAGAAGCAAAATAAAAATAAAAATGAAGCCAATCATGTATTTAGAGATGTTAAACATTGAATGGGATCAAATTGACCACAAAGATAATAGGGTTAATAACAAAAAAGTTTTGGACCCTGGTATTAATGCAGTTTGGATAATTTATCCATCATTCACAGCTGTCAAGACACTTTTAAATGCAAGGGAATTGCAGTAATTGCCAGAAAAGTAAGCACACTCAGTCAGGATTGGGAATACTGATAGAAACTGTACATTAGACCCTTTAAACTTGTGTTTGAAGTGAGGCAACTCCATTAAACCGCTACCAATGACCCTAAACAGACACTTCCTCCGTTCTCCAAGAAGCCCTAACTCTTCACAAGCTGAAAGTACTTCATGACGCTCGCCATTTCAACAAATATTTCTCTCACTTTCTAGAAAAAGAACAACAAACATGGCCTTGATGGATGTCTCTTTACACAGCATTAACCCCAGAAACCATCTCTCTCTCTCTCTCTCTCTCTCGCTCCCTCTCTCTCTCTCTCTGTTAATTTGGATGTTTTTTCAGGTTTGACGCTGCCACTATTTTTTAATATAAAAAGTTGTTTGTGAACGCAGTTCTGTGAAGAATGTTTATACAGAGAAAAGTTTATTATGCCGGAAAACAAAACTTCATGATTAAATGATAAGTCAACACTACACCACAAGTTTAGGAGAGAGGCATGAGGTATTGTGGTGTTCCTACGGTCACATGGATACAACCCAATACTACACAAATAATGGCATATTTATACTCTTAGTTCAAATGTAACTAAATATTATATGATGAGAACACAGGAAATTACATATGCAATATGATCACCATTATATGCAGTAATTAGGCGTGGGCGATATTTTCAAATATTCAAACATTTTTTTTCTGGCGATATCTAAATGCGGAAATAACTGCAATGACTGTAATGTGCTTTATTTCCATTGGGTTTTCTAAAAACTGTGTCATAGACAAATTTTGAAATCCATGACATTAATATTTTATATTTATTTTAATATTTACTTTTACATAATCATATTAAACTTTAGAAACAAAAATGATGAGTTGGTAAGTCTCATTGTTTTCCATGGAGCAGTTCAAACCGTCCGTTCACAAAACTCAGATTCAACAATTAGTTTGTGTCATAACTAGTAATTGTTCAATGAAATTGGATAAAAATTCAATTCTGAAAAATTAAAACACAATTTCAATAGATAATTTCATGTTTGTAGACAAAATCTTTAAATATTCTTGGATGTTCTTCCCAAGTCGTCCAGCCACATGATACAAATCTTAAAGAAAACAAGCTACACATATAGTCAACTTCCCACTTGCATCTCTGAATGTCACTGAAAACTGACATCATACAACATACGTTTTCTATCCAAACTATCTCTCTTCTCTCTTCACGCTTTAAAGACCCCAATGATATGGTAACAATATGAAATGTCTCCCAAAACAAAGACAAATCTCTGTTCACAAATGTTCTTGAGTCATCATTCAATAATTCAGTCTAATTTACAAAGCTCATGTTATTTCTTTAATTTTTTTGTGCTTGTGAGTACAAGCTTGTTGTTACAGAGAGGGTGCTATTCCGCAGGAACAAATTCCTGCTCATTACTACAAAAATAAGAAAAAGATAAAAAACAACAACCATGATGTCCACAGACCATATCACTCCTGAATATTTTGTTCAGCTTGTTGAAATGCAAACACACGTTGGAATTGATCCATTAACAAGAGTCACTTATCACCTGCTTGTCTAAATGTGCATCTCTAATGTATGCGGATGATGTGCATTCTGTGTCTTTTTTGTTCTCAGGTAAGGCTGTGTACACAGATGTTGCAATGTAAGTGGCCGCAATCTAAAAGCGTTTAATGGAGCAACAAGTTAAAATAAATATGAGGGAACGTGGCCAAGACATCTGGGAGCGTTCCAACCTAACGTCGATCAGCAGAAATTAGCCAAAGTGAACCTTGGTTAAGAGGTTGAGTGTGGGAGTATTAAAAACCCATGAAATAATTTGACAAGTGCAGTTTTATTTCATGTGTTGATGTTTTCTTATTGAAGCAGGAAGTTGTAGCAGGACATATAGAAGGGATTGTCCCTTTGTTTTAAAGGGCTTCTAGGATTTTGTTATGTCACAGTCATGAACTATTATTTGCTACTATAGTGTGGTATTTAGAGGAGCGACATACACATTCTAGAGAGCATTTGATTGGACAAAAAATCTGGAGAAAAGAATGTAAATGTGTTGACTTTTTTGCTAAATTATATTATGTGGTTTATTAAGCTTATGGCAGGAGTTCTAAGAGGAGTCCACTGAGGGGCGCTAAAAGCGGGTTAAATGTTCTCCCAAACAGATGAGATGTTTAAGGTTAATCCTCTAACAAGGTTTCAATCAACAAAATCAACCTCTTTTCCCCAAATCTTAAACCTAAAACTAACTGATAGTGTCATAAAAAACAAACAAGAGATAAAAAATGCAATTGCGGACGCAACCATGATCTTTTGTGGTGCTTCAATTACATTTTTGACTCATGTTATGACTCCCATGCTTTTCAGGACTTTTCGGTGCTTTGAATCGCAAGTGCAACTATCATTTGTGCTACTGTGCACTTTGATTGCATTTGACTAATAATAATAATAATAATTCCTTACATTGATATAGCACTTTTCTAGGCACTCAAAGTGCTTTACATAGTATGGGGGGAATCTCCTCAACCACCACCAGTGTGCAGCATCCACCTGGATGATACAACAGCAGCCATAGTGCGCCAGAACACTCACCACACACCAGCTATTGGTGGAGAAGAGAGAGTGGAATTATAGAGCCAATTAATCAATGGGAATTATTAGGATGCCATGATAGAGAAGGGCCAATGGGGAAATTTGGCCAGTACAGCAGGGTTATACCCCTAATCTTTACAAGAAATGTCCTGGGATTTTTAATGACCACAAAGAGTCAGGACCTCGGTTTAATGTCTCATCCGAAAGACGGTGCTTTTTTACAATATAGTGTCCCCGTCACTTTACTGGGGCATTAAGACCAACACAGACCACAGGGTGCGAACCCCCTGCTGGCTTCCCTAATACCACTTCCAGCAGCAACCTTAGTTTTCCCCAGGATGTCTCCCATCCAGGTACTGGCCAGGCTCAACCCTGTTTAGCTATAGTGGGTAACCAGGCAAGCGCTGCAGGGTGATCTGGATGCTGGCATTTAAACTGGAATAAGCTTATAAACAGTTTGTTAAGGTATGATGTTATTCATATGTTAAAATGTAAGTAATTTTACATTTAGTCATGAGATAGCATTGTGTGAGGAACAGAGCAATGTGTTTATGAACATATACTCTGCCAGTTTACCAGTGACTTGTGTGAAATGGAAATAAAAGTTAATTTTGTTGCACCTCCCGTGCTAAATCAAAATAATTTGTCAAAACGTAGGTATAGTAATGTGTTACTACCAGGTAGGATAGCAAGACAAAAAAACTGCTTTGCATCAGGTAAAAATTTGCATCATGTGGTAATATCTAAATTAGCAAGTTTTATTCACAGCCAAAAATGTTATTAATTTGACTAAATCAACCTGAAAAACAAAAGCTATTTTTATAGATATAGATATAGTAGAAATAGATGCTTGAGATACTGTAACATTTGCAGGTTGCCACTTATTTCAGTGTGTGTGTGTGTGTGTGTGTGTGTGTGTGTAACAAGTGCAATCCTAGAATTCATTTTTGCTCTCTCTCTCTCTCTCTCTCTCTCTCTCTCTCTCTCTCTCTCTCTCTATTACACCGCCTTTTCAAGGTTTCATCTCTAAAGTATCCATATGTGCTCTGGCTGGTTGTGTAATATTATTCAGATTGCTTAGCTGAAATTAGGTGTATAAGAGCTGTACTGTGATCCTGCATCTGATTGCTGTCTGAAAGTCATGATGAAACTTTGGTTCATTAGGAGTGCACATTCTAGGAACAGACACTTTTGCAGACGCTTTTATCTAAAGCAACAACAGTGTATTAAAAAATGTACAACGAAAAAAAAAAACTGTTAGGTAACCTAAAAAAATTACGGAATTTGGACACATGCAATTATTTATTTTTTTATTCAAGTAAAAAAATATTTAATGTAAATGTAATAATATAATGTTAAAATGTGCATCATGCAGTAATATCTAAATTAACTGGGTTGATTAACATAGGCTTATGTGTAAGTGCTTGAAATATCATTTGTTTTTAGACAACGGTAGACATTGTGCCTACTTGGAAATTTATTTACAACACAATAATAATAATAATAATAATAATTACTTTTTTTTAAATTGGTGAGCTGGACCATATAGTAAAGGAAAGGCAATTTTAAAAGCTGTTTAAAAAGCAGCCTTGGTGGATACTTCATGAACAGAGTGTGCAGAGCTGTTTTCAAACCAGGATGTTCTGCTTGGTTGTGACAATATCAACTTGGAAGAGATTTCAGTAATGATTGAGAGAAAATGTCACGTGTATATGAGAAAAGTTTAAGTAATGATTGAAAGACACTTTCAGCTACAAATGAACCTTACCTTTATTTAAGGTAAGTCAACATAATCAGTTTTATGAATATCTTTATTTCACTAGTGTTTATAAGAAGCTTTTCATTAATGCATATAAATTAATTTCACTAATATTTACTGTATATCAATGTAGTAATTTCACTAGTATTTGTAAGATGTTCAATAATGCATATGAATGAATTTCACTCTATTTTATATCAATATTTTTATTTCACTTCTGTTTGTAAGAGGCCTTTTTACACTTATGGCCTACACGTCTCATACCTCAGCACTGCTGATGCTGGGGCTGTTTTCAGGGGTGAGGGGCAGAGCAGTTCAACTGTGGGGAGCAAGTCCAGGCAAGGGTGTCCTCAAAAGTGCCTGATGGTTAATTGGGCATTGAGGGAACACGAAATGGAGCGAGAGATGGAGCATGTCAATAATAGGTCAGCCTGCCATGCTATATGTGAGGCAACAAAGAGCTGATGAGAGAGAGAGAGCAAGAAAAAGACTTGAAAGAAAAAAAGAACACACACCTGCAATCATTCACTGCAAGATCTGATTAAACGCAAAACGCCAGAGACCGAAAGTGTGTAATCTGTGTCCAAAAACAAATCTGGGGATGAATGTACAATGTTTATTTAATCTGCAAACATTTGGAAATTGAATCATTTTCTCCAACTTCGTTTTCTCTAAGGATTTATGCATTAGCTGAATCTTTTTTTTTTTGTTGTACAGTATATCTTAGAAGTTAGATGTATAGTCATATTAGTCATTATAGAGTAAATATAAGCAAAAGAGCATAGCACAATATTTGGGCAAATTAGGCTAAAATGTTTGTGCATGTGAGTGTGTAAGTATCTAAAAGAAAACAGATGACATATGGAATACACATCAGGCTTGATAAGAATCAGAAGCACATTATGTAAGGCTAACGACAACCACTTATTTTTTTTTATTTTTTTTTGTACAAAATAAACAACAAAGAGTCACTCTTAAACAGGCAAACTCCTTTTCATAATATTATAGATATATCTGCCAATAAAGATATTTCTAAAGATGGTTTACAGACAACACCTTTTCCTGTATGTACTGCACTAAAAACAATTCAATTGATTTCAAGGTCTTATTCCTTAACCATAAATGACTGTGACTTACATTTGTAAACAAATATATATTGCGCCCTTTTACTTTTTGTCCAGGACTCAATAAGAATTGTTCATACTGGTATTCACTTGGTAAATAGGAGACAAGATGTAAATGACCTTTTACAATAAAGTACTTTCTGGAACAGTCAAGTTGCCCTGACAAGAAAAAAAGTCTTTTAAACAAATCTGAGTGGCATACAGCAGCTTTGATGTAGTGGATTAAACAACCGCCAAAGGAAAATGACATAGTTGTATTGTAAAAATTGTGTTGCTGACAGGCTGTAATTGCAGTTAATGAGAATTTAGAGAGTTTTTAATTGTTTCTTTTAAGTATTAACTTTGTCTTACCAGATTATCCTAAAATGTATTAAAAATAAAGATGACAATTGCATAATATACTTATCTGATGTATGACAGGGGTTTATATATTTTTATTAATTGACAGTTTTCTGTCCTTTGTAAGGTGAGAATGCTTTTCTAGGCCGATGAAATTCTAGTTAAGTGTTCTTGACATAATTCCTGAGTGTATATTTATCAATTTAAACAGCACTTTACAGATAGTTATTATGTCACATTTTACACACAATTCTGGTATCCTTGCGCACACCATGAGAAAGTTACGCATTACGTGGTGATGACATTAAAGAGGCCCTATTATTCTTTTTGGGTTTGTGCATGTAAAAGGTCCGCAAAGTTACAAAGCACAAAGTCCACGCCAAAGGGAGTTACTCTCTCCCACAGAAAACACTGCTCCTAAACTGCTGGAAACACCTGGTTTGCAGTCTAGCCATTACTTCCGTGACATACAGTAGCTACGTCATTATGCATAATGCCCGCCGCAGGAATGCGCTGCTCAGGAAGCCTCGGGAGCTGAAACTCAGTTATGGTAAGGGGCTTTACATTTCCGACACACACTCTTAAGTGGTTGACTATTCACAACAGACTGAGCCAGCTGACCAATCAAAGCAGACTGGGCTTTTCGGAAAGAGGGGCTTAAACGAGACAGGAACTAAAACAGAGCGTTTCAGACAGAGGGTGAAAAAAAGTGCTGTAGCAATGTACAGTATGAGAATTATTATTATTTTTTTAACATTAAAGCATGTAAACCTATTCTAGTAGAACACTAAAATAAAATTATGAACCTGTAAATGAGCATATTTGGGCTCTTTAAAGTTTAAATTATTGGATATAATTCCATCGGATAAAACTTTACACATAGTCAGTTAGTGATCTTCTTGCACTAGTCTCATGCTGACACATATAGGGCTCTATTTTAAGAGTAACAGCGCTAAGTGCAGCACTATGTAAAAAATCATATGCACAAAGTCAGTGGGCATGGTCATGAAGTTTTGGTATTTTCGCGCAAGCATGCGCTAAGACTACGCGCAAATGGATTTGACGAAATTGTGCATGCAAAGCGCTAATGGGCTAGGTCAGGTTTAATTTAATTCTGAGATTCTTCTCTAGTTTTTGCACATCTGCGTCCTATTATACAGTCCATACCCTGTCAAGCACCAGTGATATAAACAAAAACAGCACATTCATTAGAAGTTGGAGTGTAAATGGACTGTATGCAATGAATTAGAAGAATAGAAATATAGACTTCTTTTGTGCATTAACCATGTTGAATGTCTTTCATAATTTACTCACCCTCGTGTTGCTTCTAACATTGGGTGCTTTCTCTAAACTTTTTTTAACTTTTTTCTGCAGAACACAAAATTAGATATTTGAAAGAATTCTGTGATCATTGATTTCCATAAAATACTGTAGCAGTTAATGGAGAAACTGGTGGCAGTTGTTGGTTTTCAAAAGAAGTGAAGCACAGATGTTGGTAATAACTTACATTATTTATTAATAATTATTATTTATTTAATATATTCTCTTGTTGTTGCTGTTTTTGTTGTTGGTCTAGTTAGGCAATTTAAATGTGATGTTTGCTCTCCTATTTTTTATTTATTTTTTGCATGAAATGGTCCATTTTTATTTGATTGTTTTCATTGTTTGACATTAGCAGTGTCTGCAGACTCACAGAAAAAAAAAAAAAAAAACTGTTCAAACTACTGAACTTATTGAATGAAAATAAAATACCAAAAATACATAACCTTATATTTACTATTTTATTTACCACATATACATTTGCTGATGGTAAAAGTGATGTGTTAAATACTGCGAACTGCAGCCAATTTCTACTGCACAGCTGATCTCCACCTACTGGATGACAATGATTATTTTTAATCTGAAATGCTGTCCCTCACATACATCAAGTTTCAATAATTTACCGTTTTTACATGGTTTAGCCTGTTTGAGAGCTCAAACAATCATCAGATAGAGAAGCTGGGCTTCCGGCGGGATACAAATACATTGATTGAAAGCCCACTGTTCAATCAAAAATCAGATAATTTCCCTTATGCAAATAGTGCTCATGAAGCTCTCATAGTGCCCCAGACATGCACAGCATCTGGGTGGGACCCAAAATGACGCTTTTAAAGCCTCTTGTCCAATGCACATTGATTTTTTGCGCCACCTAATTCAATGGGACATGCCTCTGCCGTAGAGTCCCGTTGAACGGGCTGTGCATCCGCGAACTCCGACAGACATAGTCATGCAGATAAAATCAATGAAACAAACATTGTGAAAGTGTTGCATGCTATTGAAAACTTTTGTTATCTTAAATATTGAACTGGGACAATAAATATCTGAATTATAGAGAGGTTATATTCAATTTCATAAACATGTCATTGTGCAGTTTTAATGAAATTATAAGGGAAGCAGGCCTTCCTGTGACTCACTGATAGAGACTTACTTTAACCTCATGCGACCCCGCATCCTTCTGCATGAACTGTGTGTTTTGTCTTTGCTATACGCTATGTATAATTTAATTTAATTTAAAATGACTGATCTCAGTTCAGGACATTCTTGGCTGTCAGTGAAGGGTTAATCTTTCATGTGACAAAACAACATGGCGCCGATCTCAGTGAAGTTGTTCTAGAGGAGAAACGCCAACAAAACTACATCTGGTAAAAAAAACGTCATTAAGTTTTTACATTGAAACCTATTTAAGTCAAAAGATTGAGTCTCTAGTTACATCCGATATATAATAAAACATTTGTAGTGATTTATCGAAAAATGGCACACTGTTAAACACAATGAGCACTGACGTGGACAATAGATTTAGATTTTAGAAATCCTACACTCACTCTGCATTAACACAGTGCGAATCAATGGGTTCATCCAAAAGCTGAAAAAGTTTGCTTTCATAGATTTAGGTGTATTTCGACCTGTTCTTAGACCAGTGTAGACAGATAGCACACTGGACGTTAAGTCACTCACTAAATAGGGAACGAGGAAGCATCCTATATCTTTCCTATGCAGCCAAGTGCATTGACTCCTAACATCTTACCAAAAGTTCAGTTTCAGGCTGCTGATGATGTTTGGACAACTCAACATGTTTGTCAGACATGGGATAATGGTGATCAGTACATAGATTCAGAATTTATAATACATTTTCATTTTGATTGGCAGTGACTGCACGATGCAGGCCATTACTATCTGAATTAATTATGCTAATTTCTGATTGGTAAAGACAAGAACCAAGTGCAAAGAGAAAACATTGAGATTTTGTTGCCAAAGTAGAAAAAAACATTGTAACATAAGAGTGAAATCAAGTGAAATCATTTTTATTTGTATAGTTTTTTTATTTGTGTTTTTCCCAATACACATTGTTCCAAAGCAGCTACACAGGAAATAATGTCTGTAATGTCTCAAAAACATGAATAACCAACATTCCTAGAAACATAACAATTTTATACAAAAATAAAATAATATATATATATATTTGCATGTTTATATTAGGTGCTAGTAGTTACAAAGTCACAGCAGGCACACTTGGGTCTTAGCAGGTTAAAGCTTAAAAAATCTTCAATTCAAATATGTCAATAACATCTAACCTCCTTGGTTCTTGTGCATGGCTTTATTTTATTGGAAGTATTTTTGATTTGGGCTCTGAATAATTTGATCAGTTATTCGATTTGACTTAAGCATGAATAAAAACTTGAAAGTCAAATAAACATTTTTGGGTGCTTTTTAAAGCTTTAAATTAGTGGTTCTCATTAGGGGGCTTTAGCACATTTTCAGGTAGGCCACAAGCAGTAGCATATGTGTAAAAAAATAAATAATAATAAAATATAAAAACTAAACAAACTAAACAAAATTTTCATTACTTTTCAATACGTTTTCTAGGCATTTTTGATAACTAAAGCTTTTAAAAATCATTTTAATTCAGACCAATTGAAAAGAACGATTCACTCACAAATTGGACATCACTATGGCTTGCAAGCAAGCTTTACTCTACTTAAAATCAATATCTAGATCATGGAATGATTTGGAGCAGTGAAAAACTAGAAAAGTATATATCTACTATAGACTTTTCTATTTTTTTCTTTTTCTTTTTTAAATTAATTTCCATGACTTTTCCTGGCTTGGAAAACAGCATTTTAAAATTCCCTGATATTTTCAGCTTTTCCATTACTGTGGGAACCCTGTAAAAATCAAGATGTACAGCATGTAAACTGACATAATATTTCTTATTTTATTCAACATCTGTTGTTTTGATTGAAGAAAACTGTCACTACTTGGAAATCAGTGATCTCAACATTCTTTAAATGATTTATTTTTGTGTTCTGCAGAATATAAAAAAGTAATATGCATTTGGAACAATATGAAGGTGAATACATTATGTAGAATTCTCAGTTTTGGGTGAACTACTCCTTTAAATCTTGTGGCTATACTTTTAAAACTGTGTATTTTTATTTAGTTAAGTCTAAATTAATTTCTGAGGTAAATAAAAGTATTCAACAAATGCTCAATAGAGCTTAACATGTATTGAACACAGAACAATCATTTGAATATTATTTTCAGTAAAGATGTCTATTCTATCAGACTCTTGACATAGGGGTTATTCTATGTGTTCTGACACGCTGAGCCATGGTGCTCATGCAGATGGAGCAGGTTTGAATCCACTTCATCACATTTACTGATCATATCCCCAAAACAATTTCCAGTCATCTTTCTACTGTCCCTATAAATAAAACTGTTGAAATGGTGATTTAATGCCACTTTCAGAAAAAGTGGCTGATCATCATAATTTTCCTCTTTAAATGTTAAGAAGGACAAGAATACCTTTTAAGGTCATCATGTCTTTCTCCACCGAATGTACCTTCTCTCATCCTCCACTCGCTCCCCTCATGCTCTTCACCCGTTTAAACAATCCTCTCAAGCCCCTCCTCTTGTCCACCTCCTCCCACCCTTGTTCATTCTGTAAGGACACAATGTTCTTTTTGCTTGTTTGGGGAAACTGCAGAAGTAAATAAATTAGAGGAGTGGAGGATGCCGTCATGATGGCTGACTCCAGGTTTTAGCGGAGGAAAATAAACATGTGAAGTTTGGCATTGGCTCAGGCTGCTGTTCTCAAACAGCCAGCTCTATCTAAAACAATTATCAAACCAGCAGGTCAAGAGAGACTAAATGAGAATTTGAATTCTTGACCTTAAGCGGGGATTGAGTTCATCTGATGTGAGCTTATAATAGACCATAAAAGAGCTGTTTCTGTCAAACAGGTGCTCGTTTTTGTGTCAGGGAACATGAGTTTGTGTGCTTGTGAGTTTATGTCTTTATATGTGTATAACAGCAAGGCTCTGCCAATCCAGAAGCAGAGAGATTTCTGGAAATGTATTAGATACTCAGCATTATACAAATATGATTGGACAAGGGGCATTCCAAGAGTGCTGCTATTTAGTATAACAGCACTGAGACACGTCACAGTTTGTATCACTCTGCTTGTCTGTGTTTATGTCCTTCCAGATATGCTGTCATTCAGTGCGTTCCTTGGAGACATGCAACAGTTGATGATACTTTGGTTTAGTTTGGAACTATTTTTGTAAGCGGTGCAAAATATTATTGTAATATTATAAAATATTTTGTAAATATTATTTTAAACATATACAATATTTCAGCTTATTTTTAAGATTTAAACATTTCGGGGGGCTTGGGTAGCTGCCATGGGATAAAATGCATGGACTGATTATCTCGGACGTGGAGGCAACTGAGATTCGTCCTCCACAACCCAGATTGAGGCAAGTTACTACGCCACCACAGGACTTAGAGCGCATTGGGAATTGAGCGTGCCAAATTGGGGAGAAAAGGGTTAAAAGAGTTAGATATTTAGATTTCATAACAACATTCCATTAAGTTCAAAATCTCAAATTGAGTGATCTTTATCCAAATTAAATTAATAACACTTTCATTTACTCAAGTTTATTAATTTAATTTTGTTAAAGATTAATTAATAAAATTTGATAGAATTTTGTTATGAAATTGAAATCCGTAAATCTTAAAAAAAAGGAAAAAATATTGTATAGTATAGAGATTGCACTCACAAATCCCTTTTTTAATTAATTTATTAACCAATTAATTATTTTACATAAAATATTTTGACTATAGAAATGATCACAAATTTTCCAAACATTTTTGATTCCCTTTTATAGGAACTAGAGCCGCATAATCACATTGGGACATGCCCTGATTGTCATGTGGTCTGAAGCTCTTGTACAATCATGCCAATTTATTGGCTGGTGGTGCTTAAGTGACACCCCAAGGGAGCTACGTCACAGGCTCCATAAAAGGCTCTGGCATGTTGTACCTATGACTCACGTCGAAGTGAGGATCATTATTATTCTCTCTTTTGAGTGGAAACACAGGAAGGAATTTAAGAAGTGCTTACCTCCATGCACGCGGTTCATTGTTGGTGAAGATTCCCACGATATGTGTGTTGCCTGTCTGGGGTTTTGTCATGCAGAGGCCACGTTGGAGGGATTGCCCACAGTGCAATTTAATGAACATCAGGATGCTCCGTGAAAGACTTGCCTCCTTTGGAAAATCGGTCAATCCACGTGCTGATGCAGTTGGATTTTCAGACCTTCAGTAAATTATATGGTGTTGTTGGAGGTTATACCATGTGCAGTGGAAAATTTGCATCTGGATTGGCCAGATGAAGCACAGTCGGAGGATCGTAAATCGTCAATCTTGGACGACTGGTTTTTAGTGAACCAATTTGCAGCAACGCCTCTTAGGATGCTTCCTTTTGTAATGGACCTCCATTGTAAGATTTCATAGTCCTGGGATCAAACTTACATGGCCAGGATCACGACTCAATCGGACTCTGAATTTTCTAATGTGTGTCGAGCTTCCGACCACGCATATACTTCGGTCCCAGCAAAGGAAGGGACGCTGGCTTCCCATCTCTCTCCTTCTTCGGCGACCACATGGAAATCAAGGCCTACTATTTCTTCAAAGCCATGCAGAGTTATATCATCCTTGTTGAGCAAGGCCTACCAGGCTTCAGGCCAGGCGGTCTTGTCTTTGCACACGCTGGTAATTTTGCAAGCCTATCAGGCCCATTTTATGAAGGATTGAGATGAGGGAGCTGGACTTGATGCTGAGGCCGTCATGTAATTGTGCCGAGCTTCTGATTTGGCACTAAGAGCTACCAAACTTATTGCTTGTGCGGTTGGTTGGAATATGGCGAGCCTTGTGACAGTGAAACGCCATCTGTGGCTTACGCTCACAGACATTTGTGACAAGGACAAGACCTTTCCAATGCATGCCCCTGTGTCACAATCCAGACTGTTCTGTGATGCAGTCCATTTTGAAACAGCAGACTGCCGCATTCCAGCGGATGCTTCCTCGCAGAGAGAGAGTAAAGCCTTTTTTTTGCACCCCCTCAGAAGCTTTGGGGTCCTCGTTCATTTACGCCATCATGGGCACATCCGTGTAGGCATTTGGATGTTGGACTGTCACCTTTTAAGAGGCCAGCAGGACACCAGAAGCAAGCCTGATGGTCTTGCAGAGAAACAAAGGGTGAGCCCCCATTCAGTGAATGAAACCGGACTGTACAAACGTATCCATGTCGTTCCTGTTTGCCCTTCAGACAGCATCGGGTTGAGTTTGCCATTTTTCACACCTCGAACACCCAACAGCCAGAATATAGTTCAGTTTCAGTTTTGCACTGGGGAGCGAACATTAAAAAACACATTCCGAATTCAGCCATGACCAAGGGTCTCGAGACATGCATAACAGAATTAGATGTTCATTAAGCACACATAGTGAACATAAGGACCACAACTAATCCCCCCCATAAATATGCAGGGGCCATTGTGGCTAACTGGTTTTCTCAAATAAAGATTCCCCCAATGTTCATACATTATTCCCCATTCAAAATACCTGGGAAAAGGTTAATTCTGTCAGTTTCCCTGCTATAGATACATTCGAGGGCACTCATCTTTTAAGCTTAGATACAATAAAGGCAATTTTTTTTTTGAAAATTACCTTCAACCATCCACAGTATTGGAGGAGCTATGCTGTGTCACTGGTTCTGGGGCAGCCACCGAAAGTAAGCCAAGAGTTCCAGCTCACGCTGCAGGCAAGAGTCAGGCATTATTCCCTCTGTCTGCCCTTCTGTTGGCCTGGCAGCAGCTGAAGGGCATTTAAAAATAGGAATTTCAAAAGATAAAGCATAATTCTGTATTTCAATTCAGGCAAACTCTGCCGGTGTTCAGTGGGGTTGTTCTGACAGACGTTTCTGTTCGGGAAGCCCCATTTTTGATTCTGGAAATGTATTCTCTCTTAGAAAAAGGGGCAATAGAGGAGATTCCCCCTTGTCAGAGAGAATGTGGTTTTTACAGCCATTATTTTTGGGTCCCAAAAAAAGAAGGCGGCTTGCTTCCCATTCTACTTTTTCAAAATGCATGGATACAGCGCTGATGCCCTTGAGGATTCAGAGCATCCACAATTTGATTTATCTTGACGATTGGTTGATGCTTGCCCACTCGGATATTTTGGCAGCCCAACACCGATATGTCATTCTCAGCCATTTGATCAATCTAGGGCTGTGGATACAGTATGAAGTACAAGAGTGCCCTGTTGCCAAGACAACACAATCTGTTTCTAGTGGTGGAGCTGGATTCGTGTGCGATGCAGGCACGTCTATCTCCAGTTTGCAGTCTGTCATTCCGCCGGTGTCTGGTGATGTTCAGAGTGGGACACGTTCTCCCTGCAAGAATATTTCACAGGCTTTTGGGGCTCATGATCGCGGCTTTCGCTGTCATTTCCCTGGTCATGCTGCATGCGAGACCTTTTCAGTGTTGGATGAACTCAACAAAGGGACTTCAACCACTGCCGCTGCATTCTGTCTCTTCAATGGGCCAGCAGCAATTTTTGGCACATAAACTGTCTGGACATGTTCGTGGTGTTGCTGGCGTTAAGGATTTTCCTCCCTGAGATTCAGGGCAGTCATGTTCTCAACCAGTCAGAGAACAGTACGGTGTCCAACATAAACCACTAGGAAGGAGTGTGATTTCATGCCATGCTGTGGCTGACACATCACATTCTTCTGTGGATATGGGACAAAGTGCTGTCTACGACTTGTGCATGTCCCGGTCCGGTTGAACTTGGGGGCGGAAGATCAAACAGGGCTTGATTCCCGGAGAGTGGACATTATATCCTCAGATTATGGAACAAATCTGGAGAAGATTCGGTAGAGCGGAAGTGGACGTGTACCCTCCGTCCTCCGGCAGATGGCCGCAGCTGCTCCTTTGGGGTGAATGGTAGCGCTGAGAACTCCACTATGGCTAATCCCTCCCCCTTCCCGGGTTTCGGCACCAGTGTAAAGGGATTAATGGAAAGGAGGAGAGAACCAGCTTGACAATATAAATAATAGTTAATATAAAACTCAATCAAAAAGACAAACACACACACAGCTGTCGCCGAAAATCTCTCTCGCACTGCTGTCTTCGTCGGCCTTTATCCCTCTCGAAGGCTAATTAGCCTAATTAGGGGCCGGGTGTGCGGAATCACGACCCAGCCCTGCCCTCCGCCCTGCCACATGGCTGACAACACATCTTTACACATTCCCAACAATTAGTCTGCTGCACACAGTTCTGCAGAGAGTTCAGGAGGTTTGTGTTCAGCTTCTGTTATTGGCACCTTTTTGGCCATTTGAAGTATGATTTTTGAATCTGGTCTCTCTCTTGGAGGAAATGCCTTGGAGGAGATTCCTGTCAGAACAGACATGTTTGGCAGAATTTGGCACCCCAGGCCAGACTTGTGGAAGTTATGGGTACGGCCCATTGGGAGCTCTTTTCGTCCTGTCCGTGATCCCTGTCCGTGATCCCTGTCCGTGATTTATCTGTTGTTTTAGATGTGCTCTTGTGTGCTCCATTTGAGCCTTTTGAAAGCAGTCGATGATGACTTTTCGATAATGTCGATGATGACAGTCATTTACTTTTAAAATGGCAGTGCTAGTAGCATTGGCATTGTTTAAAAGGGTTGTTGATTTGCATCAATCCCTTATGTATGGATTTTGTGCCAGGGTGTTCAAGAGTGGTGTTAATTTTTGGGCTATTTGTCCAGTCGTTTCTACATCATTTAGCTCGCAGACTATTAATTTTCAGGCTTTCTATCCTACCCCATTTGAGTTCAGGCACAGCAAGATTATGTTGACCATACTAGTCAGTGTCATAAGTCAGAGCAGTTGTTTGTGTGCTTTGTTTCGGTGTCCAAGCAAAGACTGTCTCATTGGCTTACTTAGGCAAATTCAGTTGCTTATGAAGTGCGCGGATTACCTTTGCCTTCAGGTATTCAAGCCCATTCTATGAGGAGCATGGCATCCTCATTGGCTTTGGCTAGAAATGTGTCCTTGGAGGACATTTGTACGGTGGCAGGATGGTACTCTCCACATACATTTGTTAGATTTTATAATCTGGATGAGGGTTTGACTCCTAATAGCCAGGTTCTTTCTGTTGGAACAGGAGTAAACTCATAATTTTCTCTGTTTTATTCAGATGCTTTATCTCGCTTGTGCGCTGTTCACATGGAGTGAATGTATATCATTCCCAATGCGATTACACAGCTTGAGTTCCTATGAAAGGGGACATCTCGGTTACATGAAACGTATCCCTGGTTACCTGAGTGGGAATAGGAGGCTGCATAATTTGGCCATACACTCAAGCAGCTGCATATGCTTGTGTCTTCCTGCAGAAATCTGACTCGATGGCACCAAAGCAAATGCTTTTATGGAGCCCATGACTTATCTCCCTAGGGGCGTCACTTAAGCACCACTAGCTAATAAACTGGCATTATTGTACAAGGGCTTCAGACCGCATGACACTCCCAATGTGATTAAGCTGTATCTCGTTCGCACTCAGGAAATAAGGGTTAAGTTTCATGAAACCGATTTTAGTTTTAATTTTTTAAAGATTGCACCCATTTTTCTAGAGCATATCTAGAAAAAAAATATTGTCACAACAGAATTGTATTATTATTATTATTATTATTATTATTATTATTAATTTCCATGATTTATTGCAGTTCAACAACTTGCTTTACCTTTTAATTATTTAAACTTTTATTATCAAATTATAATTTTTTTTTAATATATATTTATAGACATTTATGTATTTTATATATAATATTTATACTATCATATTATACTATTTTATTTTGTGTTTTTTTTACGGTTCTTTTAAGAATGAAAAGAGATGGAAAAGGTACAAGTGTTTAATTTTTGATTTTTGATTTTCTCTTTAGAGGTACAAATGTTGGCAAATGGTTTTAGCAATTTAGTTCAGGGATTTGGATGTATTTTCCCAATTGAGTTTATCTATTTTTAAAAAAATTTAATATTTTTAATTTTCCATCATCAGTGCAGTAACCATCATAGACAATCTATAAACTTTATGCACAATTTTAAACATTTCAGTGTTTTCTAAAAATCTAAATGTGCCTCTAATGAGAGCTGGCCTGTTTTTGCTGTTATTCCCCATGAAATAATCTTTACAGATAAAGAGCTAAATTGTTGTCAGATCTCAGTAATGAAATTAAAAAACATCAAAACTGAAGACAAAACACTTTACTGATACATTATTATGTAATATTACACCACCACCTAGTGGCAGTCCACAACAACATCACCATTTCTAATCAAGGTGATTCTTAGCATTTGGTGACTGGTCTCACCCACTTTGTCCTGTCCACTCATCATCCCTCAAGTTTGTAATGAGACAAAGCTTGTCCTAGTGCAGAATAAGAAAAAAGATCTATGTACTGAACTGCAGTCCTGGCAGTGGGTTCTTACCTTAGTCTGAAAGCAGCAGAAGAGTTGAGTAAGGTATGGGTGTTTTCTGGCCAGTGCTAGAATACGTTTCTCTGTCATAGTGCAGTCCACGTCATCATCCTGCAGGATGACGTCTTTTTTCAACACTTTTACAGCATAAACCTCATCTGTGCCTCTCAACTCAGCCAGCATCACCTGTGCACACACACACACACACACGCACGGATGCACACACAAACAGGCACGCGCACACACGCACACACGATCACACGCACACACACACACACACACACACACACACACACACACACACACACACACACACACACACAGGGACAATTTTTTTTCCTGTCCATGAATGCATAAAAACTGTGAGAAGAAAGCCTGAGGTTTAGAGCTAACACTAAATTTACAGTAGCTGTGAAAACCCATAGACATTTTTATTGTTCTATATGGGCAGCTACATTTAAAGTTCCTAAATCAAAACCTTTAGATTTGCATTTCCTAAACAAAACATCAGTGCTTTCATGGCAGCAAAAGAATAGTGTTAAAGTTTTAGGTATAGGCTTAGGTTTATGTTTTGGTTTTGAGTACATGAAATGTATCAGAGCCACATTGCCATCATGACATCCAATATATGTCTTATTTTCAGTCAACTGCACACACGATTCAACACAATAGTCAGTGTGCAATGTAAAGGCAGCTAAAAATGGTTAAATCTATGCAAGGAAAACAAAACCAGTTATAATTCATTATGCAAATAGATGTAAGAACGATGACTGATTGCAAATTCAGTATGCAAATGTTACAATGACATCAGCACTCATTTTGAATTGGATTTTGAATGCTGAACATTCTAACAATTTTAGTGGGATATTTTAAAAACTATAATCTTACATTTCTAAAATTAATGAGCAAGACAAACCCTGGGCACCTCATTTCACCTGCGAGCACTGCAAAACAACGCTGGAAGGTAAGATGGACAATTGTTGCCCAGAATTTTATGTTATAACATAGTTAAATTTTTTAAATGGTAAAAGTTTTTCATTTTAAAATGTTTTTTGGGACACCTTTGGGACAGCAGGGACACCAGGGTGCACTACCACAGGCGGGACTGGCCACAGCGGACTGTGTTCTCTGTGGGGAGGCACAACGTCAAGTGGGAGCCACTGGTGGACCCCCGGAATTTGCTGATGCCCATCAAATTTAGCCTTATGGAACAATTTTTCAGAGCACTAGATAAGGAGTTGGCAGCCTTCGAGTACATTCAAGACTTCTACCCTAAGCTGTCTGAGGCAAAGGTCAAAGCCGGTGTCTTTGTCGGACCACAGAAAAAGAAGATCCTGGAGTGCAATGAATTCCCCAAGAAGCTCAATTAGTAAGGAGAAAGCAGCATGGAACAGCTTTGTCGCAGTGGTTCGGGGGCAATCACAAGGCCAAAAACTATGCAGAGCTGTTTGAGACTCTGGAGAAGAACTATGGCACAATGGGCTGTAGGATGTCCCTCAAAGTCCATATCCTTGATGCTCATCTTGATAAATTAAAAGAGAACATAGGAGCGTACTCAGAGGAGCAAGACAAGCACTTCCATCAGGATATACTGGACTTTGAACACTGCTACCAAGGACAGTATAATGAGAACATGATGGGAGACTTAACATGGGGGCTGATTCATGAAAGTGATTTACAGTATAATCGTAAATCTCGGAAAACTACTCACTTCTAAATATTTTTTAGTCCATTTTGTATTACTTTAGTATAAATACATGTTAATTTGAAATCATATGTTGTTTTTTTCTGGCATTGCGTGAACAAAAAAACACAAATTCGCCCGTTATCTCATTGGAAATAGGTACATTTCAAAATATCACTGTCCTGGTCACAAAAGCAAAGGTTGTGGGGAATAATAGCCATTTTCTATACTTTTGAGGCATAAGAAATTAAGAAATAACACTTACTACCCAGGAACAAAAATTGTGTTACATAGTGATATAAATACAGTGGTGCCTTGCAATCACTATAATAATTAGATTAGATAAGTTAGAATTGGGTGTACACAAGGCTGTGCACAATCCAAGTGCACAACACTGCTGCTGTATAACTGCAGTGTAGACAGCTTTGTTGAATATCATTCCAGTGAGTTTTGGCACGATACACCATTAGCATTCAGAGTAGATTGTGTATTAGATAATCAGATGTAAGTGTTTGCCAAAAAACTGTTATTTGTGTGCTTAAAACAAAGGATAGAATTTCAAAGAGCTCTACCTTCCCGAAGCTGCCTTTCCCGAGCACTTTGATGAAGGAGAAGTCTTCCAGGTTAATTCGTTTGACCTGGACCATCTTCACCTCTCCATTCTCTCTCCCCTCCCCTGTCTCCTCTGACACACCTTCAGCCAGAGAGGAGGATGGGGCTGTCTTAAGCTCCTCTCCATGATGGTCAAATGACAACGCCTTCCTGATGTTCTCCAAATCCTTTATGTCTTTGGAGCAACGAATAATGAACCAGATCAGAACTTTCACTTACATCACACTAAGCAAAAAATTGCATGTAGTCTCATGTAATGAGAAACTAAGAGCCATTGAGTAGTTTAAGGAATATTCTAGGTTAAATATTACAGGTTGTTTGTGGCATTCTTTTTAAGAAAGCAAGACAAGACAAGACAAAAAATTATGTTAAATGTGTTGCACTTACAATGGAAATATTCTGCAGCACAATCACAATGTTTCGAAAGTTTAGTTACAGCATTTAAACACCGTACAGTATGTGTTGACATGATACTAATGTAATTCAATCTCTTACCAAAAGTAGTTGCAACTCAAAAGGACAATTAGACAAATTAGACAATTTTACAGATAAAAAATTTAACATTTTTACTCAATAATTCATAATAAAAATAATAATCATAAAAAGTATGAGCTTCACATTTCTACTTAAAGCTGAAGTATGTAACTTTTTCAATGTTAAAATACTTCTATCCCAGATTAATATACAGAGACAACTATAAGTAAGCCATTCATAGGTTAATTTTCTCGAAAACTGTAAGCACTGTGTCTCTGTGGCACTATAAAATTCCTGTGTTTGTTTTGAGCGACCAACTTAGACCCGCCTAACAACATTATTCAACCAATGGCGGGATTATCTAATGGTTCGAACAACTGCAGAGGAGGGGTGTATTTGGAAAGCTGTTTTGAAAACATTGTTTCGTTTTGCTAGTGTTGCAGAATTTACATACATCAGCTTTAAAAAACCATCTGGTTCAGTGGCCCCAGACTTCCATTGTAAGTGTATTACAACATGTGTGTGTGTGTGTGTGTGTTTTTTAAATGCCACACAAAAAGCTGTTGTACCGCAGAGGTTTGATTGGTTGTTTATATTTGCGTTTACCCTGGTCACATGGTGAGGTGGGAGCAGATTTGGATCGATCGTCTTCTAACAGTGGAGATATGGGTAAAGGAGATGGATCTGGACCCTGAGAGATCTGTTTAAAAAACAGGAACAAGATGTCATCTTCACAAAGATTTATTGTTTCACAAACATTCCTTTATTTCTTCATTTATGTACAGTATATTCTGCAATTTTCTCCAGATGTATTCATATATACTGTATATTGTGAGCATTTTGCCTTGCTTTTTATAATAATTTAATGTCTGAATATGTACTTTATCTGTTTTACTTAATAACCAAATGTACATGTTGTAATGACGTAATCATGTCGTAGGTACTGTAATTAAGTCATCGGCGTCCCAATGTTTGGTGGATCAAGGCTCTTGTTAGTGCCTGAATTTGTGTTTGTGACATACTGATTCACGAATTAAGAAATGAGGAGACACTGCCATTATCTTTCAAGTGCCCTAATCAAGTAGCCAGTTGCTCCTTTATATAAAACACCATTATGTAACTGGGAATCAGAGTGTAGAAAAACAGCTGTATAGAGGCGTTGAAGGCTTTTGACCTTTCACTCGTACACGCCCACTCCTCCTTCTGCATCCATAGTGATCCCATTATTTCCGATGATTCACCCTCTCACCTTTTTTCTCCTTTGTACGCTGCCGGAGAGTTTATCTGGAGTGACGCCGAGGTCAGACAGCACTTTAGCGATGCCCCGGGCGTCAACGCCACAGTTAGGAGCTACATTACTTTCACAACGTTTGTGTACATTCATCTTACAAACTGCAGACAGAGAAAGGAAAAGAGACAGTAAAAGATATTAAAATGCATTTTACTGCATGTCATATGAGAATACATTTGTTAATCTTGCATGACTGGGCATTTCTTGACTATTAGGTAAGAGCAATTTAGCTGATGACAGCCAGTGTTAAGATGCCAGCATTAAAAACATAAGCGTTCCCACAATGAACTGCCATGAATTTTCATAGATAAATTATTATTATCAGTTGTCAGTAGACTTATCAGTACAGTTCGACCAGTATTGTATTTTACTTGCTTTTTGACTAAATAAAAACGGAATACAATATGCATTAATATTATAATTATCGTTACTATTATTGTTTATGTTTGCGAATTAATGAATGAATAAAAATTAATGGCATTTATTTAAAAAGTTAAGTAATTTATGCAAACAATACAAATTAAGTAAATTACTTTATAAGTCAACACTGTTGTTTTCTGTTGAGCACACTGTGGTAAAATGCCTTTGTTGGGCGCTATTGTTTTGAAACCTTCCAAATGGTGCAATTTATTGGTAAATTCAATATTATTTATTTGGTAAAAAAAAAAAAAAGAAAAAAAGTTGGTCAAACCAATTATTTCTGCTTATCAGTGTACAACAAAGCTATAAATGGTAAACTGATGTTATCACACTGGCTTGTTATGGAGCCAGAAATATGCCAAACCAATTTGAATTTGAATTGTGTAAATTTGAACTATAGACTTTTGAATTTGAATTATAAGTGTGATTTTGCGAAATTAAATATTACGTTGTATTTTAAATAGGTTTGAATTTTAATTTTTTTAAACTCAAATCCTGGACATTTCATATTTAACCAAATTACATTTTTTTTTTTTTTTTTTTTATGGCACAATTTTATAAATATGTATTTTCAAACAGCAAATTTTTGGTTCTTACACTGTAAATATCCCGTTTTAAAAAATACAGCTTCAAGTTTTAAAGATGAAGAAGAAATTCAGAACACTAAATTCATTATTGTAAAATTCAAACCGCAGAAATTCAGATCTACAGAAAGTGGGTCAGAGGTCAAGCTTCCGTGTTCCGCAGGGAAGAGTAGAGGGTCCCGGAAAAGTCGAACAGAGCATTTTGGCCAATTACAAGTCGAGGTGCAATAATTCTCTGGCGCCAGCGTGATTTAAAAGTTCGCCATTCTGACCATGAAGTGGTTCTTAAACTTTTATGATTTATATTTTAATGGTTAGCATGTTAGCACATTCTCAGCACATGAGACGTTTGTCTAAGCGGTCTCTGGTAAGTATATTTAGTATGAAAGTGATTAGTATGTGTAAGAGTAAGCATCACATATAACTCAATAATGAATGTAATTCTGCTTCATTCTGTGATCGAAATCCACATCAGATCCAAGTCGGATGTTATTTAAAATATTTCACCAAGGTAAGTGCGTTTTGAGCTCAAGTCTTGAACATCATGAATGATCAATCAGATGTGTGTGATTTAGCAGGCGTGATTACATTATACGATTAATTTCATGCAAATTGTAGGCTTATTGTTAGGCATTTAATAGCTAATTTACAAACCAAACTCCAACAAACGTCATTCTCACACTGAGAGTGCACATCCCTATTGATGTGTAGTTATTATACCATTTATTTTTAGTTTGACTGTCAGAATAATTTTAAACGGAACATTTCACGTGTTCTTGTCATAAATCTTCAAAGCTGCAAAATAAGTTTAAACAAGCAGCATAAAAAGGTTCGATTTTGGGTAATGTTGATTATTGTTAATAATAACAATGTAAAAATGTATAAGCCTTTTTACTGTTTCATAATTTTATTCATCATTATGGTCATCATTATGAAGGCATTTTGAAGACAACACCATTAATTATTGATGCTCGCACGTGCGTGTGGCATGGTGGAGAAACATGGTGGAGTACATTATTTATGTATGGTGTCAACATAAATAATAATTTAATGAAGAACTTAAAACAAACACATAGGACAGCAGACATGTCTGCTGATTAAGCTCTCTCTCTCGATCGCCGTCTGCGAGTGGCCTTTATCCCTCTTGACGGCTCAATTAGCCTGATACGGGACCGGGCGTGCGTAATCACGCGCCGGTCCCGCCCTCCACCGTGCCACACTCCTCCCCCGTTCTCTCAGGCTGGGGACCCCCGGCCTGACGTACATCCCCTGGGGGGGGGCGCCTCCGGCGCGGTCTGCCGGCGGGTCATCCCCATCAACCTGGACGAGGGAGGGGCAAGGGGAGGGAAACAACAATTAAAAATAGGGGGGGGGGAGGTTCCTGCACTGGGCGGTACCTCCCCTCCCACGAACACCATAATTTAAAAAAGAGGGAAAAGGCCAACGCAGAGCGGTATCGAGAGAAAGAGGAGAGAGAGATTTAAAGGAGAAAAAAAAAAACTTACTCGCCGGTTCTCTGATACGCCGTAGCTCGTTCCTCAGCCACTTCTCCACCCTCTTCAGGACAACAGCCGCGCCTCTCCGGGCAGATCGGAGGCAGTCCTCAGCCCCTGGCGGACGGAACGCCCCGCCGCGTTCCCGGGGTGTCGAAGGGGCCTCCCCCCGCCCCTGGCAGTAGTTCTCCCGCTCCAGGCGGTCAGCGGCGAGCCCCTCCCCGCACGCGGTCGGCAGTCTCCAACCCCGCCGCGTTCCAGCGGCTAGTAGGGGACTCCCCCGCCCCTGGCAGCGGCCCTAACCACTCCAGGCGGTCGGCCAGGAGCCCCTCCTCCCCTCGCAGTCGGCGGCCGTTCCTCCGCGTCCAGGTGGCTGGGCTCCTCCGTCCCCCGGCAGATGGCCGTGGCTGCTCCACTGAGAAGTGGCGAGAACTCCGCTACGGCGTATCCCTCTTCCTTCCCGGGCTTTCGGCACCAATGTAAAGAAGATCATTTTCATGGGCAAGGAAGAGGCGAGAAACCGGCTTGTCAACATAAATAATAATTTAATGAAGAACTTAAAACAAACACATAGGACAGCAGACATGTCTGCTGATTAAGCTCTCTCTCTCTCGATCGCCGTCTGCGAGTGGCCTTTATCCCTCTTGACGGCTCAATTAGCCTGATACGGGACCGGGCGTGCGTAATCACGCGCCGGTCCCGCCCTCCACCGTGCCACAGTGCGATACAGTAGAGAGAGAGAGAGAGATAGAGAGAGAGAGAGAGAGAGAGAGAGAGAGAGAGAGAGAGAGATAGATAGATAGATGGAGCGTGTGCAATCACCTGATGATTATGCTGTAGTCTGTTAGTCAACTTTCTGAAGATAATGATATTTTGGTGAAATTCATCCTATTTTCTCAGTGCAAAAATAGCCGTTCAAGGTGGTGTGCAAAAGTCTTTCACTATAGAAACCACAATCTCCTCTGCCATTTTGAACAGTATTTCATCTCCGATGTCGAAACTCCGATAAGAGGTAAGCGCTTTGAGTTTGAGTAATTAATCAGTCTGTTGTGTTTCTCAGTGTCACGAACGCCGGGGATGACGCCTCCTCAATCGGCCACCGGAGATCTGACTCACCCGTGTATTGACTATTTAACTTCATTTCCCATAACCCCACATATCTGGCCCGATTACTCCAAAGCTGTTTACTATTACAGTCACTCCATATAAACCACCTCCGTTGATTCATTCATTGCGACATCTTGTTTTGCCCCGGCTACATTACTGAGCGTTTATTTCCATGTTTACTGACCCACTGTTTACTGACCCTGCCTTATATCCTCGTCTACGTCTGTTATCCGCCTGCCAACTTGATTTATCGCCTGTCTCTGAACTGTTTGCCGTTTGCTGCCTGCCCTGATCTTTTGCCTGTCTGACTACGATTCTGCCTATCTGAGATACCCCTGTCTGCCTGATTATTGAACTTTGCCTGTTTTACCCGAAACTGCTTATTCCAATAAAACCGCTTATGGATCCCAACCAGCCTGAGTGTTCGTCACAGAAGACTTCGCCACTTACCGATCCAGTGCTCGTTTCACGGGTGACTGAAGAGCTCTCCGCCCAAGCGAGCTTGCTAGCATCCCATCAACACCAGCTTGGTCGTCTCACTTCGCTGATGGAAGACGTTATGAGGTCGATACAAGGCCTGCACCAGCCCGCGCCTGAACCCATGCCCACAGCGCCTCAAGCCAGCCAGATGGCCACCGCTCTGTCTCACCTTGGTGCAGTCGCCAGCCCTCGACTAGCCTTCCCCGAGAAGTTTGACGGCACGCCCGCTAAATGCAAGGGGTTTGTGATGCAATGCTCGATATTCCCGTCTCAACAACCAGCGAGCTACCCCTCTTCGTGTGCTCCTTGCTAACGGGAAGAGCGCTGGAATGGGCTACCGCTATTTGGACTAACCAAGGTCTAAACCGAACCACTTTCGACGCCTTCATGCGACACTTGTCCGAGGTTTTCGACCATCCTGAAAGTGGTAAGAGTGCCGGGGAACAATTACTCACCCTCCGTCAGGGGAAACCGGAGAGCGGCGGACTTCACGCTGTCCTTCCGTACCCTCGCCACACAAACCGTCTGGGTAGAAGATACACTCCAGCTCCTCTTCTGTCAGGGTCTAAACATGGAGGTCCAATCCGAGCTGGCCTGTCGTGATGAGGGCATCTCGCTCGATCAATTCATCACCTTGGCCATCCGCATCGATAACCTCATTCGCTCCAGACGACAAGCACAGCAGACCATACCCCTCCGCCCGGTGTATCAACTTGACGAGGATTCGGAACCTATGCAAATTGGCCGAACACAGCTCACTCAAGAGGCGCAAAATCGCCGCATCACCAATCACCTCTGCCTTTACTGTGAGAGCCAACTGCCCAACGCGACCCTCTCAAACACACCGGCCAGGGGTGAGTCTGTTAATCTCCTCCGCACTATCCTCTGCATGTTTTGAAGTACCCGTAAGGCTCTCATACCTGTCAAGCCATGTTAATACTAATGCCATGTTAGATTCGGGGGCACCGGGCAATTTTATTGATGAAGCCTTTACCAGACAACATAAAATTCCCCTGATTTCCTGTAATACTCCTTTGGCAGTGGCGGCGTTAGATGGGCATTAGTACATTACACCACCACAAACATCACCTTACAGGTCGGAGCATTACACACTGAGTGCACCAGCTTTTTTATCATTCACTCTCCCCACAAACTGGTCATTCTTGGTCTGCCTTGGCTACAAAATCACAACCCGCGAATCTCCTGGCGGGACCATTAGATCACACAGACAGTCTGGGGCACAGACTGCGCGACTAAATGTTTAAAACCCGTCCTTCCTACGACTGTAGGATTTACCAAGGTCCTGAAGGAGTCTAGCGACTCTCCTTTGATACCCATGGAATACGCTGATTTAAGTGACGCTTTAAGCAAGTCCAAAGCATCGCAACTACCGCCCCATCGCTCAAGCGACTGTGCCATCGAACTCATACCTGGCACCTCACCACCCAGAGGCAGAATATTTCCCCTGTCAGAACCCGAGTCCCACACCATGAAACTTTACATCGAGGGGGAGCTAGCCAAGGGGTTCATTCGTCCGTCCACCTTGCCGGCAGCAGCTGGGTTTTTCTTTGTGGGAAAGAAGGATGGGTCCCTTCGTCCCTGCATCAATTATCACGGCCTGAATGTCGTCACGGTCAAGTTTCGATACCCGCTACCTCTTGTTCCCGCAGCTTTGGAACAGTTGAGGTCAGCCAAGATTTACACCAAGCTCGATCTACGATGTGCTTATAACCTAATCTGCATCCAGGAGGGGGACGAATGGAAAACGGCCTTCTCCACCACCAGTGGGCACTACGAGTACCTTGTGATGCCTTTCGGCTTGTCCAACAGTCCCTCCGTGTTCCAGTCGTTCATCAACGACATCTTCAGGGATATGCTGAATCGGTGTCTGATAGTCTACTTCGATGACATTCTAGTCTACTCTAACTCACTAGAAGAACACATCACACAGGTCAGAGCAGTCTTGAAACGACTCGCGTAACACCAGCTTTACGCCAAGGCAGAGAAATGCGAGTTTCACTTAACGTCAATCTCTTTCCTCAGATACATCATCAGTCCAGAAGGGGTGGCTATGGATGAGAGCAAGGTGCACGCAGTCTTAAACTAGCCACAGCCTACCACTGTGAAAGAACTGCAACGCTTTCTAGGGTTCTCTAACTTCTACCGAACATTTATTAGGAACTTCAGCACCGTCGCCGCACCCCTCACTGCCATGGTGAAGGGGAAACACACCAAACTTCGCTGGTCGGCCGACGCACTTCTAGCCTTCGACCAATAAAAGGATCGCTTCACATCAGCGCCGATTCTACATCATCCAGACCCAAACAGTCCTTTCGTGGTGGAGGTCAATGCATCGAATACCGGCATTGGTGCCATCCTCTCTCAACGCCAAGGTAATCCTCCCAAACTGTTCCCTTGTGCCTTCTACTCTCGCAAACTCTCGCCCACTGAACAGAACTACGACATAGGCAATCGCGAGCTACTGGCCATGAAAGCAGCTCTGGAGGAGTGGCGACATTGGCTGGAGGGGGCCAGACACCCATTTCTTGTTCTCACAGATCACCGCAACCTGGAATATTTACGTTCAGCCAAGAGCCTCAATCCCAGACAGGCCAGATGGGCTTTATTCTTCACCCGGTTTAACTTTTCTATTTGGTACCTTCCTGGATCAAAGAACATCAAGGCTGACTCGCTCTAACGTCAGCACGACCCCTCGCCTTAGAACCCCATCTCCGAACCCATCATCTCGCCCACACTAATTTTAGCCTCGGTTCAGTGGGATATAATGTCAGAAATCTCCCAAGGCCCATGCTACTGACCCACCCCCACCCGGGTGCCCGCCCAACCGAACATTTGTGCCTCCCAGCCTGCGGGAGAGGGTAATTCGTTGGGTGCATTGCTCCACGAACTCAGGTCACCCCGGTATTTCTTCCACTATGGGAATTTACACCGGGAGATAAAGTCCTTGTATTGCTCCCCACATCAAGCTCTAAATTACTAGTCAAGTGGCAAGGACCCTTTGAGGTCACTCAGTGAGTTAGGTATATCAAACGGATAGAGGCTGAGCATGTCCGATTTACCACCTCAACCTCCTAAAATCATGGAAAGAGGTGGTCACCATGACTTTGGCAACAAAGCTAATAAGCATAAGAATGATAAAGTATTATAAATGTTGTCACAATTATTTATGAAAAAAATATTCTGTATATTCTATTAACATATTATAAGGTGTATTATGAGACATAAAAATGCATTATAATGCAATTATAATGCCTTTATAATTCGTTATAAATATGGGCTTCATAGAAAGTGTTACCAAATTTCCTGATATTTCTATGCTTTCCATGACCGTGGGAAGCCTATAACCCTGCTCACCTTTGCACTGAAGGCCTTGCTGCAGCAGGCCCCACAGTAATGAACCGCAGTGGTCACAGAACGTGAGGACTTTGTAGTTGTGAATACTGAACTTATGAGGCATGTTCACACTGAAACGCTGAGAACCAACCTGCAGAGGGCAACAGAGGATCAAGAAGACAATTATGCCAATTAGGGTGAAAAATCTGAGAAGCAAAAAATCATAATTTTCTCTCCATTTAATTTAGTGCTGTCTTGGAGGACCAATTGAGATTTTAAAGAGATCTTATTTGTGATAGTTCTTTCAGCTCACCTCCTCCGCTGTGTCCTCCTGTTTCTTCAGGCCGGCACATTTAGTGATGATGAGCTCATGGCAGCGTTTATGAACCACACATGTGCACACTAATGATCAGATACACAGATGAGATCAAATCAGCTTTTTTTACTTAACGTTTCCTCACTTATTATTATGGGCTCAAGGAAAAAAACATGTTTAAGAGGTTCCTATTTACACCAGCCACTTTGAATATACAGAATGGAGAATGAGATTTGAGAGCTGCAGAACAGGGGAAAAGTCTAAATCTCTCACAATTACACTATTGTTTTGTTTCAGAAGACCTATGAACAGTTGTTGTATGGAAAAGATCTGCATTAAGATTCTTCAAAAGTTCTCCTTTTGTGTTTCAATGGACGACAAAATAATTATCCCAAATAATTTAATTCTGTCATCGGCATTAAAAATAATAATAACAATAATAATAGTTGTTCCCATGTTGTTCCAAACCCAGACGTTCCCCGCAAAAAAGAGGAGAAATTTTGAAGTATGTTGATGGTTTTATTTTTATTCCATGCAAAGGCTGTTAATCCCTCACTTTCTGCTAAATCATCTTTTGTATTTCATATAAGAAAGTCATATGAGTTTGGAATAACACAAGGGTGAGCAAATGGCCACAGCAATTTAATCTTTGGGTGAACTATCCCTGAGTGTTTTGACGCTTTAGATTTAGATTTTGTAACTGAAATTTTGAATGGATGAGCTGAAATTGATGACCTCTGTTATGTCAGAAGCATCTGAAAATTGAATATTATTTGCCTACCTTGGCACTGATAGCCCTGCTTTCCTAACACACCCCTGTGGAGAGAGGGAAAGGTGTTCAGTAATCATTCTTTTTGTAGTCACTTCAATATCAATGCACTAAAGACAGTACTACAACAAACAAGTGCACAGTCACAGTTATTAACTCCTGACTAACACAACTTAGCCTTATGTATAGATGTTTTTTTACAGGAGGCTTTGCCACCATATGAAGAATGGACCAGACACACTCTATAAACTTCTATTGTAGAGCCATCACCCTGAGCCTCAGGGCTTTTCAGAGAATCAGGGTGAGCTTTATTGGCAAATATGCTTACACATTCAAGGAATTTGTCTTGGTGACAGAAGCTTCCAGTGCACAAACAATAGAACAACAAGACAGAGATAATAAAAAATTGAATAAAAGTAAAGAGCAAATAGAAAAAATAAGTATATATAGAAATAAGCAATTAGACAAATATATATACACACGTATGTACAAATACAAATCTTTAATATACGTATAGTGCTAGGGAATGTATTGGCAGAAGAGGTGGGATATGTTGAATAAATATAAATAGACTAAACTGTATTTTACATAATTATTGCTGTTTTTATAGGGGCAGTTTTAACTGTTTATGAGATGGATAGTTTGAGCGAACAAACTGTTCTTGTGCCTGACGGTTCTGATGCTCAGTGCTCTGTAGTGTTCAAAAAGGTAGTGGTCTGGGTGAGTGGGGTCCAGTGTTATTTTACAGCCCTTTTCCTTACTCTGGAAGTGTACAGTTCTTGAAGGGAGGGCAGGGGGCAACCAATAATCCACTCAGCAGTCTAAACTGTCCTTTGTAGTCTTCTGATGTCCGATTTTGTAGATGAACCGAACCAGACAGTTATTGAAGTCCTCAACTGGTGAAGGAAGTACAACCTCTGTTGGGCCTTTTTCACAAAGGAGTCAATGTGGGTTTCCCACTTCAGATCCGGTGAGATCGTAGAGCCCAGGAACCAGAATGAGGAGTCATCTGCTGCCACAATGCTGTTCAGAATGGTAAGTCAATGTTTGGGTGTTCCTCCTATCATCATCCTGGATGTGGCCGATGACAGTAGTGTAGTCTGCAAACTTCAGGAGCTTGACAGATGGGTCCTTGGTGGTACAGTCATTTGTGTACAGTTAGAAGAGTAGTGGGGAGAGCACACATCCCTTGGGGACACCAGTGCTGATCATTCAGGTGCTGGAAGTGAATTTCCCCAGTCTCACTCACTGCTGCCTTTCTATCAGAAACCTGGTGATCCACTGACATACAGAGGTGGGAACAGAAAGTTGGGTTAATTTAGTCAAGAGAATAGCTGAGATGATGGTGTTGAGATGTACCTGGTCTGTCCAGATGTTGCAGGATATGATGCAATCCCATGTTGACTGCATCATCCACAGACCTGTTTGCTCGAAAAGTAAATTGAAAGGTTCCAGTTATGTCCTTAAGGAGGGCCAACACCAGTCCCTCAAATTACTTGATGACCACATTCGTCAGAGCAATGGGTCTGTAGACATTATTGTTTTTTTTTGGGACAGGGATGATGGTGGAGCATTTGAAGCAGCAGGGAACTTCACACTTCTCCAGTGATCTGTTGAAGATCTGGTGAAGATGGGGTCAGCTGGTCAGCACCAGGTCTTAGACAAGTGGGTGAGGGGGGGGGGGGGGGTTGCAAGAGGTGTTGGTGTTTCTGTGAAGTGAAGGTCAGATTGGGTATGGGGTGAGACTGGGCTTTTCAAATCTACAGTAAAACACATTCAGATCATCAGCCAGTTGTTGTTTCCTTACAGTGTTGGGAGATGGTGTCTAGTAGTTAATAATACCTTTCAGGCCTCTCCACACTGATGCAGGGTTGTTAGCTGAAAACTTGATTTTCAGCTTCTCAGAGTAGCTTCTTTTAGCCACTCTAAACTCGTTTGTCAGTGTGTTTCTGGCCTGACAGTACAAGATTTTGTCCCCACTTCTTTAAGCATCCTCTTTGGCCAGACAAAGCTTGCTGAGTTTTGCTGTAATCTATGGTTTGTCATTGTTGAACATTATATAATTCCTAGTAGGATTGAACATATCCTTGCAGAAACTGATATATGATGTCACAATCTTTTCTACAGGTTTAGCTGATTTAAAATTCTGCCTGTAGGTCAGAAGAAGATGAACCATACAGTGATCAGAGAGTCCCAAAGTTGCATTAGGGACAGAGCGATATGCATCCTTTAATGCTGTGTAGCAGTGATCCAGTATATCTCTGTCTCTGGTGGGACATGTAATGTGCTGTCTATATTTTGGCAGTCCACGGGTGAGATTGGCTCTGTTAAAATCATAGAAAATAATAAGTTAAGTCCAGGTATTGTTGTTTGTTGTCTGTGATCTGATCAGCAGGCTGTTGCTGCGCAGCTCACACACACTTGTGGAGGAATACAAACACTCACCCAAATAAATGAGGAAAACCTCTATGGCGAGTAGAAAGGCTTACAGTTCATAAAGAGCGCTTCCAAATGAGGACTGCACACCTTCTTAAATGTCGTTACAGCTGTACACCAACTTTTATTGATGTAAAATCTTGTCCCACTGCCTCCAGTTTTCCACATTAACCCTGCAAAGTGATCTGCTCTGAACAGCTGAAAGCCCGGTAACATGCTGTCTGGAATGGCTTCTCTCACCCAGGCTTTTGTGAAGCACATGGCAGCAGACTTTGAAAAGTCCTTGTTTGTATGGGTGAGGATATGAAGTTCGTCCATTTTGTTAGGAAGAGAGCGGAGATTCACTTGATAAATACTTGGCAGTGCAGTTCGAAAGCCACGCTGACGGAGTTTGCGTCTCGTAGCACCTGAACAACACAGCTGTGCCTTCGACTAAAATTTTCAGCAAAATGTCAGAATAGTCAAAAACCAGGAAAAGACTGTCTGGTATGTGCTACCGAATGTTCAGAAGTTCGTCCCTGGTAAAACTGATTGGAAAAATTACTAAACATAGGACAAACAAACAAAAACAATAAAATAATTGGAAAGCTCCACACCAAGGCTGCCATCCACGGCGCCATCTTGAATAACTCATTACTATGGAAACTCAGTCCACTGAGGGTAAACCACCCCTGAATGGACCCGTGAGGAGGGACAGTATACACTGGTTACAGTATGACAAAACTCAAACAAAGATTCACCAACAGACGCAGCTGTACAAAACAGCATGTTACAAAGCAGTAAATAAAAGCTGAGCGTAGCCGGCCCTCACGAGAATGGGACTCACCAGATGAAATCGCGGCAGTGCGAGCAGTATGTGGGCTGTCTCAGGTAGGTGGCCATGAACTTGTGTCCGTTGACTTGATGTACTCTCCTACGGACCGCACCCTGCCTCTTCCTGGGCCGCATGCGTTCACGAAATACTCGCTCCTCATTCTTACAGCCTCCTGCTGTAAAACACATGCAAGCACATGGAATAAAGTCAAAACAATGTGGCCATTCTGCAGAAATTTAGTTTTGTGGCTTTTAATCCGTCTATTAGCTTTGAGGTCATCGATATAGTGATTTTTTTTTGTCATAAGAGAGAGATTGTAGATTTTAAATGCAAATATCTGCTGAAAGCGAATTTTGTCAACATTTAGAAGAACACATGATCTAAAAGCTAATACACTACTAAAATGAACAAAACTTTAATTTTGATTTCATGAAAAAAACATTTTTAAAAGGCATAACTTAAAAGGCACCTTATTTTCATCCTATCTCTTTATACAGCCTCTGAAGTAGGGCTAGGCAATATGGGCAAAAATACAGTTTTATCACAATATTTTTTTTTCATACCATTTGAAATGCACAGATGTTATTAATCAACAACATTGTTGTATAAAGTACACTATCGTTCATTTTCGTTGAAGATATTCAAACGTACAGTATTATTAAAAAAGATAATGGCATAAATAAAGAAATAAATATATAAAGTAGTGAATTTTAAACCTTCATTTAACAACTCTAATATTTAAAAGATTTTTACCCTTTCCTTGTAATTATGGATGAAAGACATTATGAGCAGGGGTGTAAAGTAACTAATTACAAATACTCACATTACTTTAATTAAGCAGTTTTTCCCAGGATTTGTTCTTTTTTAAGTAGTTTTAAAATTGTATACTTTTACTTAAGTACATTTTAAGTGCTGTAACTGTACTTTTAATGCTCTATTTTCCCACCATTTGTGTTCACTACTTCCCTGACCTTATTTTATTTTTATCTATCAACAAGATTGGCTAGGGAGAACCTTGTGTCTCCCATCAAATCACATGTAAATATCTAATGGCAGATGAAGATCAGGCACCAACTGTTATGGATGTGGAGGATGTCTCAAGCACAGTTCAACACCTGAACATCACGGTCGCACCTGAAAGGGATTTTCGCAGTGAAGAAGGCCAATTGCTTGACGGTGTCATGTGAGATTAACTTGCTCAAGCCAGATATCAGCATAATCCTGCCTCTAATTTGAAGAAACATATTGAGGTAAATTTCATATTTCTGCTTCCTAGATTCTGTGTCCATAATGTAGCCTGTAAATTAGCTATCTATCATTGAGATTATTGGGTTGATGTGAGAGATTAAGGTAATGTTATCAATAGGGCTGGACGATAAAACAATCTTGATGTTTATCTGAAAAAAAAATTAAATAATAAGTCCTTGATACCGATCATAAACTTTTGAGTATTTTTCTATACTTAGTATATGTTCTACATCTAGATCAGGGGTGTTCAATACATCGATTGCAATAGCAAGACTGGTTGGTTGATCTAGATGAAATATTAACGATTTACTTTTTATTTTCTGATGTCTGTAGCAGTGTGCTTTTTGATTTACAGGCGGCTAATGTTTGTGCGTTAATGCGGGTACGCGACTAAATGGACTAAATACACTTTATAATTCCGCCAATGCCTGTCTTGGTGAGCCAATAATGTAAACGCAGTAGGTTAGGTCTAAAGTGAACGTAAACAGTGGAACAAAAAGTGTATTTGTATCAAAATGTCGGACTTGAAGTGTACATGTAACCAAATAGAGGACTGTCAAGTAGACTTTGTCATATAAAGGCTATTAATCAAACAGAAATAACAAGTAAACGAGAAAACCACTCACTACTTTTGGCTAAATAACGTCTAGTTACAGATGTAACCTCCATTCCCTGATGGAGGGAACGAGACGTTGTGTCGAAGAAAAATCCTGAATGAAACAGATGCATTTTCCTGCCTTTATACCCGCATGTCTGGGGGAGGGACATGCAAATTCTGTCTGTCAACTTCTCATTGGCCTTTTTTCATAGATCATAGGTATATTCAGCGCTCAAGAGAGACCCCTAGTGTCGCTTCTTCGACACAACGTCTAAGTGGGCGACAGACGGGGAACTTGAGTAGCTTTAAAAGTATTAATGTAATAGAATAAATGACATTTTTAATAATATTTTTTAATAATTGTGTTTGTTTTTTTAATAATACTGAACACTGATGAAGATATTTTGTTAATTTGTATAATAAATTACCAGGAAAGTAGAGATGTTAAAATAATTTATAATTATATTAAGTATCAACATTTGCAGAGCAATACTTCAGCAGAATATTCCACCAGTCACAAACTTGCAATCATGCATTAGAATGAGAACACAACTATCTCTGGGATTAAAAGATACAAGAACTAAATCAATGTGGAGCATTGTATCTCAAAAGGAGTACAATGCGGCCCCCCATGTGCTACTTGAAGAAATAGTTCTCATCTTTTACTCACCCTCATGCCATCCCAGTTGTGAATGATTCTCTTTCTTCAGAACACAAATTAAGGTTTTCAGAAGAATATTTCAGCTCTGTAGGTCCATACAATACAAGTGAATCGATGCCAAAATTTTGACACCCCAAAATGCACATAAATTCAGCACAAAAGTAATCCATATGACTCCAGTGGTTAAATCCATGATTTCAGAAGTGATATGATAGGTGTGGTTAGAAAAAGATCAATATTTAAGTCTATTTAATTAATTGACCTATCATATTGCTTCTGAAGACATGGATTTAACCACTGGAGTCACATGGATTAGGCTACTTTTATGTGATTTTTGGATCTTCAAAATTTGGCACCCATTCACTTGCATTGTATGGAGCAAAAGAGCTGAGATATTCTTCTAAATATCTTAACTTGTGTTCTGCTCATATACATCCGGGATGGCATAAGGGTGATTAAATGATGATATACGTATATATATATATATATATATATATATATATATATATATATATATATATATATATATATATATATATATATATACACTCACCTAAAGGATTATTAGGAACACCATACTAATACTGTGTTTGACCCCCTTTCGCCTTCAGAACTGCCTTAATTCTACATGGCATTGATTCAACAAGGTGCTGAAAGCATTCTTTAGAAATGTTGGCCCATATTGATAGGATAGCATCTTGCAGTTGATGGAGATTTGTGGGATGCACATCCAGGGCACGAAGCTCCCGTTCCACCACATTCCAAAGATGCTCTATTGGGTTGAGATCTGGTGACTGTGGGGGCCATTTTAGTACAGTGAACTCATTGTCATGTTCAAGAAACCAATTTGAAATGATTCGAGCTTTGTGACATGGTGCATTATCCTGCTGGAAGTAGCCATCAGAGGATGGGTACATGGTGGCCATAAAGGGATGGACATGGTCAGAAACAATGCTCAGGTAGGCTGTGGCATTAAACAATGCCCAATTGGCACTAAGGGGCCTAAAGTGTGCCAAGAAAACATCCCCCACACCATTAGACCACCACCACCAGCCTGCACAGTGGTAACAAGGCATGATGGACCCATGTTCTCATTCTGTTTACGCCAAATTCTGACTCTACCATCTGAATGTCTCAACAGAAATCGAGACTCATCAGACCAGGCAACATTTTTCCAGTCTTCAACTGTCCAATTTTGGTGAGCTCTTGCAAATTGTAGCCTCTTTTTCCTATTTGTAGTGGAGATGAGTGGTACCCGGTGGGGTCTTCTGCTGTTGTAGCCCATCCGCCTCAAGGTTGTGCGTGTTGTGGCTTCACAAATGCTTTGCTGCATACCTCGGTTGTAACGAGTGGTTATTTCAGTCAAAGTTGCTCTTCTATCAGCTTGAATCAGTCGGCCCATTCTCCTCTGACCTCTAGCATCAACAAGGCATTTTCGCCCACAGGACTGCCACATGCTGGATGTTTTTCCCTTTTCACACCATTCTTTGTAAACCCTAGAAATGGTTGTGCGTGAAAATCCCAGTAACTGAACAGATTGTGAAATACTCAGACCGGCCCATCTGGCACCAACAACCATGCCACGCTCAAAATTGCTTAAATCATCTTTCTTTCCCATTCTGACATTCAGTTTGGAGTTCAGGAGATTGTCTTGACCAGGACCACACCCCTAAATGCATTGAAGCAACTGCCATGTGATTGTATATATATATATATATATATATAATTTTTTTTGCATTTCTTGCATTGTTTTGAACATGTTTTATGCGCATCAACAACTCTCTCATAAATAAAATGAACTGGGAAGGGGTGTTGCAGACCCCTCCAACACAATCACATCAAGGGCTCTCCCATTCAAATGATCCAAAAAGGATGGGAGGGAGGGTGGTGGCTCGCTCCAAACTGCTTTGCCCGTATACATGGAGGGATGCTGCGGAGGCCCCCATCAACTAGACCGGTAGCCCTCCCATTCATACCGCAGGGAAGGCCCTCCCACTTGCATACATTCTAGGGCTCTCCTGTTTGAATCGCAGTGGGGGCCTCCCGTGCGAATGCTGTGTGAGCTAATTCCTGTTTATTTGTATCATGAGCTCTCACTTTCGTACCGTTGCGAACACTTCCTCTGTTCAAATGCAGTGATGGTCCCCGTTCAATCGCAGGAGGGGCTTGTGCGCTCGAGTGGCAGCAGTGGCTCCTCCCATCTAATGACTTGCGTCTGGAGGTGATATAAGGTTGAGTCCGGGGTGGGGTGGGCCCGCCAGCCTAAGGATGTTGGTGGGAGGTTTTTTCCCCCTTCCTCCAGAGGGGGTAGGGGGGTGGCCTCCCAGCTATGGCAAATTTCAATGTGGCAGAACCGCCACTGTTTCTTCGTTATTTCCACATATTTTCACTCTACTCATTCTCTATCTATCCTGCAGCTTCCAGTTTCCTATCCCCTAATCAGAACTTATCGTGAGGCTAGCTCCGCAAGCAGCAATTGCTTGTCCTTTCATCTGTGGCCCTTCTGCCCCTCTTACTCACAAGCTCAGCACACAACTCTTGTGGCAACTCTATATTTTTTGTACGGGGACAGGCTCAATGTCATAGACAGCAAATGACATTAGTTCTCATGTCACATGACCAAACAAAATGCAGAAAATTGAAATATAGGTAGCTACAATTAGACTTTCTTTTCACCTAAATGTATCATATGGCTGCAGAAGTCATAAGGACTATTTTATGGTAATTTAATGGTTCTTTTTTTTATCTGTTTTGGAGCTTGGCAGCATGCAGTAAATCACGTTTCACTTTTGTTTACACAGAAAAAGAGTTTACACATTCTGTCTAACATCTCCGTTTGTGTTTTATGAAAGAAAGAAAATAATTAAAATAAAATGATGGTGAGTAAATGATGACAAAGTTTTCATTTTTGGCTGAACTATCCTTTTAACTGTGTGTGTTTAAGCGTTTGTGTGATTTAAGTGGCCATGCACTGGCAATGATAGATAGATCAAGGGGGCTTAACTGTGGCACAGGCAAAATATTGAAGAGCTGTCAGACAATCTCACTAAGCAAGCATACAATGCCACAGGGGAGGAGCTTGTCAAGTCAAGTAATTTTTATTTGTATAGCACTTTTCACAACACACATCGTTTCAAAGCAGCTTTACAGAAAATCATGCATCAAATAGAAAATTAAACTGTAATATCTATAAAGTCTTAGAATCAGCATTGTTTGATTAAATATGATTGTAATTTGTGTATAAATATAAATTATTTTATTTTATAAAAGAACCCCAGTGAGCAAGCCAAAGGCAACTGTGGCAAGGAACACAAAACTCCATCAGATGTTGGTTAATGGAGAAAAATAATCATGGGAGATATTCTTGCTGTCTCTCTCTGGTTAAACAGCAAGAATATAATGTCAATATTAGTTATTTATGTGCAATGCAAGTCATGGTTTAAAATTATCAAACTAATTAAGTGTTAAGGGCCAGTGTTTCAACAAAGAATTTTTATGAACTGTACAAATAATGACGAGCTACACTTGGTTCTTTCTATATCTTATTCTCATTTTTCTCTCTGTTTTTGTTGTCTCTGTGTGATCACTCCTGAATATTCCCTCATGTCCATGTAACCGTCTGCTGCAATCACACTTGTTACCCATGAGAGAGAGAGAAGAAGAGAGGAAAACTAGAGAGGCTGGGCACCAAGTAACAAAATGACATTGCAAGCTGTGCCAAACTGGCGAACCGACTGTCATTCCTAACATTAATAAAGCCACTGATTATATTATTTGAGAGCTCCTGCATTTTACCAACACCAAAAAGAAACAAAGAACCCAGGCAGTACTGCGGCAAATGACAAAACCTTCTACGCCAACAGTAATCGAGAGGAAAGATATAGGAGAATATACAGAACCTCATCCTTTCAGATTAAAAAAACATTTCAAGTTCGATGAAAGTGATTAATTAACACTCAGCAAAATTAAATAAAAACCAGAGAGGGGCTGAGAACAAAATACAGTACCACAAGCCTCAGTTATGATCTTGAGTTGACACAACACAGCAACGGATTTAAGATGGACTGGTTGAAGTTTTGATCCAACATGGTCTCACGGTAAGTCGGCATGTTGTTTCCGAGAGTATATAGGTATACACTACCATTCAAAATTTTGGGGTCACTTACCAGAAATATTTATCATGAAAACTTTTGATCTGAAAAAGTATAAAATGTTTGAAATTAGTTTTGTAGACAAAAATATATTTGTGCCAACATATTAATGTATTTAAATACAAAAATTATTAAATGGATGACATGGACCAAATAATTAAGAAAAGCAGCCAATAAGTGCACCGCATATAGATGGGAACTCCTTCAATACTGTTTAAAAACCATCAGTGGGTGATACCTCAAGAAGTTGGTTGAGAAAATTCCATGAGTACATTTCTGCAAAATCTGGGAAAAATAGTTTTGATTTATTATAGATTTTTTTTAGTCACAATTTAAATCCCATATTTCCATGTCTGTTATTCAATAATTGTGATGACTTTACTATTATTCTAAAATGTGAAAAAAAGAAAGAATATATATATATATATATATATATATATATATATATATATATATATATATATATATATATATACACTCACCTAAAGGATTATTAGGAACACCTTTTCAATTTCTCATTAATGCAATTATCTAATCAACCAATCACATGGCAGTTGCTTCAATGCATTTAGGGGTGTGGTCCTGGTCAAGACAATCTCCTGAACTCCAAACTGAATGTCAGAATGGGAAAGAAAGGTGATTTAAACAATTTTGAGCGTGGCATGGTTGTTGGTGCCAGATGGGCCGGTCTGAGTATTTCACAATCTGCTCAGTTACTGGGATTTTCACGCACAACCATTTCTAGGGTTTACAAAGAATGGTGTGAAAAGGGAAAAACATCCAGTATGCGGCAGTCCTGTGGGCGAAAATTCCTTGTTGATGCTAGAGGCCAGAGGAGAATGGGCCGACTGATTCAAGCTGATAGAAGAGCAACTTTGACTGAAATAACCACTCGTTACAACCGAGGTATGCAGCAAAGCATTTGTGAAGCCACAACACGCACAACCTTGAGGCGGATGGGCTACAACAGCAGAAGACCCCACCGGGTACCACTCATCTCCACTACAAATAGGAAAAAGAGGCTACAATTTGCAAGAGCTCACCAAAATTGGACAGTTGAAGACTGGAAAAATGTTGCCTGGTCTGATGAGTCTCGATTTCTGTTGAGACATTCAGATGGTAGAGTCAGAATTTGACGTAAACAGAATGAGAACATGGATCCATCATGCCTTGTTACCACTGTGCAGGCTGGTGGTGGTGGTGTAATGGTGTGAGGGATGTTTTCTTGGCACACTTTAGGCCCCTTAGTGCCAATTGGGCATCATTTAAATGCCACGGCCTACCTGAGCATTGTTTCTGACCATGTCCATCCCTTTATGGCCACCATGTACCCATCCTCTGATGGCTACTTCCAGCAGGAAAATGCACCATGTCACAAAGCTCGAATCATTTCAAACTGGTTTCTTGAACATGACAATGAGTTCACTGTACTAAAATGGCCCTCACAGTCACCAGATCTCAACCCAATAGAGCATCTTTGGGATGTGGTGGAACGGGAGCTTCGTGCCCTGGATGTGCATCCCACAAATCTCCATCAACTGCAAGATGCTATCCTATCAATATGGGCCAACATTTCTAAAGAATGCTTTCAGCACCTTGTTGAATCAATGCCACATAGAATTAAGGCAGTTCTGAAGGCGAAAGGGGGTCAAACACAGTATTAGTATGGTGTTCCTAATAATCCTTTAGGTGAGTGTATATTATTAGGCACCTGCCAATTTTTGTGTAGGTCTCCCTCGTGCCGCCTAAGCAGCACCAACCCACATCTCAGAATATTCTCAGAATATATAGAACATTCAAGTGAGGTTATCTGAGTTACTGTAGACTTTGTCAGTTCGAACCAGTCTGGCCATTCTCTGATGACCTCTCACAACAACAAGGCATTTCCATATGCAGAACTGCCCCTCAGTGGATCCCTTACAGAGGCTTTAATGTATTGGTTCTGTTTAAATAGAGATGATAAAATGCCCTAAATCAGGGATTTTCAACCCTTACTCTCATTCAATCCAGGGACCATTAATGGAGACTTTTTTCTTTTAAGGGCTCAACAATTTGATGATTCCTATTTAATATTGTGATTGCTATTTAAACATCAACACGAGTTTTCCATATGAAATATTAAAAACTTAAGTTATAGGCAAACACAATTTACTGCCAACAGAAATTATGTTCACACTTAAGTCCTATTAAAAAGAATCTAACTAAATAAATAAAAAATACAGTGAAACAAATAGGGGGGAAAAACCTCCAGATCAAATTCATATTGCAAATGCTTCTGTTTTTGTCCTCTTTAGACCACTGATAGGGTCTCAGCACACTTTTCTTAATTATTATTATTATTATTATTATTATTGGAACCCAATAATAAAATATTAAAGTTATTAAAGTTAAGAAGTTATGGACATATTTTTTTAATAATATATTTAATATATGACATATTAATATATGATGTATAAATTTTTATGATAATATTAACATCTAAAATTATAAGGCCTATTATTATTATATAATGGAACTATATTTCTGTAATTCCATGAGGCATTGCTATGCAGGCCAGCTTTTATTTTGGCAGAAAATTGAAGGAAGACCTTTGAACTTCTGTTTGTAGTTGAGTTGACAATGGCCAAATAATTCAGTGAAATGAATTTGTCCACAAAAACATGGTGATATAGGGTTACTTTAGAATTGAATAGTAACTTTTAGTGGCAAAGCATATATGGAATTATAAGTAAAATTATTTTTCACTTATATTTTACTTAAGTATTTAAGTAAACACTTCAATGTTCAGTAGGTTTTTCAAGATTTAAAAATGACCCTGAAGTTTCTCAAACCCCAAACAGAGCCTGAGGGTTAAACTCTCTCTAGTGAGCTTGTCTGTAAATAATGAGGACTGGATACTGTATGTCCTGTTCTAATTGCCATCTAAGGACAATGGACCAGTGGCATCTGTCTAGTCTCACTTGTACCACAGAAGTGAGTCTGTCTCATCTGTATCACTCACATCCTCCTCTCAGCTGCTCGAAATGAGAGAGAGAGAGAGAGAGAGAGAGAGAGAGAGACTCATATCTCAGTATAGCTGGCCATTTACTAGCTCTCACTCATTAACACACTCAGTGAGTGTGATAAGAACCTGCCACACATTTCCAATCCACGGTCTACTGGGCCATACAGTAGCAGATTTAAGATAACATGAAATCAAAATATACCTTATTTACTTAAAGAATGTGCCTGGATTAATTGTGTATGTTAAAATAGTGCATGTTATTCTACTGTATGTATTAGGGCTATTCAACTCTGGTACTGGAGGTCCTGCAAAGTTTAGGTCTAACCATAATCAACATTTAATTTGTGACCTTATCTTTACCCCCTTGCCCTGCATAACAACTATTGCCTAGCAGCAGACAACAGCTGCCTATTAACAGGTGTAGCCATGCCAAAGAGTGTGTGGTGACTTCTACTTCTAAAATCGAATACAACAAGTCAAATTAATTACATTATTATTCTATTGTCTCTCTCATTCTCTTATGCCCAATTCTTATTTTAGATATCCATCAAACCCAAATCTCCTCAGTCTTTTAAGAAACACTCTGATTTCCCACCACAACCAGAGCGGAGCTCACCCTCGTCATGTTCCCAAGCATCTATTTCACAGCACTTAAGAGCACGCAGGATAGCACACCCAGTCCAATTAAAATGTGTTCAGAGCTGCAACATCTACCACATTTGTTTTAGTGGTAAACCAATAGATTTTTTCAATGACTGATGCCAAAATCTTGAGAGCCAGATGATTGATGGCAGCTATTATGCAAATTTATAAAATGGATATTTTCTACTTAAAATTCTGATTGGATCAAATGCATTTAAAGCCCTTAATAAGGACTAATGTTGCTTGGCAACCAAAAACTTTTAGGCTAATAAATAGACTACTTGATGCACAACTTGTTTGTTCCAATTATTTGTGAATAATATATTATTAAGTAACAATTTCTTGAACATTATTTTATCATATTGCTGTTGTCACTGTTTCATAAAGCAATAAACCAAAAGTGGTTGTGCTTAATGCAGAGAACACCCTGTACCATGGTACAATAACTTTAATTCAGGGGGCTAGCGAAAAAAAAAAAAGACACAAAATATGACAAAAATGCCCCAGAGACTCAAAGTTTGGGGGCAAAAAAAATTACCACTTTTTGAATAATTTTTTTTGTTTGCTTTTTAGCATCTGATATAGTTTTTAAAATGTTATTATGGTCCTAGTTATACATATCGTGCCATAAATATGATATTGATTTCATTCTTAGGTTATGAAGTGCCATTTAATTCTCAATCGTGAGAATTTTAATGAATTTATCTGATTAAATTATTGTTATTATTATTATAATTAATGTATAATATATGTATATAAACAGATGAGACACAGTTGATCCGAAAATCCAATCCAGGGCAGCAAATATTCCCCCCTTAATGTAAAACTTAATTACTGATGCTGATGTAATCCATAGTATCTCATGGCTTATTGCTTTTATACATCAAATATAACACAATTTAATAGGAATTTATATATTGTCGATATATTGATTATAGATCGCCACGTTATTTTCTTGATACGTTTTTGAGGCATCGACACATTACCATTAGGCGACATTTAATTTACAAGCCTAATTTGTGTGCCTTCCAGTTTACTGTCAGTCGGCCTTCTGTTTAATGAAGTTTGCCGTAACAGCTTTGGGAGACCTCAAGGGGGTGATTTAACGTTTCATGTACTTAATACTGAAGGACACGCCGATGTGGTGCAGGTAGCAGTCCAAGTTGTAAATCTATTCACACAAAAAGTTTCCAAGGCTTTTGTACTTCTTCAAGAATGAATAAAGTGACGTTGATGAGTTTGTAGTTTGTAACTGTGCAAACTGAAAGATTAGAAATGGCGACATTTATTATGCAATATCTCTGTACGTAGCCTTGAATAGGTTTCAATCAAGCTGTCAAACCACAGAAAGACATACTTTAAAATACATTGTGTAGGCTATATGAAAGAAGCATATACATCATTTGTCATCAAATGATAATAAATAATCTGTTATTTGATAATGATTTAGGTTGAATTTAACGAATCCGTGGTACTGCAGAATTCTGAATAGGCGTAGTCGTAGATGGGTGCCACCCACAGACAACGAGTGGTGGTGATGGTGTGCATACCTTCATAGAAAATTACTGTCTAAAATTTTAGGACGTTGTCCATGTTGTCCGCCAGACATGCAGGGTGTGTGACCCCCTTTAAGTTTCTCTGCTGCTGACACTTTACAAACGTTGTGTTGAGAAACACGTAGGAAGAGACAGAAACTACTGTGCAACGAGTGGCCCAATTTATATCTGCCAATATAGATTAAAAATGCTAAAACATTGGGAATATTTTCTCATAATCGATGATTAAAAACGTCTATGTAATTTAATCATAGCAAATTATATTATGTACACACTACAAATTTCTAAAATGATTTTGGTAACATGTACATATTTGAAAACAGAAAATGTGTATTACCACTGACAAGGTTGTCGGTAGATTTAGAAACTTACACAATGGGGAACATCTCTTTTAATAGGTCAAGAGGGCATCAGCTAATGCCAATTTTTAAAGGACATCAAGAAGTTTCAAGGAGATAGTTGCTTCGTGAAGCTACAGAAAGTGACCATAAATTGTTCCTTTGACATAACTATACAAGACACGCACAACCGAAGACATATTCAAGCACAACAGCAGGCAGATGATCATCTAACTAGTCAATCTGCCATGAGTCATTGGATATTACACTATTACATACAGAGTGCTAAAAAAAGGACTCAAAATGCTTCTGTAGATGTATAACACTCTCTTAGAACACAATAATAGTTATTTGATAACGCTTGCCAAGCCACATTTATCAGCTTGTCTTTTATGATTTTGGATTACTTAAATGCATGCTATTTCATGGTAGTATAAATGTCAATCATTTGCAAATTGAATCAAGTTCTACAACATTAGAGGATTTTGGAACAAAATACAATAATTACAATAATCACACAGTGAATTAGAATAATTACAAGCTAAATAATGTGTGATATGAGCGCTGTCAGATGATATTTTAACTAGTGACCCTGCAGCAGTTCACACACTCATATAAGAGTGCTGGCTGCATGAGCATGAGATTCAACTTAAGCTTAAAGGTCCTGCCTAGACTTAATTATTAAGTTTTAACACTGCCTTAGTGGTGGTGCCTGCAGCCGTACCTGTTTTTTTTTTTCTTTTTTCACATGGATCATTGCATCAATCTCAAACCACTGGTTATCAGGAACCACCACACGAACAACAATTACGTGAGGGATTCACATCGATCTCAAACCTCTGCTCATCAAAAACCATTACCACACAACAAACAATTGCGGTAAGTCGTGGCATCACATCATGTTATCGCTACTTGCACCAGATGTCACATGTTTACCATAGCTTCTTCCATCAGCAGTGAGGGATTTAATATAAAGAATTTAGTCAAGCTGATGGAGAAGATAAATTAGTTAGACACGCATCCGAACGCTAGTCGAGGTCAGTGACAGAGAGAAGCCAGTAGATACAGTTTCGTAGTACAGCGAGCAACACACACACACTTTGTTTTCCAGCTGTATAGCAGGGCTTTTTAGTGATGTCTCAGCAGCATACTCATTGGGCAAAGCGACACCGCTGTCCTGTTGCGGTTATGATTTCCAATCAATTCTCCCCACTCAGTGATGCATCCACCTAGAATCATGTTGAAAGCACCCTTGTTATTGGTGACTTTATTGTAAGGAACATGGAATTAGAGACTCCAGACACTATTTTTAAATACATTTCTGGTGCCAGAGCATCTGACATCAGATCAAATTTACAAGTGCTGGCTAATACTAAATGTAGATTTTCTAAGATTGTTATTCATGTCGGCTTCGCCAGTCGTACCATTCAAGATAATGTTAAAGAGGTGTGTGCAAAAACAAAAACAGTGCTCATGCAAAAACGATGTCATACATTGTAATATGCACTGTCCACAAAAGTGGCATGGTCAAGGTGGCATGGTCAAGTGTCCGCCCGTAGAGAGAGAGAGAGAGCGGTATGGGCGATTGCAACTGAGCTAAATTATATCTAATACCTGTTTCTGATTACAGTGAACACAGGGAGAGCGGCATAAAAGAGCCACATAGCCAGCAGACCATAAAAGAGAGAGTCTGGATCTGAAAGTTCTGTGAACCTGATGTACTGAAGAGATGAATGTCAATTGTGAAGCTGAACCTTACTGCGAAGCTAAAATTATTTTGAAGCTGATGTCTACTTTGAAGTTGGCGTGCTGTGGCGCCCTGTAAAAGCCAGTTGAGTTGAAGGAACCTTCAGCCAGGCATATACCTAATGTATCCCTCAATTCATAGTTATGCTGCTTTAGTTAGGTCTGAACACAAACAAAAACATTTCAACCCTGCTTTAAAGTGAATGCCATCTACGCTAATTTTATTCTTTTTCTTTCCCTTTCTAAACCTCTGGATTATGTCCGAGGTTACCAGATCCTGCCAGATCCATCTCAGGTTCTGCCTGATGTCTGACTCCCACTCCCACAGTGTCGTTGAGTGATGATGAACGAATGCAGCATGTGCCAGCCCACTTCAGTCTACTAATGGCACTTTTCCACTGCACTTTACGGTTTGACTCGCCTCGACTCTACTCGCTTTACTTTTCAGAGCTTGCATTTCCACTGCAGTTTAGTGCCTCCTCAACGTGGGTGGGATTATAGGCTGATCGTCATAGTGGTGCCGCCTCTACTGCCGTGACATCATCTTAAACGTAACACAAACTGATCACACGAACACAGTTCTTTTCAGTGAATTGGCCAAACGGGCTTGCAAAACGGTCTGAATCAATTTGTGATTCTGAACAATTCATACTGAGTGCTCTCTCACTGAATCATTTGGAGCGGATTCTCACACAGTAAAACAGTATCAGGATATTTACAAACAAAGAGAACAAACAGCGCTGGAAATACATTTTTTGAGAGGTAACTTTGAGAAACTTTAGCTAGTGCTGTGTGATTTGAACAAGGGGCTGTTCAAACTTAATGTCTTTTTGTGTCTGATTGCGCTGTTTTGTTTAAATGGATGTCTTTTGACAACTGTGTCACATTTCACTGTGTTTTTAGCATCTCTCACAGGAGTGACACCATATCAAGTTAGAAATAACTTCTTCAACTGAAAAAAAAAAAAAAAACGCATCTCGTGACACTGCGTTCTGCTCTATTTGTTGCATGGTGCATTTAGCTTTTTTTAGCACGAGAATGCCTCCGGTTGCGCATGTAACGTTGGTTCCCTGAGATGAAGGGCTGACGCTTTGGGATTCCTTCTCAACGGCCTAGTTGAAGCCCTTGTACAATAACAGTAATTCCATAATTGGCAATGGTGTTTTAGCCCTACCCCTTTAGGAGTGCAGTTGGCCTATATAAGCGGGCGCGAAATCACCATTTCTTCAGAATTTTTTGACTGAGGCACATTGCATCAGAAGCTGACACTTTTGAAACAGCGTTAATTCCCGCCGCACTAGTGATGTGATGTCACACCCCACAGAGGGGCCTTGCCAAAGGTATAAACACTTAAGGAAGGATATGTATAGGATGTCATAGGCCACAAAGGATGGTGACAGAATAAAATACATGCCTCAAAGTGAATAGATTAATGATTAATCCCTCTACATAGTGAAAACCCAGGAGGGATAATTAATCTCAGACTGGGAATTTATATGAACCTTATAAATACACACAGTATAAGTTTAACCATTTCACAACCCGGCTTGCGAAGGCAGATTTTAATAAGAAGTGCTTGTGACTTTAATTGGTAATTTTGACAACACCATGAAGGGAGCAGATAAACCCTTATACACGTAGCCTTTTCTGGTTTTGAAGGTTGCCTTTGAGAGACCCGGCCCAAATTCCAGACATGAGCTGACGACTGACAGCGTTTGTATATCACCCACCCATTTAACTGATGCTAGAGCAAGTAGGAGTGCAGTCTTTAGAAAGAACTGACATAACTCCGCAGATTCCAAAGGCTCAAACGGGGGGGCTCGTGAGTGCCTTCAGCACCAGGTTCAGGTCCCAGGTTGGGACTGTAGCAGGGCTAGGAAGGTTTAGGATACAAATGTCTCTGCCGGAACACTGCAGGGGCGTGGGTCAGTCGTATCGCTGCAGGCGCTGCATTGTCAAGGTGACGAGTCATCTTTCTCATGTCTGTAGACGAAGAACCGCTGGTGGAGTGTCTCTCGACGGTGAAGCAGTGATGAGAGTTCTTGTCAAGCCCATGAATTTAAGGAAGAAAATTCTGAAGAAATGTTGATTTCGTGCCCTCTTATATAGGTCAACTGCACACCTAAAGGGACAGGGCTTACACACCATTGCCAATTATGGGGTTTCAACTAGGTAATTGAGAAGGAATTCCCAAAGCGTCAGCTTCTGATGTAATGTCGAGTGAATCATAATTGAAAGGAAATGTGTTTGTTCGGAAGGTTTACTGGACTTTTTTTCCATAGTCACCAGAATTGAATATTTTGATGTTGTTTTTGCAACAAAAAAAAAGAAAAAAAGAAAAAAAGAAAAAAGAAAAACCTAAATAAAATGTTGTTGCTATTGCAGTAACAAGCTTTCATTGTATGAAAAAAAATTATTGAAAGTAAATGGTGACTGAGACTCCTATTTTGCCTAGCATCTCCTTTAGTGTTCCACGGAAGAAACAAAGTTATACAGGTTTAGAACAACATAAAGTTGAATAAGTGATGACAAAATGTAAATTACTTGGTGAACAATTCCTTTAATCATTCACCTTCTGAGTGTATGAGAGTGTAAAATAAAGAGCAAGATAGACCAAATGAGAGAGAAAGTCTGTATATGATTAATGGACTGCACTTCAAAGACTTTGCAAAGACCCAGGAGATAAAGACATCAAACCAGGAACACAACAGAGGTGACATAAGAGCTAGAGAGGAACAAGACCAACAGCTCACACACACACACACACACACACACACACACACACACAGCCAGGAGGCACGTGACTGAGCATGTGTTTTTATGAGCTGTCAGAGGCACACTGGTTTAGATAAACACAGGTGGAGTGAGTGTGCATACTCAGCACATACTGCACAAAACCAGCTGCTGAAAGAAGATCTGCATAGTGTCCCACTTCAAAACAAATATACTACACATAAAACACAATCACAATCTAAACATGCATACCATAGACTTCAACTGTTTTATATAAATATAATTATAATTACTACAGACTAACCCTAACCCTAAACCTGTTAACTGTTTGCATTTTAAGAATAAAACAAATATTATTTGCTTTAATTAACAATCAATTTTCCATGAGAGGTTTTTTTCAGTTTTAGCTTAGATTTGGGGGACAATTTTGTCCTTAAACTAAAGGTACTGTATCTATTCAAACACACACACACACACACACACACACAAACAAATACAGATGCAGTATAAGAGCAAAGCAGCGTGGAACTGCAAACCATGTTAATTAATCAGCTCTTTAGAGCGAGTCTCTATCCGGGAACACTGCCAGTCTAATTGAATTGACTAACAATAATCCAGAACATCAGAACAAACAGAGTCATGCATGGACATCATGAGGGATCATGTTTCCAATAATGCCCAATTCTTATTTATCTATTATCCTCTTGTTTCATATCTAGTAATATAATATATGTAATTCAGTAAAACATAGCTACACACTGCAGCTGAATGTGGTCCAAATCACAGATCTGTTAATTGGTTTACAGTGTGCGAACAGCCACAAGCACTGTGAATTTAACAATTTCAAAACCGATCTGGGTTACTTAGGTTATGTTCAGACTGTCAGAACAAATACGATTTTTTGTGTATCCAATCGGAATCCGATCTTCATAATTGATTTTCTGCAATGTGTATCACAACTGATATAGTTGGCTTATATGCATTGGTTGCTATAGCAATGACGCTGCATCAGTACGCAGAAAAAATAAAAAAACAGCATGAAGGGGAATATAATAGCAATTTTAGCTTTTAACATGGCAATGTGTAACTGCGGAACTGGACTGCTTCTGAGGCAGCAGCAGAGATGGAGGAGGCTGGCATACAATGCTTTAATTCGTGCTGTTGTCACCAGTATCATTGTTTAAAGCGAAGTGTGGTCCAGACTGACTAGCAGTGACTGGTGGACTCATGTGGTAGCCACCTTTGATGAAATGATGTGGTTCTTGAACTTCAGAATGCACGTGGCAAGATTCCATTAATTATATTCTCAGCTAGACCTACACTCCGCTGAACTATCACACAGCTTATTTTCCGCCACCATGTCTGCATATCTCCTGCAACAATGTGTAACGTACAACGAGTCTTTACGCAGTGTGAGTGCAGCTAATAATTGTATCTCACAAAAAACATTTCCATTTAGACTTGCTAAATATTATCTAGTTGCTAGTGTGTTCTGGTTTCTTGGGTGTCGCTTGGGTGTTCTCTGTGGTAGCCAGGGGGTTACTATGTGGTTTTTTGGGTGTTGTGGGTGGTAGCCAGGGGGTCGCTGTGGTTGCTTGGGTGTTCTTGATGGTTGCCAAGGTGTTGCTAGGGAGTTCTGGGTGGTTGTTATGTGATTTCTATGTGGCTGCTAGTATGTTCTGGGTGGTTTCCAAGTGGTTGCTATTTGGTTGCGTGGGTGTTCTAGGTGGTCACTATGTGGTTGCTTGAGTGTTCACGGTGGTTGCCAGAGGGTCACTGTGGTTGCTAGGGTGTTATTTGTGATTGCCAGGGGGTTGCTATTTAGTTCTGGGTGCTTGCTAGGGGGTTGCTCTGTTGTTGCTAGGATGTTCTGGGAGGTTGCCAGGGGGTAGCTATGTGGTTGGTAGGGTGTCCTGGGTGGTTACTAGGGGGTTACTATATGGTTGCTTGGGTGTTCTGGGTGGTTGCTATTTAATCTCATTGTTGTCTAGAAAAAACAATTGAGATATTAAATTGATCTCATTTGTGCTTTTAAAGTTGAGGCCTGTCTCTCTAATAATGTTTATCCAAGAAAATCTTCCAATCCAGTCTAAAACCTTTTGTGTCCCTCAGACAAACAGAGCAGCTCCACTGTGTGTGTGTGTAATCTGAAGCAATTTGATCTTTAAAAGCCTCTACAACATTAGGGACATTGATGATTTCTCAGCAAAGCCTTCTCTGCTGGAGTAACAAGCCTAATAATTTTTTTTTTTCATCCTTTCATTCTCATTGACCTTTTTGCCACTGTATTTTCAATCGCTTTCAACTCCTAATTAATATACAAATGAATAGAAAAAAACATAAACATTTATCCAATCAGAATTTATTCCTTGATGCTTACAAGCAAAGTGTGACAACTGTTTCACAAATTGCATGCCCGAAGCCATGCTCGTTAGCTGAAGCAGCGCGTGAGTTTGAGCTACTGGCAAGACACTGCCAGTAAAGAAATTGACATAGAGAGGGGTTTTACATGTTCCCACTTGCTTTATTCAACAAAGACACCCACACAACTCAACACAGACTCCACAAAGTCCAATATACTCGTCTTAAACAAATAAATAAATAAAATAAGACCAGAGTAATAAAATAACTTCAGCTGGGATCTGACATAATGAAGGCTTAATCAAATCATATATTATCAGGTGCCTAGCCTCCTTAGACACACACACACAAAGAGCTCTCCAATCACACCAAAGGAAGCATTTTTGCCTGATAGAGCATTGCACTTGCAATGTAAATGTATTGAGGTATGAGTGCTTAAATTGACACTTGAGCCAAAAGTGTCATAGAAGTGCAAAATGTCAAAATGCCATGGTTGCTTCAGTAATTGTGTTTTTAATCTCTCATTTGCTTTTGAGACAGTATCGTTTAGATTTAGGATTAAGATTTAGGGTTGGGAGGTTGTTATATTTTTTTAAAACTTGATAAAGCATTAACCCTAATCTGTTTGGATGAGGTTTTTCGTTTTTCATACAGTGTTGATTTTACCTCAGAACTGCCATGATACATACAGTATAAGGAACCATGTAATGCCATTTTGGATAAATGTTGCCTCAGTCACGTAACTCACTGCTACCCACTTTGCTGTATGATATCTCGTCCACTTTAATTCAGAGAGTGAAGGCTGCATTGGGATTAGTTTCCAACAATCCAAACGATCAGGGACAAAACAAATCCAAATTCAACCAAAATTGCCTTTTGTGCATATCTGTCTGATCTCAAGAACCAAGGCCAACACAGAGTTGACACATGCACAACAGATTTGCACTGGCAAACTGCATGGGAAAACAGCATCCCAACACAATTCAAGTTATTAGAAACCACAATACTCAGCTAAACTTTGTAAATTTAATGTACATTTAGATTCTTGTGTGTTCGTAATATAATGTGGCAACTCTTTGTAGCTGTTTAGGGATACCCATTGTGGAGCAATTGGATTGGGGGTGCGGCCTTAGCTGCTGACCCTGCCCTTCACACTTTGACCACTATGCCTCCCCCAATGCCCCAATGCCCCAAAAAACATTGTATAGTTCCCCATACCCCTGAGGGGAGAAGAGACGTATCTAGTATGGGAGCAGGCTGCGCCAGCCACAGCCTTTTCTGTCTAAGTTTTCTTTCCACAGAGTATTCAGTTATTCGGCTGGGGCCATGGATTGTCTCGTCGTTAACGTTCGCTCTTGCTGTTTTATGTTTTATATTTCGTTTTATATCTGCTTATGTCTGGCATGAATGATTAAATTACTCTGTGCCTTGGACTATGGATTTTACAGGTTTTTATTTTTTTTCCACATGCATCTGGGCTTTTCCGGGGAACAGCATGGCAAGCTCATTTACACAAGAGAGCAACTGTTGTCAATTCAAAGCCATGCAGGCAAACTGGAACTTGAACTTTCGCAACTCAGTTGACCTGAAATGTCACACAGGATATGCAAGAGCTTCAACAACACACATTCACGCTCTATGAACCAGCCCGTATTTGTCCTTGGAGACTTCAACTCTTGTAATATGTTAAGCCATTTTCCAACTCTTCAACAATATGTAGACTATCCTACTCGACACAATCAGACTCTCAACCAGTGCTTTGGTAATGTGCCCAACGCCTACAAAGCAAGCTGCAGACCACCATTGGGTGAGTCAGATCATAATGTTATACATCTGCTGAAAAAGAACAAAGCAAAGACTAAGCAAAGAAACCTGTTGTCAAAGAAATCCAACAGTGGTCAGATGCTAATAATGAGAGACTGAGAGATTGCTTTGACCATAAACTCTGGGATATCTTCTTTGATAATTGTGCTGACACAAATGAACTTACAGAGACAATCATGTCAAATATTAACTTTTGTGAGAGCAACATTATAAGCATTAAAAAATAAGAAATAGGCTACAAAAGAAATGAAAAGGTGTCTCAGAGAGAAAAAGACTGCATTTATTAAAGGAGATAAGGATTTATTTAGAGAGAAAAAATGGGAGTTAAGGACAATCATAAAAAGATCCAGGCAGGAGTATAGAGCCAAGATTGAAAAACAGATTGATACTGGCAATGCTAAGAAATGTCTCTGTTACTGTCGTAACCTCCATTCCCTGATGGAGGGAATGAGACATTGTGTAGATGTAGTGACACTAGGGATCACACTTGGGAGCCCCAAACACCTCAGATCTTTGAGAAAAGGCCAATAAGAATTAGTGAGTGGAATTTGCATGCCACTCCCCTGGACATATGTGTATACAAGGAGCTGCAACCACTCATTCAGGTTTTGTGCTGAGGAGCTGAGACAGGGTCCTGGACATTTCAGCGGGGTAGTACAGCATTGTGGCAAGGGTTACACAATGTATTATTCCCTCCATCAGGGAACGGAGGTTACGACAGTAACTAGCCTCCCCCAATGCCCTAAAAAACATTGTATAGTTCCCCATACCCCTGAGGGGGGAAGAGACGTATCTAGTATGGGAGCAGGCTGCGCCAGCCGCAGCCTTTTCTCTCTAAGTTTTCTTTCCACAGAGTATTCAGATATTCGGCTGGGGCCATTTAACACTCAATATATGCACCGGGGAAGGTGTTCTTTTCCTTTCCTATTCTTTCAAGGGGAAAAGACCCCACAGAGATCACATCCTGCCCAAAGGGGAAGTAACATGTGGCAATATCTCACGTGGGCTCACCAGCCATACATGGAAGAGGCGCAGTGGTAGGTCTTGCCTCAAATTGGAGGAAATCTATAAACACAGCGACCAGGGGCAGAGAGAGCTCTGCCCAAGGGAGATACAGGTATGCCTACAGGTAGACTGTGCTGCGGAAAATACATCACAGGGGGTTACCAGAGTAACTGGCACCTATTGAGCACCAACCCCAGTACAGGGCATATTAGCACTCGTAATGGGTCCAGCTGCGAATTAATCCACCGAATTCTTGAGCCACAGGGCTAGGAAGGAAGGGCATCCAGGGTTCACGGGTTCATGTACATACATGGGAGAAGAAGCGTATATCTTCACCTCATGGAGGGAAAAGGCACTATATGCAAGCTATTCACCTGGCCAGCTATTCACCATTGCCATCAGGGAATACCAGAGAGGGTAGTGGGAGGATTCTCAGGAAGCAAACTGGTCTACGTGTGCTTTGCCGAATCGACTCCAAATCAGCTGGATCACCTGGGGTTGGAGTATCCACACTCCCCTAAGTGTCATCTGCCCGTGAAAGCACGTCCACTGTGGCGTTGAGGCTGCCTGGGATGTGAGTGGCCCAGAGGAGGAGATGGAGGACGAGTTGCGACATGCGATGAGAACGTAAGCCACCTTGTTGATTTATATACGCTACTGTCATTGTGTTGTCTGTCCGGTCCAAAATGTGCTTGCCCTGGATCAATGGCACTAGCCTTTGCAGGGCGAACAGTACTGCCAGCAACTCGAGGCAGTTGATGTGCCAACACAGACGAGGTCCTGTCCAGGAGCCAGCGGCTGCTTGCCCTTTGCACATGGCGACCCAACCTAACTTGGAGGTGTCTGTCGTAACCACAACATGCCTGGACACTTGCTGTAGGGGGACTCCTGCCCACAGAAATGCAAGTCTTTCCAAGGGTTGAACAAGTGGTGGCAGACTGGCGGGATGGCCACACGATGTGTGCCACAGTGCCATGCCCATCTCGGGAAACCAGAGCTGAAGCAGTCTCATATGCAACAACCTGAGCGGCATGACAACCGCTGAGTATGCCGTATGCCCCAGGAGCTTCTGAAAGTGTTTCAGTGGAACCGCTGTCCTCCACCTGAATGACTTCAGGCAGTTCAGCACCGACTGCGCATGCTTGATTTTGAGGCACGCTATTGTCGAGACAGAGTCTAAATCCATGCAAAGAAAAGAGATGCTCTGAACCGAGAGCTTGCTCTTTTCCCAGTTGACCTGAAGCCGTAGACGCCGTAGACGGCGTAGACGGTGTAGACGTGCACACTGGCACCAGGTCCCAGTGTGCACAAAGCAACTCTCCAGAGAGCGCTTGAATCAGCCAGTCAAGGGAGATGAGTATGCTGACACCCACTTCTCTTAACGGGGCAAGATCTGCCTCTGTGGCCTTCATGAAAACACGAGGGGACAGGGACAGGCCAAAGGAGAGGACCATGTACTGAGAAGCCCAGCCATCGAAAGGAAATCATAGGAAGGGTCTGTGTCGAGACATGAAAGTACGCATCCTTCAGGTCTACTGCAGTGAACCAACCTTGTTGCCAGACGCACACCAAAATGCATGCCACGATGAAGGGCTATAGAATCCTTTTGTCATCTCAGCTTGAGGCTCTATCATGTCCATCTGCAGAAGGACCGCGATTTCCACGCACAAGACGGCGGCATTCTCGCCATTCACCGAAGGGAAGTGGACGCCGCTGAACCGAGGAGGGTGCCTGGCGAACTGAATCGTATAGCCGAGTCGCAGGCCAGCCAACATGACGGGTTGGAAAGCGCTACTCATACTTCCAAGCTCTGGGCAAGGGGTACTAAGGGGACTTACGAAATGGGGGGGGGGGGGGGGTTAGGAAATGCCACTTCGAGGAGCCTCGCTTCGTCCTGATGGGAACCTCGAAGTACTTGCCTTGCAGGGTTCCGGCGGGATCTTCCTCCTTGAGTCGTCCGCCTCAGGAGCACTTAAGAACATTCTTCTGGGTCTTAGCACCAGGCTGTGAGGCATCAGCTTCCTGTGGGGGGCTCTACACCGAAGACTCGCCTCAGCCTGGGGCAGAGCCACCTGGGCTTTCGCTGTCGCAGGGGTATGCCCTTGGCAAACAGATGGGGTACGCACCTCAATCTGTTTCCACTGAGAACTGCTGGACAAAGTCCTTGACGGTGTTGCCGAATAGGCCAATCTGGGAGATGGGCGTGTTCAGGAAGCTTGCCTTGTCGGCATCCTTCATCTCGGCCAGATTCAGCAAGAGTTGGCATTCCTGGACCACCAGGGTGGACAATGTCTGCCAAAAATGCCCGTGCCACAACCTACATCGCCTGGAGGGCCATGTCATGCAGGACAGAGGCAGCCAGTCCTGCATCGCTGTAGGCTTTGGCTGCCAGAGACTACGTAGTCCTACAAGTCTTGGAGGGGAGTGCCGGGCGACTCCACCAGGTGGCGCCATTTTGCGGGCACAGGAGCACCACAACCGCCTTATCCACCTGAGGAATTGCTTCATATTCCTCGACCGTCCTGCCGTCAAGGGTATTGAGAGCAGATGTGCTGAGGGGTCGGGTTCGGACAGAAAAAGGTGCCTCCCACGACCTCTTCAGCTCATCGTGCACCTCTGGGAAGAAAGGGACCAGGCCGTGAGCGGTGCCCCAAACCCAGAAACCAATCATTGAGCAGCAAGTGCTCAGTTGATGGTGGAGGGTTCCACTCCAGCCCGACACTCACAGCGGCACGGGCAAGCATGGAGGTCAGCTCCGGGTCGGCCTCAGACTGGGCGGGCACACCCGAGAACGCTAGCCCAGTTGCGTCCTCGGCGTCCGACATCACCAAGGTGCTCTCCGATGCAGTATTCGATAGCTCATCCATCTCGCGAGCTTCAAAAGAAAAATTAGGCTGGCACTGAGGCGAGCTGCCTGTCTCATCCCAGAACAGGACCGGAATGAATGAGCGTGCTGGGGATTACCTGGGGGACCCGAACCCATTGGAGCCCCCAAATTGCCTCCAGCATCAACCGGGCCGGCTTCGTACCCATAGGTAGAAGGTCCGGCGCGGAGGAACGCCTGAAGTGGCTTTCCCCCAGAAGAAAGAAAGTTGCGACCACAACGTTGCCATGGTTATGTTCTCGCAATGAGAACATGAACCATCCATGAACGCTTCCTCAACATGATTACGGCCCAGACACGTGAGTCAGTGATTGTTTCCGTCAGAGGTGGAGAGATAACGACCGCACCCAGAAACTACACAAAGACGGAAGGGCATCTTTAAAAAGATGTGTCTTTAGAAAGACGTTCACGTGAATGTGTTTTCAGAAGACCGGGCCCTCAATTCCAAATGATTTTAGGCCAGTTGCCCTCACCAGTATTTTAACCAAGTGTATGGAGAGGGTGATACTCACACATCTTTCACCCCTTCATGGACAGTTAAACCAATTTCAATTTGCCTATAGAGATCAAAGGGGTACATAGGATGCCACACTGACATTATTGAACATGATCACTAAGCACTTTCAGCTTCCTAAAGCCTATGCTCATATTTTATTTATTGATTTTAGTTCTGTATTTAACTCTTTAAGAACTGATATTTTACTACAATGGCTTCTTACATTTGGTATAAATGGCAACCTTTTAATGTGGATCAAAGATTTCTTATCAGACAGAACTCAGAGAGTCTTCATTAGAGATACTTTGTTTGACACAATCACTGTAAATGTTGGTATGTTTCAAGGCTGTGTTTTATCCCCTGTTCTATTTTCAGTTTATGTTAATGAAATGCAGATCCATGATGACAATCTTTGTCTGTTTAAATATGCAGATGACATGACACTGGTTGGTTAATGCAGACAGACAATGGTATTGATAGTTTGAAATGTTTATATAAGAACAAAATGAGTACTTTATTACAATAGTGTAAAGTAAGTGCTACTTTCTCAGGAAATTAAACAGCTTTAGTGTGAGTAATGACATACTTCAAATGGTGTATACAAGTCTTGTGGAAAGTATTCTGTTATAACATTACATGCTGGTATGGAAATTTGGGGACCAGCAATAGGAGTAAATTAAACAGAATCGTAAATATGGCATGTAAAATCACTGGAAGACCTCAGAGACAGACACATGAAATCTATACAACCCGCACTAGAAGGAAAGCAATATTGATATTAAATGACCCATCACACACTTTTTTTAATGAATTTGGAAAAACTGCCATCAGGAAGACATTATAAAGTGCCTAGAACAACAAAGAATATTTTAAGAGATCTTTTACTCCATTGTCAGTTATTTTATTAAATAAATTAATTGGGTATTGAAATACTTATTTATTTTCTCCCTATTTGATGATGTGCAATAGTTACCCACTTATCAGTACTGATGTATTTGATTTTATTGTAATAGTTAGCAAAAGGTACATAGTATGTATGTCTGTATGTTTAACTTTTCTTGTGTACTTGTCTTTGTGTGTTATTCTTGCTGGTTTGGGGCTAATGACAAATTTCCATGAAAATGGACAATAAAGTTTAATTCAATTAACTCACAGAGATAGAAAATGAAGCACAGTTGTGCAAACGGTGATAAGCTCATCTTCTCAGTCACTCTTTTAGAAGTCATCCAACTTTCAGGCAAAGGAAATGTTAAGTATGCACTTCCTGATGCAAATTAAGATTAAACGCAATGAAGTAGTTACTTAGACTGTTTCACAGCACTGAGAGTGAAAAGAGTGTAAGAAGATGACACGGAAATGCAACTGACATTTCAGACTCTTTTGAATTTAGAATTTTATTAACTCTACCACCTAACCCAAAACCTGAACATAACCGTCAGAAGGGCTGGGTGATATATCTTTCCTTATCTCTCCATTATCTTTTATAATTTATTCCTCGATGCTTACAAGCAAAGTGTGACAGCTGTTTCACAAATCGCATACCCAAAGCCAAGCGCTTTAGCCGAAGCAGCACGTGAGTCTGAGCCCCACCCCGTCAGGCCTTCAGAATTTCCACAGAATCCCTCAACAATGTAAGTGAATAGCCATCTAAAGTCAGATTGCCAAATTCATCAGCCAATCAGGTTTAATTGTTTGTTCTTGTGGGTGTGGTCTTTAGAATATGTCCCAGTCCAGGCATTCTAGCTGGCCATGTGTGATGCAATCAAACATTAAGTGATGCACATATTTTGAAAGCGAAGAGCGTGTGGGAAAACTGTGGGAAACATACCATAAATAGTTTTAAATAGATTTGTATTTAATGCCTTTAAAATGTTGAATCTACTTGGCTACAATGGTTGTTTGGTTCCTCTCCCTTTTGAGTGCAAATACAAATGCATTGAATATAATCAATAGGCTGAAAAATATTGAGATATAATTTTTTTGTAGCGATATTGCTGAAAATGCTCACCATTGTTCACGTGAATGTGATTACTTTCTGGTTCCATGGGACCAGAGCCTGTGTCAACAAGAGCACCAAAGGAAAAGATAAACATCTTTTAATTGATTCAAAAATGTCTGATAGGAGATTGCCAGGTCAGCAATTTTGCAGAACAGGGTCTATTTCAGGGTATAAAAGCAATCGAAATCAATATGTCAATTTCCAGTGTAATATTTTTGTTACGAATCAGGAGATTATTTAAAAAAATGTATCTACGAAGCAAAGGTGGCGGCATCCAAATCTCCTACCAAGTGCCATTGAGATGAATGGGAATGAATAGCTCTCTCCAGGTAAATTAGACCTCTTTGGGTTGAGCTAGTTGGAGACACCAGCACACTGTCATCCCAATCTGGGGATCAGCATCCATAACAATGTATGCAAGCTTGTCATAGTTTAAAGCACTCTTTCTGGCAAAATTCCTGGTTTTGCAGCTTATATTACTTGCCATGCATGTATGACTCAAACAATACACATGTGTTAACTGATCGAGATTGTCAGTTGACAAGTTACTCAAACAAATATTCATGACTTCAGAGTATTTTATAACATTGCTGTAGTTTCCAGGTTCCCTAAGAGTGTGTGCCACTGTTTTCTCATTTATTTTGCCCCAGTCACAGAAATGCACAATCTATCACTTATTGTCCTTTTAGTAGATTGTTTGTTACAAGTTACTACAAGATAGTTCCACATGAAGCATATAATCATCTCAAATTGATACAGATTTCATAGCACATTAATGTACATATTAATTTGTTTAGTGTGTAACCAGCTATCTATTATAACTTTACTGCTCAAGAAATTATTAATTAAATGTATTATTGTAATTTGTATAATGCATATTTCTGCATATTATTTTCATGTTTAATAAACTATACAGTATTTCATCCCCATCATCATTAAATCCTTGTTTTATTTTTTATGTTTTTAGTTTAAAGTTTTACGTACCGTGTATAGACGTATAATGGTTTTACTTGCATTATCAATTGAGGCTGAAAAATATTATTTAAAATAAAAAAGTCTACCATTTAACTCATATCTGCAATATCACGAGTTTCACCTCTTAAATTGATAAGTGTAGTACAATACAAACATTAAAAGTAGATAAAACACTTGAATAATAATTTCAAAATCTACTGGTAACTGGTGGTGATTGAGTCCCTTGTTCTGCTCGGAGTGTCAGAAAAGTGCTATAAGTGTAAAAATCATTCATTCAAAATATGTAAATATGAGAGTCGTTTATCTTTATCAAAGCAAGTAATATTTTGTTTTGAAATGTTTAATTGTATAATATAATATCAACATGAAAATAGAACATTATGACTCTGGATCTGAAAATCTTCCAGTCATGACCAAAGTCCAAGTAACCTCAAATCATGTGATTCACCCACGCAAAAGAGCAGTGCCGAAACTCAACTCATGTAAAGTGTTCTTCCAGAAATTGCTTGCGATTTTAAGCTTCAACCACATATGTAACAAGAGAGCACAAAGTTCCATAGTGCATTTTTAAATTCATTTAATTTTCTTAGAGTTTCTGGTTGTTATCTTGACAACACCCCCAGGTAACTGTTATATACACAAAGAAAGGAAATATATAGGATTTGGGGGAAATGCAACTGACGGTCAAGTTGACAAAAAGAAGCTACTCTGAATTTCCACCATCAATGATCTTGCATCAGTGTGGAAAGCAACCAAGTATATGACACTTCCACATCACTCTGTCGAGAATGGCTGATGATCTAAATGTGTTTCACTGCAAGTTTGAAAACACCCATCCACCACTCTGATCTTCACTTCACACACACCAACACCTCCTGGAACCCCCTACCCCCTCCTGGTAGTACTCTACCTGGTACTAAACCAGCACTAATGGTCTGTGAGTAGGATATGTGCCAGGTCTTCCAGAAACAAAAGACTAGGAAATATTCAGGTCCAGACAGTGTCTAACCTGCCTGTCTGAAAGTCTGCACTGACCAACTGAACCCCATCTTCACACAGATCTTTCATAGATCACTGGAGCAGTGTGAAGTTCCACCTTCAAATGCTCCACCATCATTCCGGTCCCCCAAAAAAAACAAAATCACATGACTTAATGACTACAGACCTGTCGATCTCATGTCTGTGGTCATGCAGTCATTGAGAGACTGGTTTTGGCCTACCTGAAGGACATAACTGGACCCCTGTTAGATCCTCTTCAGATCAATACCATGCCTGATCTTCTCTCAACCAAACTGGCACAGGTCTCCATGCCAACCATAATCTGTCGGTGAATCAATAGCTTTCTGACAGGTAGGCAGCAGCTAGTGAGACTGGGGAAAATCACATCCCTCACTATTAGCACTGGTGCTTGGTACTCCTCAGGGATGCATTCTCTCTCTACTGCTCTTACATGAATGACTGCACTGCAAAATCCCCACTGTCAAGCTCCAGAAGATTCTAGACAACATCACATTTATTGGCCTCATCCGCAATGGTGACGAGTCTGCATACAGACGGGAGGTTGAACAGCTGTCTGTTGCAGTCACAACAACCTTGAGCTGAACACACTCAAAACAGTGGAGATGACAGTTGACTTCAGGAGAAATCCCTCCGCACTGCTGAGAGCATTATTGGTGCCCTCCTGCCCACCCTCCAAGACTTGTACATCTCCAGAGTGAGAAAAAGTCCAGTTAGAATCACTCTGGTCCCCACACATCCTGCCCACTCCCTTTTTGAACTGTTGCCCTCTGGGAATCTCATTCTGATTCTGATGAGATGTGACCAAAAACCATAAAGGTATATAAAGATTCATAAAGTTAGCTTCTTTAATCAGCAGGGGGGAAAAAGCTTCATCAAATTGGTTCAGCTAATGCACATCCATGCTCTAGACTACAGCAATAAGACTTGGCATTGCCTTTACCAAAAATGCAAGTGGCTAATTGTAAGTGAACAAATAATACAATACTTATTTTTTGTGTATCAAACAGAATACAAGATGACTGAAATTCAAAACTGTGTGCTTATGAGAAATCTTATATTAGAGATAATGATTACACAGGAACATGATTCATGCAGTTTTTAAATGATATGTGATGCGATCACAGAACGAGTAGCCTACACTAATGTCTTACCTTCAGTGGATGACCCAGACAAGTCGATAATAACATAGACCTTTCCCTCTGGCTCCAGGTCTATCTGTAAAGTCCATCAAACAAGAAAGAAAGTTTTAGAACTTTACACATCTACACAATACAGCATTTACTGGCCTTTGTACTCATGTTATCAATGCAATATCTTGTTAAGGTTAAGATATAGATGACATGTCACTGTATGCACTGCAATGCAAAAAAACACAGTGCAACAAACTCTCTCTAAAACTATTTATTTTTTATTTTTATGCATTTAGCAGATGGACTTAATTAAACGAACTTACAAATTATAAAATAACAAGGAGACAATCATAGCAATACCCAATTTATATAATAAACTACAAATTATTGTAACTGATTTAAACAGCATTTGAAAAATATTTTATACAGCCTGATCTCATGAAAATTCGGTCTTTTTGCAAAATGACATTACATGGTTCATTACACGTATTACAGCAGTTCCGGGGTGAAATGTCCACTGTGTGGCTCTAAAAGTGAGTTAGACTTTTTACCTAAACAGATGCAGTTGTTGGGCTGTTGATTTAACACGTTAATTCAGTGCGATTAATTTGACAAAAATAAAGTGTTAAATTAACTAAATTAATCGAACATTCCTGAGAAATGCAAGCTTGTAGTACCACCTGTTTACTCCAGAGGGCAGTAAGTGAAATTTCAGCTGTATGAGCAATGCACAGTTTATACAGTGAAGAAAACACTTCAGTAGGCAGAACAACACAAACATGCGTTACGTTCTTGCATTCAAAACACCTGATGGAGCGCAAATGCGATCTAAGGGATCTCAAGATGTGTTTAAAGATTGAGTATTAAACTATATTTAACTTGAAACAGTGAACTAAACATTTTATTTTTATGATGCGACACACCTGAGACGCTACACATGCACGTCTGATGCAGGTGTAAATTGACGAGCTGTTAAACAAGCCCTCATAATAAATCTCCAACTGATTGACAAATTCACTTGTGAAATGGATTGCTGTGAACTGTATGCCAATGATTGACTTATGATCAATAATATGGTAGTAAACAATACATTGTATACTAAAGCCGCTTTTTTTGTATCATCTTATCAATTATTAAATCTACTGCCACAAGAATGTAATGCATTTTGAATGCATCTGAATAATTTATATATATATATAATTATATAATATATATAATTATATAATCACTATTATATTTAAAGATAACTGTATAATTTTATATTGATATAAATATGTATAATCTTTATATATTGAATTATTGTTATATGAGGGGCTTTCTCAGCAAGTATTTGTAATTGATTAATTAATCGGGACACCATGTAATTAATTCAATTAAAAATTTTCATCGATTGACAGCCCTAGTGTTTTTGTTTATGTTTTCACGTTTTGATTTCATGTCTATTATTTTGTAGTTTAGATTAACTTCCTTGTTCCTTTTCCTTGTTGTTTGTCATGCAATTTCCTTATTTTTTATGTGACCCTCATGTTCTACCATGTTTATTAATCTTGTCTTTTGATTAGTTCATGTTTCATAATCTTGTCATTGGTTGTCTTGTCGCCTTTAGAACATAGTGTTTTTTCCTTGTATGTATGCTTAATTAATCAATTAAATAAAATGTAGCTTAATTAATCAGCATGTTACAAAGCCTTTAATAACAAACAAATAGATTTCTGTTCTAATTTTGTGAAATTGTGACACAATTGTCACAGATGTCTTCATCTCTGGCATGTATGTCATGGAAAGAAAATACAATCATTAGGTTGTACCCTAGTCTTTGTCATTAATGATAATATACATTTTTTAAACGTTCTCTCAGGGGATACCCCTGAACCCCTCACAAGGGCTTCTATGCCCCCATACTTGGGTGTCTAAATTTAATGAAATAATTTTCATGTAAAAATTACATTCTGTCAGTATGCTTCAAAACAAACACATGATCTTTTAACATTCATATATTACTGCACTCAATTAATAAATTCTATAAAATATTTTAATATTTTGGTAGAAGATCTCTCAGACACCACTGCTTTGGCTGTCTCTGTGCCCCAATGCAGTTTTATATACACCAATCAGCCACAAAATTAAAACCACCTGCCTAATGTTGAGCAGGTCCCCCTCGTAGCACCAAAACAGCACCAACCCACATCTCAGAAGAGCATACTCTAGACTTAGAGCTACTGTAGACTTAGTCATTTTGAAACAATCTGCCCATTTTCTGTTGACCTCTCTCTGGCGTTTCCAGCCACAGAAATGCCACTCACTGGATGTTTTTTGTTTTTGGCACCATTCAGAGTAACTTCTAGAGACTGTTGTGCATGAAAATCCCAGAAGATCAACAGTTACAGAAATACTCAAACCAGCCCATCTGGCATCTTACTCATGACTAATAATACTAATGAAAACAAACAAGCACCCTTGATCAAGATGAGCCAAATAAATTGTGAAGTATGTGTCAATCAGAGATGTGCCACTCAATGTGGTTGTGAAAATAAGCCCTGAGAGGCCATCAGAGTGCTGATATTGGAGTCATCTCTGCTCTATGCAGTCTCTTCCATCAAAACCATATTACAGCAGGAAATGGAGGGAGGAAGTTGGGATAAGAGGAGAGATTTGTACATGTTATGAGACAAGAGAGCGAAAGAAAGACACTGAGTATGTGAGTGGGAGTTGGGTTAAAATGAGCTGTATCATGTTAGTGCATTAAACAGGTTTTACACAGGATGCACCAGTGCAAAAACTTTTGCAAGCAACAAAAATTTCACACTCGCAAACTAAAAGTACCAGTTTCAAGTTTTAGCAGATTACAGTAGCTGAGATTCTTTACTTTAAGGAAGGCCATGAGAAAGTTGTCTCAGTAACGATACGGCTTTGAGTCAAATCTCCAATTACACAAATGTGAGCAGTTTTGTATGTTGGTTTCAAACATTTCAAACACAATTCAAAACCCCTTCAACTTTGCTCATATAATGTGAATGCTAACCTGCAAAGCATTCACTTGAGTTGTCCTGATCTTCACTATATCTTCAGTGATAAACTGAGTTTATGTGGCAAAAATATTAGCTATGATACATTACATTTATTAAGGCTAAAACGGCTTGTTTCTTATGATGAATCATTTGTGCTTGAGTCTTTTTTCTTATTCGTAAATAGGACTGGGCAAAATAACAAATGGCCAATGCATTTAAAATTATTTTGTTAATGATATAAAATGAAGCAACATATTAATATCACAATATTTAATGTGCTTTTATCTAGCCATAATTTCCTAAAGCTTTTCTTGTGCAGTCTTTGATTTAGAGTTGGGAAATGTAATACATTTTCTACAAATCAGTTCTTTCGGACTGTCAGTTTGAATGTGTCGGTTCAAAACACTGATTCAGTGTTTGATTTGTGTCATCACTCAAAAATAATAATATAAATGCCAGGGTAAAAATATTTTTACAAACATATACAGTATGTAGGCAAATATAGAATTATATAAAATTATAAAAAAAAATTACTTTGTATTGTATTATTGGTGCATATAACTGAAAATTCACTTTTGTTCGTTTAGTGAAAAACAGGGTGGAAATTTTATATAGATTTGTGTCCTTTTTTAAATGCCTTTTAGATTTACCTTGCACTTTTCACAGGTGATTTTTAAAGGTTTTTGTCACACAATTCACAAAGAGTTATTGGAGTAGATGCTGGTAGGTCAAACTATAAGTGCCATTTCACACATTGTTATTCTATTGTTTTTTAACAAAAATATCTTCCTTCAAAATAAAGCATGGCAGCACGTGGCAAAAAATTATATTGTATAAAAACACAATTGTTCATTATCAGTTCATGTTAGTTCAAAATGCATTACCTAATGTTAACATATACAACTTATAGTGCTCTATTTTCATGAGTGCGGAGAGCAGTGCTATGCGAAATGACATTTACATTTTCGTGAGAGCGATATTTCTAAGCGCAATTTTTATGCCAAAGTGCAAGTGGGTGTGTTTGCGTTATCTGTAGGTGTTTGCACGCAAACTCTGGGTGAAATTTATGCTAATGAAGTAGCGCAAGGTGCAATGTGCTATTTTTCTGAGAACAGTACATTGCACTAAGACCAAAAGCAGGTCTATTTTCTGTGCAATGTCTATAGTCAGTTCCTACATTTGCAGTTTGGAGATTTCGCCAGCAGGTGGTAAAAAGGTCCAAACTCTGAAAATATAGCGGAACATCAAATTATGTCCCTGACAATCACAGTTGCATTAGTATTTGTTGAAATTAACATTAACCAAGATTAATAAGTGCCGTAAAGATGTTGCTCATTGTAACTTCAAGTAAACTAATGTAGTTAACTAATGTTAACAAGTACAATATTGTTGTAAAGTGTTACCCACGATTTTTAGCTATATTGCCCTGTGCCATTTTTAAGTTGCGTTGGGGAGAAAAAAATTATAATTTGCTGTATAAATATACTGTATGTAAATGTAAGGCCTCACTTTAAGTACTTTGGTGTACAAGGTTTGTTGATGTCCATGAGCTTTTTGTTTTATTATCTTCATATATGAATGCATATGGAAAGTGTATCATTTATGTACTGTTTTATTTATTTATTTGTTATTATTATTATTATTATTATTTAAAACTCTATTATATGCACACAAGTTCATTTTAAATGGTAATGCAGTTGGACAAATTTGTTAACAAGTTTAAGGTAATAAAAAGTGCATGCATAATAATTACACAAGAATAAGCTAAATGTTTTTTAAAAAAGTTTTTACATGGAGTATAGCACATCACACCACAGGACATGACATTTCCTTACAAAGTAAGGAGATGTCATGTCTACCCACAAGCTGTCAAAGTAGGTTGTCAAAACTTTCACTGTTTATTTGACTGCAGATTACATTTATTCATAAAGTGACAACTGCATTAAAACAAATTTATATTAAAGTAGTGTGATTTGAACTGAACTAGTGGTTAATGCAACAATGGCACTCTTTCATGAATTTCATTGTTTTTTTTTGTGTAATGTACAGTCATTTCAAATCAATTGATTGTGTTTAGCGTTTACCACTGTAAAACATAACTTTTTTCTAATAACACTTATTAAGTGTTTGTTTGTTAAGTTAAGAAAGTGGAATTTTCCCCATTCATCCATTATGCGCATCTTCAGCTGCATAATTGCACGGGACTTCTTTGCCGTATTGTCGCTTCATAACGCACTACATATTCTCAATTGGAGAAGTCAGGACTTTGTCCTGCTGAAAATGCAGGGATGTCCCTGGAAAAAGTCAATGCTGGATGGCAATATATGCTGCTCCAAAATTTGTAGATATCTGTCTGCATTAATGGTGCCCTCAGTGAAGTGCCCATATAGACACTGGCATTTGGACCTGACACTGACAACAGCTTGGATGGTCTTTTTCCTCTTTGGCCCGGAGAACACGATGGCTGTGTCTCATCTGTCCAAAAAACCCAGTTCCACTGTTCTACTTTCTATCTAAGATGAGACGGAGACCAGAGAAGTCAACAGCGCTTCTGAACAGTGTTGATGTAGGGCTTCTGCTTTACATAGTAAAGTCTTAACTTGCATCTGTGGATGCAGTGGTGAATGGTGTTCACTAACAAAGGTTTACTAAAGTTATCCAAAACCCATGTTCATGATACCGATTACAGATGAATGACGTTTTTTAAGACAGTGACGTCTGAGGAATCAGAGATCATGTGCATTCAGAAGTGGTTTTCGTCTTGCCCTTTACACACCAAGATTTGACCAGATTTATTGAATCTTTTAACTATATTGTGCACTGTAGAGGGTGAAATGCACAAAATACTTCCAATTTGTCTTTGGGAACATTGTGCTTTATTATTTACTGAAACATCTGTTGGCAAATTGAAAAGTCTGGAATGATCCTTGCACTTGAAGTTATAGGCTGTTTTTGGAGGCTCCTTATATGCTATGACATGTTTGCCTCACCTGTTTAACATCTCCTGTTTCACATCGCCTTGTTATTTCAACTTGTCAAATTGTTATTAGTCTTAAATTGCCCGTCTCGACTTTATTGGAGCGTGTTGCAATCTTCCTATTTGAAATTATTGTACAAAAAAAAAAAAACAACAATGAAATTCACAAGGTAAAGCATCATATAATGTGTAGTTGTAGCATTGTCTATATAGCAAATGTGAATATATTATAATATTTTGTTTTTATTTGCATTTTTTATACTGTCCTAACTTTTTCGGAATTGGGGTTGTAGTTCGGAATGTTTGCAGTCACATTCTCTGGCTTGTGCAGGTAGATTGCGTAACCCTGTAAATTGTATGTAAAACATGAATAAGGACACACTTGTTCAATTGACAACAATAGTCTCATTAAATGGAGAGGCGTTTTATACCTGTGCTGAACCAGTCTGAGATGACAAGTCATTTTAATCTGCCTCAATGAGAACGAATAATGAGTAAGTTTGGCTTCAGTCCTTTAACATATCTTCAATTGTACTTAGAGTGACTACTTGAGTCAGCCCACCAACATTCTCAAGTGTCTAGCCAATACTAAGTTTAGAATCAAGGTGAAGTGTGTAATTTCTGTGCAATTATAGTGCTTGCAAAGTGTGCAAGGTCCTTTTCTTTTCATTCTTCTCCAAAAGATTTTCCTGCAATACATTTTTGATCGATTAATTTTCCTGCAATTAATTCAGTTTAAAGTGCTATAAACATACAGTTTGAAAATTTCCCATTCAGACCATGTTCACACTAATACGTTTTAATTTTAAAACATTAAATTTGCTACATCTATTTGTTTACACCTATCATCCTCACTAGAATGGTGATTTCCTCCATTTGTGGGGTGCTTCAAAAATGCTCTCCATTACAGCACTGTGGATGTGGCCTTGCTTATACTAATAGACGTTCAGCATTCAAAATCAAACATAAAATGATTCCATAATTGCATTGCAAATGGTCTTTACAATTTAATATGCTAAATTGTAACATGACAGGAGACCATTGATTTTCAACGAGAGATGGCAAATTCCAGCAACAATGTCGACAGCAACCAATGGCAACAGGATGTGGGCGTGTCAAGAGATGCGACAAAGTTGAGAAAAGTTTAACTTTATGCAAATGCGGAACGATGCAGAGTGAAATCACACAGCGACAGCCAATGAGAAAAAAACTGTGGAGTCTCCTGTGAGAGATAATGGAGCCGAGTGCAGGAAAGACGGAGTTGTTGATGTTGTCATCATGTTTCTGTACTCATTTACAATGATATAATAAAACAATGATGTGTGGAATATCATGTCAGAAATTGTTGGCATTCTGAGTGAGTTTGAATCTTTGTGCTGCTATAATGCATTGAGATTGCTGCACTTTATAACCCTTCCAGAATTCTTATTTTTAGGGGCAAGTAATGATTTGTGACTTCTTATTAAGCTGATTAATGTACTAGAAATGGTCAACATTGTGAGTGAGTTTAAGTCATACATTAATAGATTGTTCATCTTGTTCATGATAGGATGCATTGAGCACACCTCTAGTTTATATAAAAACACTCTCCCCTGCACAATGTTCATTATTAGAGGCAAAACATATGATTCCTTGTCAAATAAAAATTATATATTTGTTTTTCTAGCAATTTAGCTCATCTGTGATCAGATTTTCTAAAGCTATGGCCAGTTGTGCAGCCAACCAATAAAGTTAGAGTGACAGCAGTAGGAATACACACTAGCGACAGAGTATAGAGACTAGCAACATCTAGTGAAAAAAAATCGCTGACAATGTGAACAGGGGTCAAAGGTAGCGAGTGTACTAGTGTATAGACCTGTAGTTGAACAGCCAGTTTAATGGTATGCTGTCTTGAGAAACTGGACTTTAAGGAATAAACCTCTATAAGTGCTGTTGCTGCATCCCATTCAAAGTCAGATGTGGGATATTCCTTGATACTTGAAACTAGCGGCCAGATACGATATTCATAATTGCTCTAATTATCAGAATCACTATTTGGTCTGAACTGATTGCTGATATATTTTCAAATGTGCTCTGTTGGCTCTGATGCCACCCCCTCTATAGTAAAGGTTACTGCCTGTAGTCTGGCTCAATGTCCCACCCACAGTATTATCGGATTTGTTATGCAGTATGTAATGAGTAAATGGCCAATCAACACTGTAATCCATATTCATGGGGACAGGTGAGAAAGAGGAAATCAGCAAGAGAAAGATGAATCACTGAGTGGACAAGCTGTTTTCAAAGGTAAAAATACAGACACTTAACAAATATCACAATTTTACATGGCAACTGGCCCAAAACGTGTAGCGGGTGTTCGCTGTCGTTTTCTGGATATCGCAGCGCCGTTTTTTGGTCTGTTCAGCATAACGCAGCGGCTCATTTTTTCTTATCGCGACACATTTGGCATGTTTCTCGGCCGACCCACAGATCCTATCAGTTCTTCTGATGGCCAGTTCACCCCTAATCGGCCCCAAAATGCATAGGCCCACCGGGAAAATGCCCGGTATGCCAGATTGCCAGATCAGCCCTGCTCACATCCCATTTCTACGCTTTATATAAGCAGCACGACAGAACAACCGAGCTGTGTACACAACAAATGCTCCGGTGTGTAGATAGCACAGATCTTTCAGCGCTATATCCTTATATATTTTTCTTTAGCACTGAAGACAATACATTTATGCCATTTCGTGCTCCGCATACATTGCCTCTCTACCTGTATGTTTACTGTAGGTTTAGTATTAGTCAAATGCTGACTATATTAATACTGCCAGTCAAATAGGTGCAGGTTCTAAAACAAGAAGCATTTACACCTGCCGAGACAAAAGAAACAGTTGGGGAGTTTTGGGGAAACTTTCAACGGTGGAAAACCAGACTTCTAAATATTACATGTTATAAATGCAACGACTGGAAATGTACGGTTGAAGGGGGCACCAAACTGTGAATCCTTAACAAAACAGTTTGGTGAATACATGTTTATACATTAGCTTCCACTCAGCTGATAAGCAAAGAAAATAGCTACGTGATTAGCTAGTTAGCTATAAGCTCGTTGTCACGGAGAGTAAAAAATGGACCAGCTTTGCATCTCAACAACTAGGTAACAGCGTAGCGTGAAATCAACACTCAACAGACGCAATCCACCATGGCACTGTTGTCTGCTGAGCTGCAAAAAGATGCTCTGATGTTTACCTTCTGCTACATTACTTACTGCACTGACACACTATAGCTGGCTAACAGCAAACAGACATGAGGGACATGGTTGTCAGGGACAGGGTTAATGTCATATTAGTTATATTGAAGAGGGAAAATGATGGGATCATTGTTTATTAACTTTCCAGTATGCATTTCACAAACTAGTTAGCAACTTACCTCAAAGACACCGCTCAACTCCGCACCTCTTAACTCCGCCCTGTCTACAGAGCCAACCTCAGATCAGAGTCAGCTCTGTAAACAATGGTGTTGGAGCACGCTCTGCTGGACAAACTACAAAATGACACCGATTCTAAAGCATTGTTTTTTGCATTATATGCTCTGAAAAAAAGTTTTTATATCTGCGCATATCTATAAAATATATGCCGATACAATATATTGGTGAAAGGCTTATACCGGCCGACCAATATATCTACTTGTTTTAGCAAATGATGGCATTAATAGTGGTAGCTAGCTAACCAACCTTAGGAGGTTTAGTTAGCCTAAACGTAACGTCAACTTTGTAAGTGTTAAATCTTTCTCTTCATTGTGAATAAAATCCTGTTGACCTTTTTCACTTGACTAAGCAGGTTAGACAGCAAGCTACATGAAATCATGTCTGTTATCACATGTTAATACACAACATTCTGTTATGAGCTATTTAGTTTTTATTTTTTAATAAAATTTTTAATAACTATTTAATTTTAGTTTTTTATGTATTTAAAGTTAAAGTTCAAAAGAAATGCTGCTAGGAGCTCCATCTACTTTATTTTTGAAAAATAATGTTAATATGTTGTTTTCCAAAAAGATCTATTTTTCCAAAATATTTTTAAATCTAAAATCTTAGATATATTTTTCAAAAGATAATATTAAAATGTTCTGTTTTGCAGCATTTCATTAAACACATGTTCATAGGCATTTAAAGGATGTTTTGTGATGGAGTTTGTGCCAGTGTAAATTTTGACATTAACATTAATTTTTACTGCAAATGTATATGTATACCTAAGTATCGGTTATCAGTGATTAATAATAATAATGTTATCGGTAAAAAATTTATTGGCTGACTCCTTGAAACCTCAGATCACAGACCATGAAGACATTCCATTGCCAGATGCTCAGAAGATGATGAATAAGAAAACATTGCAATGCTCCCTAAAGCTTAACAGGTGTAAAAAAGCCTACAATATAGCTGTTCAATGAATGTTCCATTGTGACAACTATTCGCATATAGTGTGACAAAACGCCCAAAAATTATTTCAGGGATCCCAGATTAAAACGCAGACAACTATAAATAAGTCACGTGTAGTGTGAATGTACATAAATGTGTAACACTGTGGCACTGTCAAAACATTGCTCAGTTTGTTCGAGCATCATAACCAGCCTGAAACAGCAATATTGGGTTGACCAATGGTGTGTGCTTGGGACACAGCAGGACTACTTCTTTGTATAACCAATGGAAGATGGGGAGAATTTTCACCCAGTGCCTGGATACCCCATTGTGGAACAGGGGTAAACTGGTCTGGTTTGAGGGACCTATGAGTAGAGACATGACACAGCAGACAGTCAATGGGGGAAGTGTGTATTTAGCCCAACTTCATACTCATTCTGAAGTTTACACAGCCGGCAGACTTCGCCCTTCACACCTCCAACTGGCCCCCCTAATGGCGCTCTCGCATAGAGCAAATGGAGATGAAACGCTCCTGTGAAGACCAGACTGAGAGGAACAACATAATACTGACATACCCTTTAAAACAGAACAGGCCTACAGTGTGCAAGTGCAGGCACGATCTAGGAGGGTTGTTCTTTGTGAAATAGGCGTGTGTATGTATGGGGATCGTGGGAAATTTGTGACTAAGTGTTTCTCGTAGTTCTGACCAAACCTTTACAACCTACTCACACTAAAACACGTTCACAGAAATTGCTCCCAAGTTACGCAATGCTACCCATGTGTCACACCAAAGCCCACCTCTGCGCACATCTGTACCACAGCCAGATGCTCTCGATTTCTCTTGTCTTGACAAACACACACTAAGGCTTTGTTCAGATTTTTTGGCATACAGTGTCTGACTCCGTTTACTGTAGATGTTTGTAGTCTAACCAAAAAAAAAAAAAAAAGTTTGTTTTGAATGTTGAATGCTCAGACTGAATTTAAAGAGCCCTTTATCTTCCAAACAAGTTAGGTTTTATGTTAATGCTCAATCAAGTTTTAAATCAACAAATTTGACCTCCCAACCCTAAACCTTTACCCTAAGCCTAACCGATGGTGTCATAAAAAGCAAATGGGTTATTCCAGCTAAATGTCAAACATGCCTTGGAAATATAAAGTTTTATGCAAAGGAACAAAACTAATTTTAAATTGTTTATTTAGTTCCCCGTCTGTCGCTCACTTTGACGTTGTGTCGAAGAAGCGACACTAGGGGTCTCTCAGCTTGCCCCTGGGCGCTTCGACAGCGCAGTTAAAAGAGTTATTTTCTCGAAAAGAGCAAAATACACAGAGGCGTTGAAGGTCCTTTTCAGGACGCGTCTTTATAAAGATGCCTTTCCGCCCCTGTGTAGTTCCTGGATGTGGTAGAGTGCTCACCGCTCCTGGCGGTCACAGGTGCTGCCTTGTGTGTCTGGGCAGCGATCACACCGAGGCAGCGTTTGCGGATGGTTCGTGTTCTCACTGCGAGAATCTTACCATGGCAACGTTGTGGTCGCGGCTTTCCTTACTAAGAAGGAACGCTACTCCAGCCCTCAGAGTGGTTGCACAGAGTGGTTGCGATCCACCTATGTCCCGAGATCGCTGCCACCTGGCGGGATCGCCCTGTGCTCCCCTCCAGGGCCTGTAGAATGCCTTCAAAGCCTACAGTGCCACCGAGGGCGTCCTCCTGCGGCTTCAAAAAAACGTGCAGCTCTGCCTCAGCCTGGGCCCAGCTCTCAGCCCCAGATTCAAGCGCCCTGCAGGAAGCATACGCCTCCCCCCCCCCCCCCCCCCCCATCTTACGAACCCCTTCTAGGACCCGGAAGGCTCCCAAGCATTCCTGAGATGGATAACCCATAGACAGAGACGTTTGCTCCGGAGCTGGTAAGCAGACTACTCCATCCCCCGGTGGAGGGCCGGGAGGAGAATCCTCAGTTAAGTTTATTTACTTTCCCACATTCTCAATAAAAGAGCAATTTCCTCTGTCTCTGGGTCACCTGGCCCAAAAATGCCATTCTCACGGCAAGCAGGTGCCACAACTCAACAGTCCCGGCACAGTGGATGCAGACCCTTCGCCACCAGCCCCACGACTGTTGTCCCCTGGCCGGCCGGTCCTGACGAGTCTAGAGGACGCCTCCATGGGACCTCCTCCTCAATCACTGAGTGAGTGTGGAGCAAGGTAAGTGCTTCAAGTTTTCTCTCAGCACCAGAGCCTCGGGACGTGCTTTTGCCTCCCGATTCCACAGTACCTACTCCAGTACCTACTGCAAAGCCCTGCTGGGTACGTCAAAATTAATCATCACCTTAGTGCCCCTAGCACGGAGCTTGGACGCATGGCTTTCACTTCCCAATCCGTCACGCTGGCTGGCCAGGACCATCTGACTCGGTTACACAATTCAGTTTGCCAGGCCTCCTCCCTTTGGGGGCATCCGCTTTACCGCAATACAAGGCGAAGATGTCAAATTTCTTATTAAGTACCCGCAGTGGATTGGGTTGGCGAGTTCCTCTGCTGAAATGCAGACCCAAAGGTCTAGGGAGGAATCATCCATGGATCCGAATGAGTGGGATCTCCTGGGAGAGAAAGTGCACAGTTTTACCTCGTCCGAGGGAAAGGGCGCCAGGTGCAAGCGATCCACCCAGCCAGACCGTCAGCATGTTACCGGGTTCTACCGGCTCGGACCTGAGAAAACATGGGACGATACTGACTCAACCTGGAGATTGTAGAATCACACAAAGGTATTAGGGTATTAGGTGTCTGCCAGGGAGGTGCCCCTGGCTAGTGCACACGAGGATGTAACACTTCTTGTTGAGTGTGCTTGGACCCGAAGGGGGGGGGGGTAGCCTGGGTGTGATAGGCCAATGAAATGGCATCCACGACCCAGTGGGAAGCGTCTGTTTGGAGACAGCGTTCCCTTTCCGCTCTCCGCCAAAGCAGACAAAGAGCTGCTCAGAACATCTAAAGCTCTGCGTGCGGTCCAAGTAGGTACACAAAGCACGTACCGGACACAGCAATGAACGGGCTTGGTCTGCCTCCTCCCGGGGCAGCGCTTGCAGTTTCACTACCTGGTCTCTAAAAGGAGTGGTAGGAACCTTGGGCACGTATCCCGGTTGCAGTCTTAGGATCACATATGTGTCTGCCGGACTGAATTCCAGGCAAGTGTCGCTAACAGAGAACGCTTGCAGGTCCCAGACCCTCTTGATGGAGGCGAGCGCGATCAACAGGGCAGTCTTAAGAGAGAGTCCAACTGATTCTAGCGGCTCGAAGGGAGGTCTCTGGAGGCCCACGAGGACCACTGAGAGATCCCAGGAGGGGAACAGGCTTGGCCGGGAGGGATTCAACCTCCGGGCGCCTCTTTGGAACCTGATAATTAAGTCGTGCTTACCCAAAGACTTGCCGTCTGCTGCATCGTGGTGGGCCACGATGGCATCAACATACACCTTTAGGGTGGAAGGGGACAGCCTCCCCTCCAGCCTCTCTTGCAGAAATAAGAGCACCAGAATTGCGAATAAGCACCACTTCAGGGCGTAAAGTTGCCTGTTAGAGGGGGCTCTGGATTTGTTGATTGTGTCTACGATGGCAGGTGGTAGACCAGTTAGATCTTCCATGTCCCATGCAGGGGCCAGACGTGGAGGTTCCAAAGGTCTGGGTGTGGATGCCAGAGCGTGCCCTGTCCCTGAGAAAGAAGGTCGCGAGGAGTACGAGGTCCGAGAACCAGGCCCGAGTAGGCCAATAAGGAGCCAACAGGGTGACTTGTTCCTCGTCCTCCCTGACCTTGCACAGCACCTGTGCAAGAAGACTCATTGGGGAAAATGCGTACTTGGGCATCCCCGCAGGCCAGCTGTGTGCCAGTGCGTCTGCCCTGAGGGGAGCCTCTGTTCGGGCATACCAGAGCGGGCAGTGGGAGGTCTCTCGGGAGGCAAACATGTCTACCTGGGCCTTGCCGAACCATTCCCACATCAGCTGGACTGACTGGGGGTGAAGCCTCCACTCTCCGCTGGGCAAGTGTTGTCGTGACAGCGCGTCTGCTACCACATTGAGGTTGCCGGAGACGCTGCTGGCTCCAAGGCAGGAGATGACGGGCGAGTCGTGACATGTGGCAGGACCGTACGCCGCCTTGGCAATTTATGTATGCTACCATGGTGGTGCTGTCTGACCTGACTAGGACATGTTTGTCCCGAACTAATGGGAGGAACTTCCGCAGGGCAAAGAAAACAGTCAACACCTCTAGGCAATTGATATGCCAGCGCAGCGGGGCCCATTTCCAATGGACCGCGGCTGCGTGCCTGTTGCACACGGCGCCTGAACCCAGTTTGGAGGCGTCGGTCGTGGCCAGGACACGTCGGGACACCTGCTGCAAGCAGACCCTTGTCCGCAGAAAACAGAGGTCTGTCCAGGGTTTTGATGTTTAGCGGCAGGTGGGGGCGACAGTCGCACAGTGCGTGCCGCGGCGCCATGCTCGTCTCGTGACTCGAGTCTGGGGCCAGTGCTGAAGCGGTCTCATATGCATCAACTCCAGTGGCGCGATCGCCGCGGAGGATGTCATATGCCCCAGGAGCTTCTGGAAAGTTTTTAGAGGGACCGCCATGCCCGGCCTGAGGGCGGCGAGGCATTTTAGCACTGACTGTGCACGTTTGCTGGTGAGACGTGCTGACATTGAGACTGAGTCTAACTCCATGCTGAGAGAAGAGATGTTCTGAACCGGGGCAAGCTAGCTCTTCTAGCTAGAGTGGGCGTGCCCGGCGGATTTGCACCCGCTGCCATCCCCAGATCGCCTCCATCGCCAGCTGCATCGTCCCGTGGGAAGAAGGAACAATGCAGGGGGCGGCTGGAGTGGCGTGCTTTCTATTGAAAGTGAGCCGTGACCGAAACGTTGCCATAGTCATGCCATCGCAGTGAGATAATGAACCATCCACAAACACTGCCCTGGTGTGATCGCTGTCCAGACACATGAGACAACACCTGTGGCTGTCTGAGGCAGAGATCACTCTACCGCATCCATGAACTACACAGGGGCGGAATGGCATCAACGCCGCTGTGCATTGCTCTAATAGAGGAAAATACTCTTTTACAAGAAATATCACTATTTTAATGGGCAAGCTGCACTGCCGTGCAGGGAAGGAGAAAGCCACTGTAGTGCTCAGAGAGCGTCAGAGGAACAGGAACTGGTGTGTGTAAAGAAGTTCAAGGTCACGGGCAGAGGCGAGAAACCGGCTTGACATATAAATAATAGGTTTAATGGAAAACTCAAAAGACAAACACATAGGACGACGGACATGTCCGTGAACGATCTCTCTCTCACGCACATCGTCCGCGTTCGGCCTTTATCCCTCATGACAGCTTAATTAGCCTAATACGGGACCGGGCGTGCGTAATCACGCCCCGGTCCCGCCCTCCACCGTGCCACAGTGTGTGACTCGCAGCTCGCTGCAAATACAACCATCGGCTCCGAAGAAAATTTCTGAATGAACTCGACGTATTTCCCCGCTTTTATACCTGTATGTCCGGGGGCGGGGTATGCAAATAGATCAGAGGCATATTCGGCGCTCATGAGAGACCCCTAGTGTCACTTCTTCGACACAACGTCGAAGTGAGCGACAAACGGGGAACTACACATCTTTGTGTTTTTTCTGCCTATTGGCTGGGGTTTGTTTTACAAAGTATTTTCTGTTATATAATTTTGCCATACAACATTTGTGGAGAAGCACTGGTGCCAAAAGTTGTCACTGGGGCTCTCATAGGTGTACATGGACCTTTTGAGTTTAGAGGGATTGTTGGTGCTGTCATGTGTGGGGTTAATTGGCACGTTTTTCTTTTGTCTGTTTGTTTGGTTTGGGGTGGAGTTCGGGGTTTGATTGTTGCACTAATGTTGGAATGTGGTCTGTATAATCTTGTTTTTTACACAATTTATTTTGTCTATTATATCAAAATGTCAAATGAAATGTAAATGGATTGGGGCACACCATAAAATGAAGGAAGGTTATTTATTTTCTAAAGTGCAAGTAATGTGATATAGTGTTTATTCAATAAACGCATCTTTCCCTGCAGGAAGCTGAAAAAATTGGGAAGATATGAAGCACTAAAGGCATGTTTTCTTTAGTGCTGGCTCAAGTAAAAGTAGGGGAGTCCTTACATCAAGTAAACATCTACATTTCAAATCTCTCAAACAGATTAAAGATACATTAGGGAGAATCATTATTGTTTTAGCACAAATTCAAGGGCAAAGGTTGGTTTTGACAAATTTTTTCCTGCCTAATGTTGATGACTAGGGCTTTTTTATTGATCTTAATGGGATGTTGCAAGCCCTGGCACCCCTCATGATATAATATTGGGACTCAGTCCTTGATCAAAGCAAAAGTGTGTAAGTCCCCTAGAGCAACAATGACGCTTCACAGGATGTGCACAAATCTTGGTCTTGCAGATATTTGGGACTTCTGAACCCATATGGTAGGGACTATACATTTTTTTCATCAGTCAATAAGATCTATTCTAGAATAGATTTTTTGATATCCAAGTCCCTCATTTCATCTTCTGTTGATTGCTCAACCGTAAAGTGCAGTGGAAAAGTGCCAATAAAGAGCCGACTGCACGGACACAGCACTTCTCAATATCACAACAGTACTGATTATGGCATTTCAATAGTTCTGATTTTCGTCTGTCTTATACTAAAAAGAGCAGAGCAGCTTCCACGGCCAAACAGTGTCTGCAACTGCACTTCGTCACACACTGCTATTAGGTGTCTTAAAAAGCATAGTTCACCCCAAAATTGAAATTATCTCATCATTTACTCACCTTCATGCCATCCCAGATGTGTATGACTTTCTTTCTGCTGCAGAACACAAATTAAGATTTTTATTTATCTCATCTCTGAAGATCCATTCAATGCAAGTGAATGGTGGCCAGAACTTTGAAGGCATGAGGGGGAGTAAATGATGATAGAATTACATTTTTTAGGTGAACTATTAATTTAAAGGTACAAAGACTGATACTCTACTTATTTTGATACTCACTCAGTAGAACTATTAACTGAGGACTGAACTCAAGACATTTGGATAAGGCAGCCAGGATCCGAAAGCTGATGCTTGATTGGTGCCTACCATCACAGTGACAATCAAATCCAGATTCAAGGGTGTATGAACAATTTGAAAAACAAAATTGAGGGGCAGGGGAATCATATATACTATAAACATTTCTAAATATTCTAATAGCTACTCCCATAAACTGGTTTTACATGGCAACTAGTGAATCTTTTGGTGATGGTTCATATAAAAGTGTTTCCAGAAAAGGATGATTAAAACTTTAAAGCACATTAAAGCATTAAAGGACAGATTCTGAGGTGACCGAAAAATTTGATTATGGTGTATGTGTGAGTTTACTTGCTACGCATACAAATGTAGATTTTCCAATTCCCAAATATCAGATGTACAAATGCTGCCCTGTTCTCCATGTAAATGTCTAAATGAGACATACAAGTCTGTCCTGCCTTTCCATTTGCAAACAGGATTTCATATGTCTGCATTAATGATGTCTGCATGACTCTTTGCAGCTGCAGAAATATTTATGACAGGCAGGAAACCGTTTCTATGCGTTTCTTTGCAGTAGCAATGATGCAGGTGTCATCAGAGAAAGTGGAAAGCAATACACACACCTGCTGCTTGCACAATATGCCAATGGTGTCAAAAACATTCAAGGGGAAGATGTGTTGTCACTGCAGTAGTTTATGTTCTTAGTTGTGGGTGGGTGAATATTGTATATTTAAGCAATAATGTACAAGAGGTTGTGCTATGTTCACAATATGGCACAGCCTCAAGTGCCTTACTGCTTTTTTATAAAACAGTTCCAGTCCTGGATGCTGATGAGTCAATAGCTCTACTTTATTCACAATAAAGCACATGCGCATTAACTGGACCAGCCTTACGGGGAGCATTCCAAAGATGACCGCAAAGTGGACTGCTTGCCTTTAAAAGACTTTGGCAGCACCCACAGCTGACCGTCATTCTTGTTGAAGAGCAACGTTTTGTTTACTGTTCACTGTCAGGAACAATATCTTCTAGCAGAAGGATGCCATTTAATGATTTTACTTAAAAAATAAATAAATAAATCTTTTGAATGAACATACGTTTCCATTATAATTATATAATATGTGGTAACCATTTTATAAAAGCATTAATGAACTTGAGGATGTGCAAACATTGTAAATATCATCATATTTACATGTTTTTCATGAAAATGTAAGTTTCATGATTTGTAGGCCTGTTTTCATTTTTCGGTCTTCAGGGTTCTTACTCGCATTGGCATATGTTTTTAGCAGATACAGTAATGTAATGTTTAGCATATTAAATTTGTACAAATTGCCAATTAAACATGTGTCTCCATAGTGCCGATACTCTACAGATTTGCTACGACTGTCTTTTGACTCGTAAATGTTTAAAGGAATATTCCAGGTTCAATACAAGTTAAGCTCAATTGACAGCATTTGTGGCATAATGTCGATTACCACAACAAATAATTTTGATTTGGCCCTCATTTTCTAAAAAAAAAACTATATTTAAAAAAAAAACTATATTCTGTGTTACATTGAGGCACTTACAATGGAAGTGAATGGGGCCAATCCGTAAACATTAAAATGCTCGATTTATTTTTATAAGTATAGCCACAAGATGTAAACAATATCCATGTTAACATAAATTGAATGTGATAAAATCACTTACTAACCTTTTTTGTGTAAAATTGTCCAATTTGAAAAATGTGTTGCCATGACGACGTAACGCTGTAAACCCTAAAACGACTGTAAAAACAACTATTTAAACAATGTTAGAGTTCGAGTTTTAACATAAGAGTTATATTAAGTGCTTTTATAGAATTATAAACTTCACATTTCTACCATTAAACCCTCCAAAAATGGTCCCCATTCACTTCTATTGTAAGTGCCTCACTGTAACCTCTATTTTAGCATCTTGTATTGTTGTTGTTTGTTTTGTTTTTTAAGAAAAGGATGGATGAGTCAAAATTAATTTTTGTGGTAATCAATACTATGACACAAATACTGTCGGTTGAGCTTCACTTGTATTGAACCCGGAATATTCCTTTAAGGAGTGAGTAGATGACATGAAGCGATGGCCTGAGGTTAGTTACATTGAAATTATTACAAATTTGAGTTGTTATGGCTGCTCGTTTTGGCCATTTTTAAACTGCTTCATATGAAGACCAGAACTAGAAAGCTGTCCAGGTCAAGATAGGTGTAGTGTTGCTGCAGGACTCAAAATAAACACAACAAACACAGCATATGAATGGGACATCCAACTGTTCCAAGGCTTTAGGATTTTGCTGGTTATTTGAAGGGGGCGTAACTTGTAGTGGGCGTGTCATGTAGTAGTCTTGCATGATGCAGACAGACCCTTCTAAAACCCACAAACTTAAAATATTAGTATCCTGTCTGCCTTAGCCAAATGTCTTGAGTTCAGTCCTCAGTCAATAGTTCTACTGAGTATCAAAATAGTGCAGTGTCAGTCTTTGTCCCTTTAAAGGGATAGTTCACCCAAAATTTAAAATTCTCTCATCATTCACTCACCCTCATGCCATCATAGATGTGTATGGCTTTCCTTCATCTGCTGAACACAAAGATTTTTGGAAGAATATTTCAGCTCTGTAGGCCCATACAATGCAAGTGAATGGTGACCAGAACTTAGAAGGTCCAAAAAGAACATAAAGACAGCATAAAAGTACTCCATATGACTCTAGTGGTTTAATCCATGTTTTCTGAGGTAATATGATAGGTGACGGTGAGAATCAGATAAGTCCTTTTTTACTATAACTCTCCACCTTTGACCAGCCCAGACCAGTATATGGCTGAATGTGAAAGTGAAAGTCACTTCCACACCAGAATGTGGAACAAAAAGTGTAGATCTATAGTGAAAAAAATGTAGCTGTTTCTCACCCACACCTATCATATCTCCTCAGAAGACATGGATTGAACCACTGGAGTCGTATGGGTTACATTTATGTTGCCTTTATGTTCATTTTCTGGTCACCATTCACTTGCATTTTCTGTACCTACAGAGCTGAGATATTCTTCTAAAAGTCTTAATTTGTGTTCTGCAGAAGAAAGTCAGTCATGCACACAGTTATACATCTAGGATGGCATGAGGGTGAGTTAATAATGAGAATTTTTATTTTGGGGTTAATTATCCCTTTAAGGACACACACGTTTAATAGCCTAAGATTTATATATATATGTGTGTGTGTGTGTGTGTGTTTGTAGATTCATGAAATTCCCTCCATTCATTAGAAGATGAGTCTGAGTCCCTCAGTTAAACAGGAACGCTGCTGTGCAACAAGAATAACGATCAGCTATTGGAGCTGGCAGTGATACAAACAGTTGCTCAGGGAAGAGGTCACAGCTGTGCTTTATCATTAATAAATCACGGCTATTGTCCAATCAGCATCAGGATCTATCCGTTTCATAATTTAAATCTGAGGTTTTGAGGTTGACGCATTGAGGTTGTTTATACTGGCGACAATAAAATACCCATAAAAATGACACTTTTACCCAGTCCTCGAAGTGTTTGCTGCTGTTCTGCAGCAATTCCTCAAACTGAACGGTGCAGTTGGCCACAAAATCATCGTAGCCAATAGGCGCATCGTGAAACACAGACAGCTCGATCTTCCGGCCGTCGCGCACCTCCGTCACAAACTCGTCGTGCCAGGCGGGACTGTTGGTTTTCTGCTTGGTCGAAGTCTGACCCACACGAAAATCATCCACGTTGAGGGCGATGTACGTGTCCAGCAGAAAGGTCTGCGTCTTGGTGCCGACGGTGTGCCTCACAGACCAGGCTGTGGGCTTCAGATCCAAAGCCTCGCAGATCTTAATCTTCAACAGACCGTTAAAAACCACCATGGCGTTACAGTGTCAGCCACTTTCGAGAGCTTTTGTGACAATAATATTCCACTTCAGCGCCTGGATAATGATTCAACTGGTGTATCTCACTGTCCACTACTGGTATGTGTCTAGTAGTGTTTCTCTTTAAGAAATAGCGGTAAATACCCTTCCTCGTTGAAATGCATTCAAATGTTTTTTTCTTCTCAGAAGGTCCAGACAGAATTGATTTGATCTATGAACACCCCACATGTCATATTGAAGCTGTCCAACACCCCTGACGACACTGAGCGATACAATTTGAAGAAAATGTCCATTTACAATGTAATAGCAGATACACAACCAGCATTCCACACCTCAAAACGTGCCACAGGGTCTCCTGTCCTCTCTCTGGCTGTAGATGTGTCTGCCCAGCCAGTCTTCCTCCGCGCACTGTGAGGAAAGTTATCCACGGAAAGCGTCTTTCTGGTTCGCCACAGAAAGGAGAATGGTCGCGGATATATCTGGATGTTTACAAGAGTTCCGCACTCTCTTGCTTCTCTCAGGATCCTACTTTTTTTCTGTCCATCGGTACACGGTTTCCTGCAGACCTGCCTCTTTTTCTCCCGACTCTGAAGGCTGCTGCAGGAAATGCGCAAAATACGTCAGTTAGTGAGAGCGGAGACGGCGGAGTTTGAATGGGGCACTGGAGCGCCCATGGACCCGCCGCTGCTGCTGCTGTTGCACGCTGTGGTCAAGCATCACGTTCACTGGGCTGTTTCACAGATGAACTGTGTATGTAAATATACATTGTGAATAATTGTAGTCTGCCCAAGATATACAATGCTGACGACTAAACACACTGCCTAAAATATGCAACTTCCACCGAATGTAATTTGTTTGTGATTTTGTATTTCTTAAATTAGTGATAACGCTTTACAATAAGGTTACATTCGTAAATACATCAGGTATCACGAACAAACAATTATCAATATATGCTATTTTTACAGCATTAATAAAAAATACTGTTGTTCATTATCAGTTCATGCTAGTTCATAGTGCATTAGCTAATGTTTTCAAATACAACTCTTGATTTTAAAAGTGCAATGTATATTGAAATTAACTATAACCAAGATTAATAAATGCTGTAAAAGTATTGTTCATTGTTAATTCATGGTAACTAATGTTGTTAGCTAATGTTAACCAGTGGGACCTTATTGTAAAGTGTTACCAATTATTTGATGTCATTAGTGACTGATTAATTAAACAAAACTGTATAGAATGCGCCATTTAGTAACATTACATTAAGCTTATTCTGCTGCTGCAATTGTTCATAGATTTGTGTGTGTGTGTGTGTGTGTGTGTGTGTGTGTGTGTGTGTGTGTGTGTGTGTGTGTGTGTGTGTGACATACCTTTATAATTTAGTGTTACTACATTTTATACAGTATTTATATATTGAAATTCACCTCCTCAACATCATTAGCTAAGCAATCACACCATCTTGTGGATGGAATTTTCATTACAGCCCACAATCAGGCATCACAATTTATGTTTAGTAAATGTGTTAAATAATGTATAACCTATGTGTACTTCCCACTGTTGTTTCATTCTTTTTAAATGCAAGTGTGACAAGAATGACATTTATAAAACCATATACTGTAACATTTCTTAAAGTCATATTACACATTGGCCAACCTGTTCCCTTTTTTTGCTTGAGACAAATCTTAGTGCTAAACATTGTATTTAGGAAACAGTTTATGCCCAGGGAGATCATAAAATGTTAACTACAACTTTTATAATATTCAGTAAAGCTGTATGTATCTTTAAATCCAGTAGATGGCAGTGTCTTGATAAAAGTAATCACTGGACTTGCCTCATATCGTTCTTCCATCTTAACTGTTAGCATCCTTCACTCTCAGAAAAAAAAGTACTTAAGTTTAAAAGGGCTGTCACTGGGGTGATACATAGGGGTGTACCTCTCGTTAGAGTTTATCACTCGTTTGGGGTACATACTGTTGTTGTATCTTAAGGGCCTACAGTACACATTTTATAGGTATTTTTTATTTTACCATTTTTTTTACCTACACATTAAAGGGATAGTTCACCCAAAAATGAAAATGACCTTATTATTTACTCACCCTCATGACATCCCAGATATGTATGACTCTCATTCTTCTGCAGAACACTAATTAAGATTTTTGAAAAATATTTCTGCTCTGTTTGGACCATACAATGCAAGTGATTGGTGACCAGAACTTGGAAGCTCCAAAAATCACATAAAGGTAGCATAAAAGTAATCCTTATGACTCCAGTGGTTAAATTCATATCTTCTGAAGTGATATTACAGGTGTGGGTGAGAAACAGTTCAATATGTAAGTAAATGTTTCCTATAAAATCTTCCCCTGATCAGCAGGTGGCAATACACATGAAGAATGCGAAAGTTAAGAGCAGGGAGGAGAATTTGTATTTAAAACTAATACAAAATATTGACTAAATATTGATATTTTTCTCACCAACACCTATCAAATCGCTTCTGGAGACATTGATTTTACCACTGGAGTCTTATGGATTACTTTTATGCTGACTTGTGTATTTTTGGAGCTTCCAAATTTTGCCACTCATTTACTTGCATTGTATGAACCCACAGAGATGAGAAATTCTTCTAAAAATCTTCATTTATGTTCTCAGAAGAAAGAAAGTCATACACATCTGGGATGGCATGAGGGTGAGTAAATGATGAGAGAATTTTCATCAATTGCAGAATGTATAAAGATAAAGGTAACTAAGACAACAAGATAAAGCTTTATGTTGTGCCATGCTCCTAGTTCTTTATACTATAAAAAGTAACAAGACAAAATCTTTGTATTGACAATAATAATAATAAAAACATAACCATAACTAAAACATAACCACAACTAATTCCATGAAGACTTATTATGTCTCAAACACAGTCTTTATAAATATGCAAATGATAGCTCTCATCTGATGCATCCAGCACTTACACTAAAATTTCTCTTTGAGCTCTGTGTACTTTTGTTTCAGCCACAATAATGAGATGAGTGATGTCTTCTAGAGGATGAATGGTTATTTTGTTTAGACATCGGGACATTTCCCTGGGGCTGATTCTCAGCCTCCAATGATATTAGTCAAAGATGTTCTGGCTTACTCTATATAGCCTCACATGAGTCTAGCATGTGGTGTGACTCCAAGTTATGACATCACTAGTAGGAGGAAAATGAATGCCCCTTTGAGATATTGATAGTGCAGGGTTTATGAGTGTGTAGGCTCTGTGTAGCAAGAATAGAAGCAGGCATTTAGGGCTCGTTGAGGGTATTAAAGCTTACTTCATTCCACCCCCAAAATGCCAGCATCTATGTTCATACTTGGTGCAGTACAAATCACTGTCGGCAATTCCCAGTTGCAGAGATCAGACCTCATGGACAATGCTTCTTTGTTTGGACATAAACACATGAAAGGCCATTCTGAACAAACTTAAACTGACAAGAATCATATATAACAGGGCACATTTAGTCTTGTGCATGGATGGGTTTGTTTGTTTGTTTGTTTAAGGTTTGTAACATGCATGCCCCACATTAAAACATATGCAAAACCTCATGTTTCTTGTCTGACTAATGCACCCTATACATTTATATATCTTGTCCTATACACTCTAATGTATACTCGTGTCTTCATCTGTTCCTCATGTCTGTGTTATAAATAAATATAATATATAAATATAATAATATAACTATATCACATGTATTTTTATCATAGCATAAATTATTAACCTGTTAACCTGTACCCTCTTTTAAACATTATAAATTATAAAACATAAACATTTTATCAATTACATCTTTGGACTACAGGGACATTTGTGGTCTCTTTTGAGGGAAGATACCTTGGATTTTTTTTTTTTATAAACAAATCAACGCTCAAATATTTGTTAAAAAGGTGATTAGTTATTTATATGCATAAATATTTTTATTTTGTATGAATTCGTGTAATTACAGTTATTATTATATGTGTTATTGTCAACATTTGCTTATAAGCTTTAATGGCTTTCTGGATCACTTTCCTATTGATAAGCTGCACACTCTGTGGGCCGTTAAAGCCAACAGATGGCTACTTTGTTTGATTGACTATAATCATTAATCATTCATCCCTTGGCACTCATGCATTATCTAGAATCTCCACGTTTTCAGAGTGCCAACCGAGGCAACGCTCTCTCAATCTCCAATCTCATTGGCGGGCCACAACGCCCGTCACTCCCCCCATACGTCGGAAGTACGTTCCCGTCCTGCGTCTCCCCACACTCCGCCAGTCCCAACCCGCCTGCGATTTCGCATGATCGGTCTCTCCTTCACGCCTTTGCACGGGTTCGCTAAACGGGTTGTCAAGAAGTAGTACAGGAGAGAGGTGGCTCAGTGATCTGGATTGGGATTATGCTGCCATTCCAAACGAACAGAAAGATGTGGGATTAATTTCTACACATGCTTAACAACAACCAATCTCAGGAATGAGCAGTTATGCCTTTTTTCTTCTCTTTTATTCGCCGAAACTGGTTGTATGCGGGACAGTAGCTAGTCGAACACCTTTTAATAGCCATCTTTTGTAGACAAAGGACGGCTACGAAGAATTAACCAAAAAATAAAACAGGTAAGTACGACTATTTGTGTTTTCCGCTCTCTATTACAAAGCGGCATGCTTTGCATATTTTAAAACGCGTTATTTCTCGCCGCTTTTATGTGCGCGGATAAAGCAGCCTGCCCGCGAGCTCCCGGAATTTAATGTAACGGAGCGCGAGCGATGTCACAGAGGGGTTCGAATGTTTCCCCTCTACTAATGTTATAATGTAACATTCCAACATCCTCCCCTCTCTCGCGCTCCTCTCCACGTTGCTCAGCTCACTCACTCAAGTGATGCGTAAAGTTAGCCTGCTCGTCGCTTAAAATACTTTGAAAGAGATTTCATCCATGAAACAACCACTAGACCCTCCGAACTACATGGACCTAGTTTAATGAACTCTGCCAAATTATATTATTTTAACAATAATATGAGCATAATTGTTTTTTTCTAGCTATGGAATGCATCAAGAGCATTTACTATTACGAACTGGGGAAGGGGGGTGAGGGATAGCCAGTATACATTACATTACATTTGCTGTTATGTGCTCGGAAGACGGTTTCGCACAAAATGGCACATATTTTCTTAGTGCCAGTTACAGCATGTCAGATGGCTCACTTCACTCTTATCATTATCAGCAGCATGTAGTTTGTAGCCAACTGATATCACTCATGTCCTATATCCAGTCTACTCCATTTACTCTACATTTTTACTTTACTTGTCCGATATTTTTGAAAAGGATGTTATTCAAGACCGTAGCCACCATGCGCATTAAGGGGGGCACATTGCCTCCAATATTAAGAATAGTGGTCAATCAATCTATATGGTATTTAATGACAGTGAGATTGGGCTCACACAGTAAGACTTATTTTTCTTCGTTAAAAAGAGAACGCACTTCCGCCCCTTAATGTTGTCCAAAATCCAGGCCACTTATCAGGACCCCATGAGAATAGGCGTGTCCAACTGAGAGAAATGGCAGAAGATGTTTTCTGGGTTTAATATGGAGCTGTTTAGCAGTCTTGGTCGAAAACTTTATCTGCTTGCCCATTTCTTCTCTTTAGGGTCAACCGCTAGGGTGTAGTTTGGCTACATCTTCAAAAAGTCCTTATAGATCATGTATAGTGTTTTATTTAGTAACTTTTCCTTTGCATTTTTCAACATTTTATTGATTCAATTGTAATAGTTTTATATTTAGTTATTGAGTCATTTAAAAACTTGAATAAACAATATAACTCACTCCATTATTTTTCAGGATGGGCACTAGATACTAAATTATTTAGTGCCCTGAATATATGTCTTTTTTGTATAGTTGGACTGTTTTGGTGACCTATTAACTGCTCACTTTCACACGTCTATTGAGGCATCCATACAGTAGTGTGCAGAAGTGTAAATACACTTCTGAAGGTTTCTGTTCTCAATTTTCTGTGATATGCTCCTCAATTATTTTTGTGTTGTGTCTCACAAACACAATTTTAACCTTCTGTAAATCTGTAAAAGCCATTTTTAACAAATCACCATGGGTGATTATTTTTCATTATAATATATCATTATAATATTCATTATTCTATTTGACTGTCCTCTTTATATGTTATAACGTTTTATAGACAACATAGCCTACATTTAACATGGCGACAAACGTGTTGATCCACCAAGAAAACCTGTAATATTTACCATTGTCTTATATTGTAATGGACAGACATTCAATTCTTTCAAAATATATAATTTTGGCATAAATAAAGATTGGGAATTACAATATTCTTGTTTTGGAGTCAAAAAGAAACATTCAGATATTTTATCCATTTATGATTTGATCATTCATGCAAAATTGCTCTTTGTGAGTGCAATCTCTTTCTGATTTTTTGAAAATCCCTTATGCAGTCATCATGAATATCTGGGAAAGTTTTGGAAATGAATTGGGGTGCATCTCAATCAGCTCCCTAGTCAGGGGACTGATCAGGGAGTGGCCCAATATTAGAGGTGTCTCAATCGTAAAACGTTCCAGTGCCCTGAAACATTCACTTCTTATTAATTCCCAGAATGCACCATAAAAACCAAGGTGCACCGTTGCCCACTGTTCCCTTACCATTTACATGGTCATGTCTTCTGAAGTCTCAAGTCGACAGAAAATGAGCACAAGTGTAAAACTATGAAGTAGGGCTGGCCAATTAATCAAATGTTATCGTCAATTATGATTTTTGCTTCCAATGATTATAAAAACAAGTTAATTGAGATTATTGTGCCGCATTCCGGTTCACATTGAAACACCCCAGCATTATATCTTTAAAGCCTCCTTTATTAAAGTTCATACAGTTTCTCTGTGTGGTCTATGCCAGTCTATGGTTAGCACCACGTCTATGAGTTCCGTGAAGTGACCGGGGAAGAGATTGAGTCTTCTCCAATATGATGCACACTCTGGCGCGGGGACACTCATCACTTCCACACATTTTCTGCAGCTAGATTATAACGTGATGGCTCGTGACGTAGTGAATCATAATATATGTATTATGAAGATAATTGGTAATATGCAGCTAAGAAAAGAAGGTTTGTTAAAGTGAGCAAAAAAGATGGACCGAAGTGTAGCCCATTATACACTGGAACAAAATACGTTTTTACAAGTTTTTTTTTTGGGCTAAAAATCTAAAACTCCTTTTAAAACAATGTACATCTACTTAAGGAGCTATACTGCAGAAGAAAACCATTTTTATCTGAGAATGTTGAATACAATATTTAATAAGGGCTCGACATTTGCGCTTGTCCAGGACAAGTGGACTTATGAAGTGGCTAATGAAAGATAATTTTACTTGCCCAACCAGACAAGCAGACTGATTAAAACGTCAATAACAAAAAAATAACCGGTTGGATTTGTAATAGCCTAGGCCTGTTTCACTTATTAGAATGTTCATATTCTTATTCTGCTGTTGAAAATAATCCAGAGCATGTAATTTTATAATTTGCAAGCAATCTAGCAACAGGCCCTATTATGCTTTTTTGGGATTTGACCATTACTTTAGTGTGTGACATAGCTCATTGTGCATGTAAAAGGTCTGCAAAGTTACAAAGCACAAAGTCCAGGCAAAAGGGAGTTATTCTCTCCCACAGACAACACTGCTCAAGAACTACAATAAACAGGCTGTTTGAAGTCCAGCCATTTCTTCCGTAAAGTATCTATGTCACATCGTAACACATTTGCATAATGCCCACCTAAGGGCTACTTTGGCCCACTCTCAAACAAAGGTAGTAATAGCCGCGGCCAGGATGAGTTGTGTTAAGTGTCGCCATGTTGAGAAGACGCTGTTTTCTTCACTGCAAAAGAAAAACCTCTATGTTTGGACTTCCATAGGCAGACGAATTGAAGAATCTGTGGTTTAAATTTATTTTAAATATCTAGCAGTACAACCACAACCAATGCTGTATTTTCAAGATGGTTACTCCTGAAAAATGGTGCAGTTCCCACTTTGTTGGGACAATCTGGCACTTCAGGATCAGAACCTGTAAGTATTCTTGATTATTTGTGGATTTATCTGCTACCAAGAGTTCAAATTCAAGTTTGGTGTACACCCAGTGCACAGCTGTTTGTCTCTGCTAACCTTCTTGCTAATGTTATTGTGTTTAAAGTGTTATGCTAATTAGCTTCGTGCCCACTTTTACCTACAATTGTGTAGAATTATGCAGATTGTTTTTCATTCTTTCATGAATAGTGATCAAGTGTGTAGATCAATTTATTTTTACAAACAGTATTTTTGTATTTATAATAAAAAAAATATGTAAATTTGGAATGTCCAATTTCCAATACACTCTAAGTTCTCATGGTGCCGTAATGACTCGCCTCATTCCTGGTGACGGAGGATGAATCTCAGTTGCCTCCGCATCTGATACCATCAATCTGTGCATCTTATCACTTGGCTTGTTGAGCGCGTTACTGCTGAGACATAGTGCATGTGGAGGCTTTACGTCATCCACAGCAACATACACGCACAACTCACCACGTGCCCCACCAAGAGCGAATCACATTATTGTGACCATAAGGAGGTTATCTAATGTGACTCTACCCTCCCTAGCAACCAGGCCAATTTGGTTACTTGGGAGACTTGGCTGGAGTCACTCAGTATGCCCTGGATTCAAACTCACGACTTATGGGGTTGTAGTCTGCGTCAATACATGCTGAGCAACCCAGCCCCCCCAAACAGTCATTTTATGTCTGCAGTCCACAGTAGTGCTCGGCTAACTTGCTAATATTATTGTTTGGTAAGGGTTTACTATTCAGCTGTTTTACCTAAACCTGTGTAACAAATTTTTTTAATTTCATTTATTTTTCATAATAACACTGTATGTATTAATATCTATGCTGAAAATGCACAATAGTGTTATTTATACAACGATGTTGCTGAATATAAACAGCTGTGTTTCAATGTGCAAGCTTGTAATCATGTTGCAGGTGATTGAGTCATAAGTGTCCCATGTTCAGTGGATCAACACCCTTGCCAGTGTCTGAATGTGCTTTCAAAATGTACTGATTCACAATTTTAGGAGCTGATTGAGAAGCACCCTTGGTCAAAATGTGTGGGAACCCTGTATATTATTTTGGGTCACTCTTTTGTAATGCTGTATTAACTCCCTCTATTTGGCATCTAATCAGAGAAGAGACCAGATAATGAGGACATACAGTAGGACATGGGTAGATGAGTTGAGCTCATAACACTAATTCATGCTACCTCTTGTTCACACCACTGAATTGAAGTGCCTTTATGAAATAGAGTGCTCCACAGTGCTGGCCTAATAATGACATGTGCTTGAGCTCTGGCCTGAACTACTCATTGTTGTTCATTCTGGGGACTCTCATGCTTTTCTGCACATTCTCATTCAAGAGAGCTGGATCAGAGCAATTTTTGAGAGAAGGCAGACTATTGCTATGTTACTGTCTAATTAGGAGTCTGGAGAGAAGACCAGGGCTTTTGAGGAGAACTTTTGCACAGCAAGCACAGCAGTAGAGGTTGTAAAACCATTCTTATTGTACCACATCTTTGCATCATTTCTTTGCGGAGAAAAGGGCTAGAAGTTTGTTTGATTATGTATGCATTGACATGTAGAGTCAGTATTTGGCTTTCATGCATCAGTTATCATTTTAAAGGAATAGTTCACCCCACAAAATTTTTGTTGCATTATTTACTACCCCATGAAATTCTAACCCAGCATTATTTTCATTCTTACATCAAAAACAAAAGGAGATCTTAGGAAGAAATTCTGAGCTTTTGTGTTTTGTGTGCTTTGTTTGTGTTGTGTTTTCCATTCAACAAAATTGGACAGTGATTTATATTGCCAAGTGCCCAAAAGACAAATGTATTGTAAAAAGTTTTAAATAAAAGCTCTTTTTATTGTAACAACATTATACAATTATCAAAGTAGTCAGTATGACTTGTGTCTCTGACAATCCGTTTAAGATCTAATTTTGTGTTTCACAGAAGACCGAAAATGACACAAGGTCAAAATGACAAGAGGGGGAGTAAATTATGGCAAAATGTTCCTTTTTCGGTGTACGATTCCTTTAAGACTTTCAGGTGGTTTCTATGAAGGAATTCTTGTGCAAAATGCTCACCAGAAAATTATTTTATCTTTGATGTCCCATGAGCAATGTTTAGAGAGAATACCCTCTCAGTGCATTCTTTCTTGGAAGCCAGAACTGTTTATTTTTGTGAAAGTAATTTGCATAGCCAAGGAAAAAAATATGCCAACTCACATGGAAAAAAACATAAGGCTGATGCACCTGATATTCCGGTACATTAGAGTTGTGTCTGGGGATGGAAAAGCAAAGCTTAAACAAGAAGTATGTGAAGTAAAAGAACCCAATTCTCTTTATGATTATCTCGTATTTGGAGTGTTATGTGAACACTTCGCTGCTGGAGCAGGGCATGTTATTTTGTGGCCCATAATGAGCAACTAAATGGGAATTTTTAGTTTGCATGTTTCCCAAATATGTACATGAACCCTTAATAAAGCTTTCAAAGTTTTGGTTGGAGTGAAACTGGATAATTGGTATGGCTTAGGTGGTTTTCATACTGGTACATTTGCTGTGGTACGTCGGAGTGTGATTGTTCCCGGCTCCCACTGCTGCGCTAGTCTGGTTTTAGACTCCCTTTTGATTCTGTCGAGCCCCTAGTGCTTGAAGTGTTGGTTTATTGGATGGGTTGAGTCCAAAGCCCTATCTCAGTCTTGTATAACTCCCAGCCCAGCATCCCATGTCTCTTTCTTGACATAGTCAATTAAGGTTTCGCACATGTTTAACATGTGCTTGTTAATATAGTTTAGATTAGGGATGGGCATGAGTATTCGAGGACTCGGGTTCTCGGACGTGGCACCAAAGATCGATCATGAAATCGATGATCGATAGTGATCACGCATGATGTGACTTTTCACTTAATTTGAAATCCAGTGACGATTACCTGACAACTAAACACAAACGTGTCAAAGAGGGAGCTTATTTTTAATTTGGAGATTGATTACGTTGTGACTTTGTCGGGTACATCGATTATCAGAGACTTCTCATGGCAATCAAACTGATACGACTCTGCAATGATATCATTACAATAATCAAACAGAGTGTAATTAACCATGTTTTGAACACCTGTCTCTGTAAAAAGTTTGTTAAACACGCTTTATTATCATTTAATGTAAGAACTTTTACTCATTAATGGATATTATTTAATAAAAGTGAATGACTGTCACTGACTAAACCTCCCTGCCCTGCATGACATAACGCACACCTGCATCTCGAAGAAATGAATGAAGATTTCCGATCGAGTTTCCAAGTTAGTTATTCAATATAAATCGTCATTCTGTTGCACTTTCCTCAGTTGAAATGTGGAAATTCAGACTCTCAGAGTTGAATGGAATGTGCCATGAATCACAGCTACAATACAGAGCATTGCGGCTAACCTCACAAGAGTGAACAATTGGACACACACACACTTACACACCAGGTGTGAGTGACAGTATACAACAGGCGAGTGTTTAAAACAGCTAGACAGAGAAGTTAAATGGAACACAATGCAGCATCAAAACTTGAACTTAACACGCATATTAAAACACAATGGTTATGGCATCTCCTGTTATTTGAAAATAGACGGTTCAGACATTCACTAAAAAAACTGGTGCGCACTTACGAAGATTACTACAGTAGCCCAAAGGAAGAACAGACAGACGCGCGTTGTGCACATTTTTTCAGATGTGGGCAGCGAACCTTCACATAATGACAAAATATGATGCATTGTATTTTGATTATGCAATCTTTTGTACATTTTGTAACATATTATTTTATAACAGCCAATAATAATGAATAGACGATTCACTGGAACAACAAGATGCACAGCAGCAGCCATAGACGTTTGTTAGACATGTTATTATATATACATTTATGAACATGTAATTGCCCTTGAGGACTTGACGAGTACTCGAGTAGACAAAATGACCAAAATGCCCATCCCTAGTTTAGATTGTCATTTAGTAGCCCATTGTGTAATAGGAGACTGTTTGCACAAATTGTGCCTTTTTCAAGACTGTTTATGTAAGGATTTATTAACAATTTGCATACAGATTTTTTATGCTCACGTTTCCTGAATAAGGCCCAATTTGAGCGATTTTGTGAATACAAAAGTATATGTAAAGGTGAGTCTAGTGCATAAAAAATATATGAAAAGCTATTTATTTTAAAGAAAGTACTACCGTATTGTAGGAATCTGCAAGTGTTGACTGTGTGACTGTTTGTGCATTTGTCTTGGTGTTCTTGTCCCTTGTAATTCAGGGAAGGGATCTCATGTTTGAATAATGTTTCTGTAGTAAAGGAAGAGCCACCACCATTTAAGTTTGGAAACCACACATGATTTACTTCAAATGTGCTTTGATAAAACAATTCCATTTGGAACTAAGAGCAGTTACAGTTATAGAGTGATGCATCGTGACACGTCATGTGTGAGAGATTATCAGAGATGATCTTCTCTGATCACCTGTGTTCAGATTTCAAGGGGAGGGTCTCTGATTTCATAACTGCCTACATCACTAATTATGTGTGATCCTACAATATAGTAAAGCACAAAAAAGTAACAGAACGAAAAGAAAGCATGCGAAAAAAAACATGCACTGTTTCCCCCAATTATACTTTAATTTAATCAAACATATGATGTTCTGAGCAGAATTCTGTTATTTTAGTTTAATTAATACCTAAACTACTGTAACTGAGCTTCTTGTATGTTCTTGTGCATGCATGCAGCATGTATACACTTTTTTTAAATTTTTAGATCAGATGATTATTTCCTTTCAAAGGCAGAAATAACCAGCAATGTCTAAAACTCTTGTTTTAGTGGGCTTGGTTAGCTCAGTGGAAGGACGCTGGCTACCACCCATGGAGTTCACTAGTTTGAATCCCAGGGCGTGCTGAGTGACTCCAGCCAGGTCACCTAAGCAACCAAATTGGCCCGGTTGCTAGGGAGGAGAGTCAAATGGGGTAACCTCCTTGTGGTCGCTATAATGTGGTACGTTCTCGGTGGGGCGTGTGGTGAGTTGAGCATGGATGGCGTGAAGCCTCCATATGCGCTATGTCTCCGTGGCACCGCGCTCAACAAGCCACGTGATTAGATGCACAGGTTGATGGTCTCCGATGCGGAGGGAGCTGGGATTCGTCCTCCTTCACCTGGATTGAGGCAAATCAATACGAGGACTTAAAAGCACATTGGGAATTGGGCATGACAAATTGGGAGAAAAAGGAAAAATCTCCGAGGTTGATTGACAGATGAATAGACGTTGCTTCACTGCTGTTTAAGTGCATTAGAACAGATGAGTGTTTACAGTACAAGTGCAATTTGGTCACAAATGCATTTCTGGAAATCTGATTTTGGACCCCATTTCCTTGTTGTTCCTTGTTCTTACCATTGTTCCATTTAAAACAGAAATGTCCAAAAATGCATTTTAATACAAGGGGCCTGATGCATAAACGTTGCTTATGCACAAAATGGGCATTGAAATGTGTGTAAGCAATTTCTCACGAACATATCGTGATTTATACAAGATAAACTTGCTGTAAATATGTGCACACCATCCGGGCACTCTTGACTGTGCATATGCACTCCTGTGTGTGTGTGTGTGTGTGTGTGCGTGCGTGCGTGTGTGCGCGTGCGTGCGTGTGGGCATGTTTATGTGGTTTATGAGAACAATTTTTTAGGTTACAAACGGGTAATTACAAGGGTACTATGCTATAAATGTGGTTTATTTGGACATTTCTAGTGTCCCCATAATTTAAATAGCTTAAAAAATATATTAAACAATGTTTTATTGAAAATGTAAAAATGCAGAAAGTTTTTTGTGAGGGTTAGTTTTAGGGGTTGTGTTAGGTTTGGGGGATAGAATCTATAGTTTGTACAGTATTAAAATCATTATGTCTATGGAAAGTCCTCATAATGATAGGTAGACCAACGTGTGTGTGTGTGTGTGTGTGAGAATTGGCGACTCCAGCTGAACAAATAATGAACTAAACAGATTGATTATAAACTCTGATTTTCATTTAATTTAAATTAGAATAAAAAGTAAGCACTTGAAACAGAAGTAATCGTTATCAAGACAATAGTAGGTTATATAATTTTTATATAACTAATTGAAAAGGCATTCAAATATAAGCTGTAAAGGGGAAATATCGGTTTGAGATGCACCGCATTTGGAGAAATTTACGGTATCATCATAGAGAAGGAACATACAGTAACTAAAAATAAGAGTGAAGATTTCTTAGTTTGAGATATTTTCTGTTCTGTTACAATCATGCACTGATATAAGAACAGCATTAGAATTAAGATTATCTGTAATGCGATGCGCATTTGACTGACATGAAATGGGCCAGTAAAATGGACAGTAGCTATAAGACAGGCACTGCTGGCCACATTCAGTAGTCGAACGGACCATTGGAGAGACATGTCTCATCAGAAATAGTATTGTACAGCTGCAAACAGGTACAGCAATGCACTTAAAATGTGCATCAAATGTGCTGCCTGCTCCACTACATCCTGACCCTCATCGCAATGAAACCCCTGTTCTAGTCTAATAAAAACATTATGAAAAGTACATTTGCCTTTCAGCTTTTTTTTTTATTTTTTATGTAAAATACCAGTCACATATCAAATCTTAGTAATCTGATGATATCAATCAATGCTGCAAAAAATAATTTTTATAATTTTTGTTTTGTTTCCAGTACTAAATATAAATTGCTTAGGTTAGATTTATGTCTGCAAAGATAAAAACATATTGCCAAGGGATATTTAAGATATATTCTTTGAAAACAAGTTCATATCTTAATAAATAATGTTTCTTCATGGTGCAGCATCTAACCTTTGGGCACATGTGACATTTGCAGTCTTATCTTTTATAATACAGTTTCTTGTATCGTTATATGCAACAATCACGTGTTTGGATGGTGAAATGCATATGGTAATTGTATGCAGATGAGGATATGCCTAGTAAAAAAAGTTGTTGTACACTCCATATATGGCAATTTTGTGAAGGAGATGGGGTAGTACACACTATCTTTCTGCTAGCTGGGATTTATTAAGGGAACTATGGACAGGTTCTGGCATACGTACGGTTTTATAAATCAGAATTTTTTTGTACATACGCAAAATCTGACTTTTGTGCTTATGCACACTTTTAGGAAGAAATCTAAGCAGAGTTTTATACATGAGGCCCCAGGTGTTAACTCTGCCCTTGCAGTGCTTCCCCAAGTAATGCAGCATACACTGTCAGGTAGTTGTCCTCTGTGAAGTCCACAGTACAAATGGAGGGTACATAGTGGCTTTAAATGGGGAGCTTTAGAGCACACATCTGCATCATAAGGTCACAAATGGGACTCCCTGCATTCTTGTGGACTTAACAGAAAAAGCTATGAGACCACAAGTCCCCATCAAGTATGCCATTTGGGACAGGGCTGTACAGTCATGATGCTTTGAGTGCAAAATAATATGGGTACACTCCCACAGCTCATCTCTTATAATGTAATGTTTGTTTAGATGGGACCTGACATTTTATGTGGTCTTGTTCCCTCGAATTGTAAAGCAGACTCGATACATAGAGTTAAATGCTATTATGAAGAGTTGCTGGAGGACAAAACTGTGGCTTATTTTAATCTCATGAGACGGTTTGTTCAAATATTAAGTTCTCTTCTCATTTAATTCATATGTATTATATTGTCGTTAGGCCTTATATATTGCTCTATGAAGATATGTTTAGTCTCCCCTTATAATGGGGAGAGCTGAGCATGAATTGCCAGTGGCCTCAATTTTGCATAATTTGTGCAGCACAACCACAAGATCTGCAAGATCCTAGTCAAAAAGGGAACAGAAACAGCCTCACAGACAGTGTCTGTCTGCATATTTGCTGTCTGTACACCCCCCTTTCCCCCTATCTACACTCCTGTCTTGTCCGTACCTCTCACTCGTGTGTGTGTGTGTGTGTGTGTGTGTGTGTGTGTGTGTGTGTGTGTGTGTGTGTGTGTGTCTGCTGCCATGACAGTGAAAGTTCTTGGTCAGGTCCAGACTGGCTCAGTAATACAGTACATACCAGCAGATCAGTTGGGAGCAGATTGCTCAGTTCATTTATAGCCGTGGCCTTGTGTCATTGCATGTCTGCCTGGCAACTTTGCACTAACTGTACCACTCCTTCACCCACTTTGCATATGCATGCTCTGAGAATTTAACATAATGCACATAATGTTAAACTCATTATGCACATAAACTCAAGCTCACACACTTGATATGTTTTAGTGCTGCCTAATTTATAGGTCTAACATGATTCACAGTCCACTTTGCTCGGTAGTTTTTCTTATTGCTCACACTGTTAACAGTTTAAAATACCACCCTGGCATATCTTGCATTAATTTCAGTGCCCAAGGAATTTACTTTCACAGACCTTCTCTCATCAAATTTACACCAACATAACAGCACACATCTGCACAGCATACACTTTTACTGCATTGCAATTTCTCAAAGTAGTTGTTAATTCCAAGATCATTCATTCTTTGTGCCTTTTTCATGACAGGTCCTGGTCTCCATTCTTTGGCGAAAGTGGGCAAGATGTGGGGTAACCTCAGGAATAGATGCCAAGCTCTCTTTCACACTGATGGCTCAGAGTCCAATCTGTTTAGCCAGGATATAGATTGTGTCCAATGTGTGGTGGACTTGGGCAGAGGAGCACATGCAAGTGAACCCTATGAAATTAGGTCTTCCACCCCTTCACGGGCCTTGTCACCACTCTCATTGGTGACTGGTGGACACAGAGGACATAACTGTGTGGCGGATAGTCCCCAGATAGTAGAAATCACCATTGACAAAGAGAGTGAGGATCCCCGGAGGGGCCCTCTTGTGCGTAGGGACTCCTATTCCCGTCACGCTCCCTGGGGAAGTAAAAAGAAACATTCATACTCAACTAAAACACAAAGTTCACTTGAGGCCGACAGGCGAACAGGACGTTCAAGAGGAAGTACAGCCAGGAGGGAGCGTCGTTATGGAGTTAGCTCTATCCAAGAGATTAATGATTCAGTTGGACCTAGCAGCAGTGGGCGCAGCCTTAGTGCCCGCTCTCTGCAGCAGCGACTTAGGGACACTGTAGGCCTTTGCCTCCCTTTGCCCACACACCATCGTTCTCAGTCGGCCAAAGGCCAGATGTCCTCCAAACGTAAGATCCACCTGACCGAACTGATGCTAGAAACATGCCCTTTCCCACCAGGTTCTGATCTGGCCAACAAGTGGCACCTAATTAAGCAGCATACAGCTCCAGTCAGCCCTCATTCCTCAACTGCCCTTTTGGATGCATTTGATTCAGCACATCCCACCCCTGAGGACGAAGAGGAGAGGCTTCGTGAACGACGCAGGCTTAGCATAGAGGAAGGAGTTGACCCCCCTCCAAATGCACAAATCCATACACTGGAGGCAATTTCACAGAACTCTTCCCTCTATAAACTGGGACCAAAGATGGCTCCATGTGTCGGTGAAGCACTCGGGGAGGGCAAGAGTCTGGGAACAGTTTCTTCTATTTCTGGGGGGTTGTCTGGAATAGCTTCACAGGTTGTGGCAGGTATGGCAGTGCCAACCCACCCTGTTGACTGTGATTCTGAGGAGGACTCAACTACCCTCTGCTTACAGACAAGGAGACCCAAGCAAAGGCATGCGTCTGGGGATGCTCACTGCTCCAGACAGCCAGGGTCTTGGAAGGTCCACACACAGATTGACTATATCCATTGTTTGGTGCCTGACCTACAGTCCATAACTGCACTTCCCTGTTATTGGGGGGTGATGGACCGGTACCAGGCAGAAGCACTGCTGGATGGACGGCCCGAAGGCACCTTCTTGTTGCGTGACTCCGCACAGGAGGACTACTTATTCTCTGTTAGTTTTCGACGCTACAATCGCTCACTGCATGCACGTATCGAACAATGGAATCACAACTTTAGCTTTGATGCACATGACCCCTGTGTCTTCCACTCTTCCACGGTAACAGGCCTACTGGAGCACTATAAGGACCCTAGTGCCTGTATGTTTTTTGAGCCTCTGCTCACTGCTCCATTACACCGGACCTTCCCTTTCAGTCTTCAGCACCTGGCACGAGCCGCCATCTGCCGACACACCACCTACGATGGCATTGGTGCTCTACCACTGCCTCCAACTATGCAGGACTTCCTTAAGGAGTATCACTACAAACAGAAGGTGCGTGTGCGCTGGCTGGAGAGAGAGCCACCGCTCAAGGTCAAATGAGGTCTGGCTGTGTTCCTGAGAGTGGCAGGAGTGTGGGCAAGAGCCATTCCGCCAGGAGTGTGTGGCTCATATTATCCATCGTACAGCTGACTTTAGACACACAGCAATGGAGGATGTTATGATCTTTATTTTTGTAGTTTAATGCAACATATGGAATCTCTAAGTATGATTCAAAACAGTACATGCTGTTGAAATAGCTTTTGTGCTGAAGTGTTGAGCATGCTGGAAATGAGATGGTCTCTTTCTCATTGCTCTTTTTCTCTGGATCTGCATTTGACTGCCTGCATGCCCCCACTATCTTTTGTAGTGTATTACACTATTTTGAATAGTATACAAGAGTGTAATCGCATTAATTAGCCTATTTTGTTGGCAAATGGATGACATAAACTTAATCCAGTGTTAAAATATATTCAAGTAATTCTTGGAACTCTTCACACCTGAATATCTGCTGCTTTCTAAAACCTAATATTAACTATCTAGATGCATTAATTCTATGAATTTTTGCTAAGTCACAGATAATGTATCAGCAATGCCTTCAAGAAACTTTATAGACATCACCTGAGAGTGTAAAGTTCCTGAGGCAGCACTTGTTGAGCTCTGTGTACATGGACAGGTCCACAGTTAGACACGCACCATCCAGTACTAAGCATGTTTTATTTTTAAAATGGAAGCAGATAGTGAAAGGCATGAATTAATTGCATAAAGAGGAGGGAGCTGCTGTACGCATGCTACCATTTCCTTTTACCCAGTGGCCACTAAAAGTGGACACATAGGCACAGTGCACCATGTGCCATATGATAAAGAGGGTATTATTTAAAACCAGACCCTCATGTAGTGTCATATCCCAGCATTATCATAGTTGTAAGCAATCTATTTTACTATTTTCTATTTTTATCAGTGACAGTCTAAAATAACAAATGGCACTTTAATTGTTGTCGATGTACCGCACAAAGACCTATAGACTCATGCATATAAACAGATTATATTGTTTGTCTGTGTGTCTTTTTTGGACATTATTCACCGGATGTGTTTTTACCCCCAATTTCTCCTGTTTTTTCAGCATGACTCATGACCCAAAGTGGATGTAATTGTCAAGTATCTCTTACCTAGTCCGCACAAATGGTATATGATCAAGGCTTTATTTCAGCAGACATGGTTATATATGCAACCACCAAAATTGGACAGAGAAAATCACCCATACAAAACTTGTATAGATACCTCTAATTAAAAATTTCACTTTAAATATAGTTGGAACACAGACAGATGCCATCACTGTGTATATATTTAATGTTTACTGGATTGGTGTCCAGTTCTATTGTCAAGTTTTGTTGGTCCCACATGATAATGTTGCATTTTAGTCATTGTGAAGAACACTGCCATGCTTCACTCCTCATAATTCTGTTCACTAGTGATTGAGATTCCCTAAACACTGTAAATATGTACTTTTAAAACTATACTTTTTGAAATATTTTGACTTTTAATCACAAAACATTTTGATTAAGGCCAAAAAAATCATGCTTAATGTTGAAGTGTGTAATTATCTTTTATTTAAAAAACTTTATCCTTTTCTAGTTAAATATACAAAGACTATAAGTGAGCCATTAGTTGGTTGATCACCTAAAAGATTTGAGCATCCCAACCAGCATGACAAAGCAACATTAGCTTAACCAAATGCATGATTTTGGGGAAGCATGATCTGTTTGTGTGACCAATGGATGACTGGATAAGTGTTCACAAAACCTGTTTGAAAACAACTATTTTTGCAATTCTGTTTGGCAACACTAGTGGCACAGAGATGTAACAAATCACATTTAATATCAGATGTTTGGCATTATAATAGTGGGCTCTTATGTTCCAGTCAGATGTCAGCCCATGCATAGTTATAAAAGTGGGACGATTTACAGTATTTGGATGTTTGATAATCAGCGACCAAAGGTGTGTATCACTAGGTTGTTATTGTGCAAGAGAGATTTTCCACCATGCCTTTTGATTATTTATATTGAGCACAATCACTTAAGTATAGTGTCCATCTGGCAGAGTAGCACCCATTTTGAAGCCATTTATTTCAACTGCAATTAAATACTCTTTCAGAATACGCCATGGTTGTTGCTAAAAGGAAGTCATTTAGTTAATTTTTAGCCTTTTTTATATATGTTTTCCACTTGAATGACCTGACTGAATCCTCAAAACAACCAAACTTCTTCCACCTTGTACACTGTATGCTCTGTATACAGGCACATTATGTCAACTGGTGCACGTCAGACGATGTCAGCAGCTTTCAAGCCTTTGAGAATACTAGACTTTTCATTGAGTTTAAAAACAGAACATGTTACCAGAGCCCTTGGTCACAGTTAGCAGTTTCAAAGTCTCTACCGAGCCATATAGCCTAATATATTAACATGTCGCAGGTTTTCAAATTTAAATATGTCACAGCTTTATAATTACATTTGACAAATATTATGCATAGTCTCATATTTGTCTGTGCACCAAAACACCATGGTATTGCCGTGTTTTTTAGGGACATGGTAATGTCTTAGATTTCTGGAAATTTTTCCGGGGGCGGTTTGGCCATCCGGAGAAACGAATGGGCTGGTGGGTTGGCTGCGAAACAGGCCAAATGGGCCGCGATAAGCCGCCGCGTTATGCATAACAGACCCCCCACCGTTCAGCAACTTTTGGGCCAGTTACTATGTAATCTCCCGGGCCGATTTCTCTTCCCAGTCCAGCCCTGGGTTCAGATGATGTAAACAGCATTTTCAAGGGCGTTGGTTTAAGGGCAGTTAAACACTTTGTGTAAGCCTGTTCCTCACCATATCCCTTGCCTTTACACTTAAACCGTTCTGTTAAACAATGTTGACATATCATTTGGACTCTCTGTGCCACTACACAGAGAGCGAGTGTCTTACACCTTGCCCTGCTTAACAGGCACTAATAACAGGCTAAATTTAATACCCTAGCCTCTAAATTTACCACCTGCTAAAAGGACCACTCTGTGTTTCTTGATGGGTGCTGTGAAAATAGAGAAGAGAGAGACATTTTTGTTCTAATTTGTCCTCTTCCTCCCCAATCTGACCACATCCTCAGCATCAGCCTCTTTCTCGGATATGTAACGCTGAATGCAGAAAGCCTGTTGTTTGTCTAGTCCGGATGCTATGCTAAAGTTAGCATTAGCTTAAGTCTAACACACAAAGTGCTCTATTGAATGCTGTGAGGAATGGGGCTGTGTTCAAAACCACAGTCACTATTTAATTAGTAGTTTAGACCAGTGGTTCTCAACTGGTTTTGCTTTATTTTTCATTGGACATCAAGTTGTGACTCAATACAATACTAAAATAGTTTATTGTAGAAAAGTAACAAAAATGTCTGAAATGTATTTATATTACTGTGTATTACATGAGCCCAACTATATGCAACACTATTACCTTATTATTACCTTAAAATATTACAATATTGTAAATGCATAAACAACAGTAAAAGAGTGATTTACCAGACTAACACATGGAACATGCACTTGGACAATTATTAGTCATATTTTTAGTTAGACGCACACCCTGCTAAAAGAAATAAAAATAACAATAATGAAAAATGTAAACTAATGGTTTTTACTATAAATATTTTTACGAGTATAGTATGTATTGGGCCATATCTCATTAGGATTAAATGTTTGTATTAATTGCAATTACAGATATTTACTGGTCCCTGGTGGGATCCACTAGATATAAAATGCAACCATTAGAAGGAAACATATTAACAGCAGAAACTAACCCAATCTCATGTAAAGTTGTACATAATTTATGAGACTTCACGTGCAAATGCCCAGATATCTAATGCGGAAGGAAGTGTGAGTTCTGCATTCGAGGCGTTAAGAATATACCCAAACCCCTCTTCTAAACTTAACCAATCAGTAGAGCATGTAAACCTGATAGGAAGCTGTTGTGTGTGACAGAAGCAAGTAATTGTTGCGTATGAGCTGGAAACGATGTCCAGCGATGTCATTGGCTGTAGAGAAAGTCGTAAGAATTGCAACAAGTGCAGTAGCACGATATCATATAAATTAGCCAAATGTAGAAAAGTAATACGAATCATGCCGATTTCACCATGAGAGTGTGTTTGTAGAAACCCACTGGAACTATTATAGTTTCCCTTAAAACTAATACACTTCCCTTTATAACCATTAAAATTAGAGTTCCATTAGAATTTCAGATGGGTAGTCTTTGACATCATCAACAATAAACATGAAAAGTGTTACCCCTCCCATTTAAACATTGATAAGCCTATTTATTTTGCTACCCTTACTATACATGGTCTTATGGGTATTTGCTATTTTTATTTGCAATAGGCATTATTGCTTTCCATGACCCTATCAATACATATGTGACCCACCAGTGTTAACCTACGAGGGATGTTTAGCACATTAGTCTAACCCAACACAGTGTTCTACAGTAACTCAGGCATGGTTTGTTACATTTAAAACGGGAAATATAATAGCAGCAGTCAGACTGCAGAAGCAACAAAGATTACAGTGAGGAGTCTTCTTTTGAGACTTCTATGAGCTGAATCGTTTGCTAATGTCCTGGAGGTGCTTTTTCCTTGTTTTCAATGGTTAAGTTGATAATTCTGAAATAGTTTCTCTATATGGAGGAGTCTGAGGCTGTTTTGGCCCTTTTTCCCCATGGGAAATAGCTTATGTCAGACATTGTAGCACATACTGACTGACTATATGACCATGTCAAGGAGACCTTTCTTGTAACCTAGCTGGTGAAATATTGCTTGAGACGTCCACGCATACTCAAATGTAACCATAATTGTTCTAGCCTTATGATTGTAACCGGTCTACAATTTGATTTCATGTTTTAAAGCGATGTTTTAAGTTCGAGTGAATTATAGAATGCACTATGTATATGCTACAGTCTGGCGGGGCAACAGTTGATCTTGAACTTACTAATGCTTCTTTTAAGAGCATAACTCTTTTGGTTTTCCTTTAGGGCCAATGTGTAAGCTTTTGGGCCTCATTTATAAAGATGTGCATCTTTATAAACATGTGAATGCACTATAATTTCCTAAAAGTTCTTATGAATATTTAATAAAATGTCCATAGCAGTTTTTTTTAGCAACATATGGTAACACTTTACAATAAGTTTGTATTTGTTAACATCAGTAAATTAATTAGGTATCATGATCTAACAAGTATTTTCTACAGCAGCCAATAAAAATACAACAAAGTCATTATTATTTCTTGTTCGTTCATAATGCATGAACTGAAGTTAACATATACTTTTTATAACTTTTATTACAATGTATTAGTTCATGTTGAAATTAAAATTAACCAAGATTAATAAGTGGTGTAAATGTATTGTGCAATGATAGTTTATGGTAATGTAAAAATGCAAGTGTTTCTCAGAATATACTTGTACATGCAAATGTGTTCACTCATTCATTTATTTAGTCACACAAATGAGCGTGCACTGGCATACCAAAAAAATGATAATAATAAAAAGCTGTTTTCATGTCAGTTTCTTCCTTTATAAATCCTTTTTTTTCCACTTTTAATGCAAGATGAAATCCATAGAATTTTGTATGAAATTTGATTTTATAAATCAAGCCCCTGATTTTTTTACTTTGGTTCTCAGTGTCAAAATGTGTTTCAAAAAAGGTTGTGTAATAGTTTATGCATGCAGAGTAGCATTTTAAAAATATGTTATTTTTACATAAATCATACAATATCTCTAATACAAAATGAGTGTTATAAACCATGGTTGCAATCCTATGTCACTTTAATGCTATACGTGCACGCTTAGCAGTATGTACTGTATGTGGACACTTTGTGTTGACAGGGCTTGACGATGATGGGGGCTAATGATTGTCATTCTACCTCCATGACCGCCTTAATCATTTTGAACAACCACAACAGCCTCCTCTGCTGCCACAGACTAACACATCGCAAATCAAACACATATCATCAAATTATGCTCTCTGTTCTCATTTTATTTACTTATGTCTGGATGGAAGAGGACTATTTAGGAAACAAAGATGTTCACAGTTTAGTTAATTTTAGTGTTTGTTTTCTCCCATCTGAATATTTCCATTGACTTGTTTTCTTTTATTCTTTGCATAACACGTTCATTGTTACAGCCAATGAATGCACTTGTAGATGTCACTCTTGGTGCTTTGTGAATGCTTCATTGTCTTAATAATAAAAGTATTTAGTGTATTCCATGCAGTAAATACATACATGTTCACAGATTGGTTTCTTTCATCTGCTTTGGAAACATTTTTGTATATTTAATATGCATCATTTAAATTCTTGATGGTTTGTAGGGTGTGTTTGTCACTTTTTGTGAACCTCTGTAGCCAGTTGCCCTTGAAATTAACACAAAATAATTTTTTTTTCTTCTTTACCTTTAATTTGACATTAACTTGTGTTCCTGATCTATTGTGCATGATTAATCAGTGCAAGTTATTCCAAAGAAAATAAATTGTCAACTTGTCATATAGCGTATGATAAATATGTAAATAATTAAAATAATTATTAATCAGATAAATAATTAAAACTTGTCATCCTCCAACCAACTGAATTTTGTTCCAATTATTGGTTCAAAATAGCCATTGGTTTTCTGCTCTACAATAGGGACAATGTTTCACAATCCAATCTGTCACATTATCAAAGTAAATTGTGTTGCAAATGCATTTCATGATTACATTATTGACAAAAAGTATTTTTTTGTCTACACTGTTTTTTCTATTGCATTCCGTCATTCATTTTTGTGGTTATGAAATGCGAATCGTTATCTAAATATCCTCTATAAGGATCTTGAGTTAAGAATTGTAAGCTGAGATTTGGCCTGGAGGTCAGCGGTGTTATTTGTCCTTTTGAAATGAAATATAAATAGCATGCAGGTTATCAGTTACACATTATCCACCCACAGCTCATGAATAATTGAATGTATCCTTTGGACATGGACTGAGCAGAAGAAAAGAAGCCATTTATATTTGATTCATTAAAAAATGGCATTATTCATTGCTCAAATGCTGCTGGACCATCAATAAAACCTAATCTTTGCAAACAACACTCCCAATTTCTACTCTTTGTAGCTAGCTGTGTGTACAGATTGAATTAGATCCAAACTCCATTTATTCAATTTCTTTCTCTTTGATGAAAGAGAGCTGGCCAGTGGGTGAATGAATGAGTGAATTAAGATTTTCCCATTTCCACACTTACCTTCCATAGCCAGCATACCGCCTCACCAGTGTAAGAAATTAACCAGGATGTTGACATTTTGAAGCTAAATCGGGGGGACATTGTCACACTATATGGGGTAAGTTGTCACAATGTCACGACCTGCCCTCCAAAAAAAAAAACCCTAAACCCTAGGTTAGGGTTTAAATGAAAGAAAAATTTAAAAATTGATGTTTCTCTTTCTTCCATGGTACATAAAAGTGATTTTCCTATTAAAACCATGGTTAGGCTTAGGGCTTGAATAAGGGGTTTGACTTTATTGTTAGGATTAGGTTTTGTGTTAAACTTAGTAATAAAATGATAATAGCATTGTTTGTTGCTTTGTTTATTTTTCTCTACAGGAGTAAATGTTGTACAGTTTTGTACAAGGCAACGGACACTTTCGATTTCTTAAGCCATCTCGTAATATTATTACAGCTTGCCATGAGATGGGGTGGATCTACATGTCTCTTTCAATGGACACCTGCATTAAACAGCTTATTATAGGAGTTAACAATTTAAAAGTAAAACAATGAAGCAAAAAATTATTTACGAGCAAAAATGGAAAAAAAAAATAATGTACAAAAATATCAAGCAACACATTTTGTATTGATAAGTTGTATGAATTTATGGCCATTTTTATTACAAACATTTTACAACCTGCTCCAATCTGACATTCATGAAAAATACTATTTCTCTGAGAACACAGTTCAAACCTTCAGTTAAAGTCTACCTTCATTATATAGTTGAACCTTGCCTGTAGGCATTGCAGTGTGATTTTATTGTGTTCACTTGTTTGCCCAAGAGCTATAGTAAAAACGCATTGACTTAAAATGTTACTTTGGAGGATAGAATTCTAAAAAATGATTCTAAGTTGAATATGGTTTTGAACTAGGTCTTTGAAACCAACATATTCACAAAAGAGATCTTTCCAGATAACTGCTTCTCGCAAACACAGAAGCACCCAGCTCTCTCTAAACATCTGTGTGCACTTCTTTCCTGCTTCATATCTCCGCATATAATCCATAAGTAATGCAGAATGAGAGAGGGAGAAAAAGCTACTGTCTCTTTTGCTCTGGATTGTCTCCAAGTCTGTGGCAGCAAAGTAAACGGTGACCTCTTGCTCACCTCTCTCTGCCAAATACACACACATGCACAGGCTCCCATCCATATTTCATACCAGAAATACATCCCCAGATAGTATTTTACACCCAGTGTGGAAGGCAGTAGTCAAGCTGTCTGGGAGGAGAGGGCAGGGCCTAAATCTGCTTCCTGTACACCAGTTTGGCCATCGGAGCCAAGAAAAACACAGCCATCACTATCGTACTGTCATCTGCAGAAACGAGCCTTACTGTGATCTCTACAGCGGATTAACCTCAAGCTCATGAAAATATGACGACTTTGCCATGTATTGGCAAGATTAAACCGCTTCAGGTGGGTGGTGTGCTTAAGTCATTTTGGCACAGTTTTAGTTCTGAGTTAATGTGTTGAGCAAAACTGGCACAGTGTCTCTGTCAGTCAACTATACAAGGAAAAACATGACAGAGAACCACAAATATGGAGTACACAGTGTGCAATTACTAATTAATATGATCTTGCCATGCATAATTGGAAAAACCATCTGCATCTGGTCTCACCATCTGCAACAGCATACAGTAGAATCAAAGTGGTGATTTGTGTCATATGTGCCAGATTCAAATCGGCACCCGCACCGACACAGGCTATGCTGGTCAAGCGTCTGTAATTTGTATTTGCTCAAACAGTTACTCATACAGTCTTTTGAAGCATAGGATGTGTTTATTTTATAGGCATACTTCCAACTCATCAGCAAAGTACCACGATAAAATGTTTACAACTCATAAATGCAGTCAATACATCAAACACAATCTTCCTTTGATGCATGCTTTGTTTGTTGTTTACATTAGTAGCGGTTGTCATTCGTCACACAAACAGCTCCTCAAAGGAACTTTTCAAGCACTTAAGACAATTATTTTATGTACCAAACAGCCAAATTGTACCAAAATAACAGTTTACAGCTTGTGTATGCAGTCATTACAGCTAAATGTGATCTTCCCATGCACGCAGCCACGTCTGCTAGCGCTTGTCACACACACACACACTGTCACGTTTAAATGTGTTTTTGTTAATGTTTTGTGTTCATGTCTTTTAATTTGAAAGTTTAGTTCCTTGCTCCTGTTTCCTCATGTGATATCCTGTTTCCCTCCACGTTCACGGTTTTGTTCTCATTAGTTTATTGTCTTGTTAACTCGTTATCATTCTTGTTTTGTCATTGTTTCATGTTTTAGTAATTGTGTTCATTAGTTTAGTCTCGTCATTGGTTGTCTGTCATGTGGTTACCCATGTCCATGAATTTAAGCCCACATGTTTGCCATTGTCTGTTGTTAAGTATTGTGTTGGTGTAACGTCATGTTAGTCTTCAGACTATTAGTCAATTCAAGTCAAGTCAGCTCTGTAACGTTGCAGAATACCTACTATGAACCCAGCAATTAAACTACTGCGGTTACACCAGGGGATAGTTTCCTCGAGGACTATGTGGCTGAGTTTTGTAGACTGTCACTTGGTGGCCTCAAATACCTTTTTCACGTTGACTTAAATAAACCAGCCTGCTCCATGATGCCTGGAGGCAAAATTCAATGGACTCTGGCTAGTTCATGGACTATGCGCTGGTGCTGAGCGGTTTGTCCTTCACTATGGGAGTGGCTGATGAGGGACACAGCACTCCCACAAATGCTGCCATGTTCAACGAGCCAGCGTTGCAAGCCTCGTCTGTCCCAGAGACAGTGTTGCAAGCCTCGTCCATCCCTGAGCCAGCATTGCAAACCTCTGCCTCATTGTGCCAAGTCACTATGACCCCTGAGCCTGCCTTGGCCCCACCCTTGGAGCCTTCCACAGCAGTGTTCACAGCCACGGAGCTCACTCTGTCAATGCTAGTGCCATGTCATGTTTAAATGTGTTTTTGGTCAGGTTTAGTGTTCATGTCTTATTTTGAAACTTTAGTTCCTTGTTCCGGTTTCCTCTTTCTGGTCATGTGATATCTGGTTTCCCTCCATGTTTATGTGTCTTGATCTCATTGGTTTATTATCTTGTTAACTTGTTATCAGTCTTGTGTCATTGGTTAATTTTTTATTAATCTTGTTATGTTCATTAGTTTAGTCTCGTCATTGGTTATCTGTCATGTGGTTACCCATGTCCATGTATTTAAGCCCTCGCGTTTGCCATTGTCTTTTGTCAAGTATTGTGTTGATGTAACGTTGTGTCAGTCTTCAGACTATTAGTCAAGTCTAGTCATTGTTTATTCAGGTCAAGTTTATGTCACTTTGTTTTGATAATTCATGCTGAGATATCACTTTGGATTTTACTTTGTAAATAAAACTGAACTTGGGTTCTCACATCATCCTAATCCTTTCCTGTGTTCAGCCTGTCCTGCCTGTCTCTATGTTATACACACAATATCTGAGATGTCAAACAGTGCATGGGTAAATCGGACTGCTGAGATTTTTTTGTTTTATAGCTATATATAAAATAAAAACAGTACAAAACATAGCCCATTTGTTAATATTTTTACTACAGTATTTTTTTTTAAATGACATGAAACAAAAGACTAGTCTACACTCTGCCCCCTCTAGTGCAGTGTCAAGTGCAGAAATAACTCACTCTAGGGTGCACTGCAGGGGAATTTAGACCCTACTCATGTAAAGGTTAAGACATTTGTAGGTTGATTTCCCTGAAAAGTGTAATTACTGTGGCACTATCATCCCAACTAGCCTGACATTGGCTCAACCAATGATGTGAGTTTGTAGCATGACTATATGTTTTGCTGAAATAATAATAAAAAAAAAACTTTTACAACTTTGGCAACAAAATCTCAATGTTTGCGCTTTGCACAGTCAAACAAATAAGTACAGCCAGTGCTGAAGCATTTTACCAATCAAAAATTAGCATAAATAATTCTGATTCAAAAATGGCCAGTATCGTCCAATCACTACCAACCATGTTAAAATAAAATTTAGCTTTATAAATTCTGAATCTAATTACTGATTATCATTGTCCCATGTCTGCCAACCATGTTGAGTTGTCCAAACTTCATCTGCAGACTGAAACTGAACTTTTTACTAGAAGTTAGGAGTGACAGCACATGGCTGCATAGGAAAGATTTAGGATACTCCTTTGCCCCCTATTTAGCAAATGACTTAACCTCCATTCCCCGTCTGTCACTCACTTCGACGTCGTGTCGAAGAAACGACACTAGGGGTCTCTCTTGAGTGCTGAATATGCCTCTGATCTATGAAAAAAGGCCACTGAGAAGTTGCAAACAGTATTTGCATACCCCGCCCCCGGACATACGGGTATAAAGGCGAGGAAATACTACACGTTCATTCAGAAATTTTCTTCAGAGCCGATGGTCGTGTATGCAGCCAGCTGCGAGTAACACACACCAGATCCTGCTTCTGTTCCTCTGACGGTTCCAGCATTGCGGTCGCGGCTTTCTTTTGTCATGAGAGAAAGCCACTTCAGCCGCCCCCCACGCCTCGCCTCCTTCCTACGGGATTGAGGCAGGCGCCGCGTTCAATGAAGGTGATTTGGGGACAATGACGGGCTCTGTTTGCCGGGTAAACCCCCTCGAACCCCCCGCCCCCCCGGCACGCTTGCTTGCTTCAGAATTAAATGATATCACCGCTGCATCGGAGAGCATTACAGTGGCGTCTGATGCTGATGACTCGCCTGGGCCGCCACCTTCGGGTCTGCTCGCCCAGCCTGAGCCTGACGCACAGAGGTCTGCTATGCTTTCCCGGGCTACTTAATTGGTCCCGTGGGCATGTGCGGCACTCACAGCCACGCCCCCCCCCGCCCCACCGCAAACCTGCCGCCATGGGCCATGCCCTGTCTGCTCGCCGAGGGCATCCTCCTGCGGCTATGAAACACCCTGCTCTGCCTCAACCTGGGCCCAGCTCTCAGCCCCAGCGTAAAGCACTCCGCAGGAAGCAGACGCCTCCGTCTCACAGACCCCCTCGAGGACCCGTAAGGCTCCCAGGTGCTCCGGAGACGCTCGATGGTAAGACCGCTCCGTCCCCCGGTGGAGGGCCGGGAGGAGAATTTTTTGTTGAATTCGTTTTCACATTTTCACATTCTCAGTAGCAGAGCTATTTCCTTTTGTCTCTGGGTCACCTGGCCCGGAAATTCCGTTCTCACGGCACTCTGCCGCCAGATCTCAACAGTCCCGGCATCCTGGACGCAGACCACCCGCCTCCAGCCCCCATGACTGTTCCCCGGCCGGCCAGTTCCGACAAGTCTAGAGGACGCCTACCCTGGTCCTCCTCCTCAGTCGCTAACCCGCCCCCTGCCTGGTGTGCAGACCAAGGTAAGTGCTTTGAGTCTTTTCTCAGCACCAGAGCCTCGGGACGCGTCACCGCCTCCCGACACCACCTTACCTGCTCCGCCCCGCTGCTCCAACCCCGCCAATGTCAAAAATAATTGTCCCCTTGGTGCCCCTAGCGCGGAGTTTGGACACGTGGCTCTCACTTCCAAACCTGTCTTGCTGGCTGGCCCAGACCATCCGACACGGTTACGCAATTTAGTTTTCCAGGCTTCCGCCCCCCTTCACGGTCGTCGGCTTCTCCGCAGTACACAGCGAACATGCCAAGTCCCTGCGCACAGAAATTGCCTCTTACTCAAAGACGCGATAGAGCCTATCCTTCCAACCGAGATGAAGAAGGGTCTCTACAGCCCTTACTTCATCATACCCAAGAAAGGCGGCGGCTTACGACCGATCTTGGACCTGCAAGTTCTCAACCAAGCATTGCACAAACTCCCGTTCAAAATGCTCACGCAGAACTTTTAATCTGCGTTCGACATCTAGATTGGTCCGCAGTGGTAGACCTGAAGGACGCGTACTTCCACCTCTCAATTTTGCCTCGACACCACCCCTTTCTGTGGTTTGCTTCGATGGCCAGGTGTATCAGTACAAGTCCTCCCCTTCGGCATGTCTCTGTCCTCTCGCGTCTTCACGAAAGTCGCAGAGGCAGCTCTTGCCCCGCTCCGAGAAGCCGGCATCCGCATACTCAATTACCTCGATGACTGGCTCATTCTGGCCCACTCACGAGAGTTACTATGCACTCACAGAGACCAGGTGCTCAGGCACCTCAGCAGTTTGGGGCTTCAGGTCAACTGGGAAAAGAGCAAGATTACTCCGGTTCGGAGCATCTCTTTTCTCAGCATGGAGTTTGACTCAGTCTCAATGTCAGCACGTCTCACCAACAAGCGTGCGCAGTCAGTGTTGAGGTGCCTCGCCACTTTGAGGCTGGGCACAATGGTCCCAGAGGCTCCCGGGGCATGTGGCATCCTCCGCGCGGACGCGCTTCAGCACTGGCTTCAGACTCGAGTCCAGAGACGAGCATGGTGCCGCGACACACACCGTGTGACGATCACCCCCGTCAAGCACTCAATCCCTGGACAGACCTCTGTTTTCTACAGGCAGGAGTACCCTTGCAGCAGGTGTCCCGACGCGTCTCCGTCATGACCGACACCTCCAGATTGGGTTGGGGTGCCATGTACAATGGGCACGCAGTAACAGGCCGTTGGAAAGGGGCCTTGCTGTGCTGGCACATCAACTGCCTGGAGTTGTTGACTGTTTTCTTTGCCCTGCAGAAGTTTCTCCCGTTAGTTCGAGACAAACATATCGTGATCAGGTCAGATAGCACCACTGCGGTGGCGTACATAAATCGCCAAGGCAGCGTACGCGCCCGCCACATGTCACGACTCGCCTGTCGTCTCCTCCTTTGGAGCCAGCAGCGACTCAAGTCGCTGCGCACCACTCACATCCCCGGCAACCTCAATGTGATAGCGGACGCGCTGTCACGACAACGCTTGCCCCTGAGCAGCTCTTTGTCTGCTTTGGGACAGCAGAAAGGGAAAGCTGTCTCCAAACAGAGGCTTTCCCACTGGGTGGTGGATGCCACCTTACTGGCCTATCGCATCCAGGCCGTGTCCCCCCCTTGCGGGTCCGAGTGCACTCAACAAGGAGTATTGCATCCTCGTGGGCACTGGCTATGGTGCACCTCCCTAGCAGACATTTGTAGAGCAGTGGGTTGGGCAACACCTAACACCTTTGCGAGATTTTACAATCTCAGGGTTGAGTCAGTCTAATCCCATGTTTTCTCAGGTCCAAGCCGGTAGAACTCAGTACACGGGAACTCAGGTTTTAATGTAAAAACGTAATGAGGTTTCTCACCAGATATAGTTTTGTTGGTTTTTCTCCCAAAGTCAAACTCCACTGAGATCGTCAACATGTTGTTTTGTCACATGACTCGGTGCACCAAAAGTTTAACACTTTACTGACAGCCCAGAGTGTTCTAAACTGAGATCAATTAGCTTAAATTAAGTTAAATTATGTGTAGCATTCCATGAAGAAAAAACACAATGTCCACAGAGGAGGAATCGGGATCACACATTGCTAGTCTTTTTGGGCATGATTCATCAGTGCATGTCATTTTAAGTAAAACAAATGTTTGTGTTCGTAACCTCTATTCAAAAGCATGTTTACATGCATAATCTTATGCCGCTTGAGAAGCCAACAATGTGTGTGGTCATGTTAACATTTTAATTGGTTTCCTTTTAATCAATTATGACCTTACCCTTGGTAAGGTCATAATTGATTTAAGCAAAAAATTATTGACATGGATAGATATTACCCTGATTTTGCATTGCATGTAAACAATTTTATCAGCGACTTAACCAATGTGTGCAATTGTGCATGACTGTTCATGTTTTGATATGAAATGCTGAGAAAAATCAGATGATTTTGAGTCTCGTGTAAACATGATTTTCTTGTGTTATCAGATTTTTTGAATAAGATGATTTTAGGTAGTTATCAGTATTGATGTGCATGTAATTGTGCTTAATTTAATGGAATGCTTTGCCTCAGAAATAATTATGAACTCCTCCCATCCAACCACTTGACATTCCACAATTTTATACCCACATTTAAGATCTTTTAAATAGAACATTATTTACAAACATTGCAGCTTATGGGCAAGTGGTGGCAGAAAGCCGGCAAACTTTTCTGTTAGATTTGTCAAATTAGACAGCTAGCACTATATTCTATAATATAGAATAAAATTAGCCTTCAGGTTCAAAGTTAGCTAGGTTTGGGTACACCTTTGCTAGTTACACAACTAGTTGCAATCGTTGATAAAACAGAAGTACAACACAAAGCCATCATAAATACAGAAGAACAGTATTCTTAACTATCTATTATTATATTGACATGAGTTAATAAAATACCTCTAATAAAATGTTTGCTGCAAAGCTGTGGGTTGGAAATTACCTCCTAAGTCTAGTCAGATCTCTAGATGGTTTGAAGCCACATATGCCTACAAGAGGCATTTTTCATGATGGAATTTGATAAAAGTGAAGCTCCAGTCTTTTTGTCACCACTTTTATCTGTAACATAGGCTGTGACATTACCAAATTATTGGTCTAGTCCTGATAGATAAAATGAAGTCCCAACTAAATTTTTTTCTAATTGAATTTCCTGTTCCACTCAGGAATGCAGAAGTAAAATAGGTTGCAAACAGCATTTCAGGCTGACTTTAACCTTAGGTCGACTTCACTGCAAAGCTGACGTTTCTGCCAAAATTTTTAGTCTTTATAATCCTTCATCAAATTCCTTTCTGCTGATGTTGCCTCGCCCCCTATTTTATAACCCTCAAACCCCCTGTCACATGAAGAAAATGTTTCACATTTTAATTAATTTCCAGTGGATTATACTGTACAATTATACAATACAATGATATCCTCTCCTACAATTTTTCTCATTAATTACCCTGTTACGCTCTGAATTATGTCAGATTGTTTCATATTTAAAGCTCCGATACACTCAACAAAGTCCTTTTTTGTTCTAAGCTGGAAAAGGGCTAAAAAGTCGAGCAATGGTGTCCAATTTAAAAACATTTAGACACTGCTCATGCCGTTGGGGCCGGCATTTAGTGGAGCATTTAAATATGAGGCACATGCTGTCTTGTTAACATTATATGTAAACATTAACTATTGTGACATTAAAATGTGTTAATGACTACATGCCTCATTAGATGAAGAGAAACAGATCTGTAAAAGAAGCGACTCTGTGATGATTTCATGTATATGCAGTAGATAATGTGAATGTGTAATTTGTCATATTATTCTGCATTCATGGTGCTAATGCTAACATTCTATACATGAACCTAATATGCATCGGTTATCATCTGTTATTATATTTTAAAGACTTTGTAGACTGCTCAGATGGTCAGATGTGAATACTAGACATCAAACTGCCATCAGCAGAGTGCTGGAGCACTGAGCGCATGCAGCCAGATTGTACTATGAACACACAGAATGCACATGCGCCTTGAAATACTTGCACTAATTAATTGGTCCACAAGGTGTCAACACTCATATTTGAGCTGCTGCTGTCATGAAGAAGTGCTAGAAGAAGATGTAATAGTTGCTAAACATCAGGATACGAAGGTACAAACAACAACAGTGGATGTGCACATCAAGAACACATGTGTGAGGAGGTCAGGAAATACCTGCATTAGTATAACTCGAGTCTGAAGGAATATAAATACATCTTTATTGGTCTAAATTGTCCAGTATCTCATAGCAGTCCTAGTATGCATGTGCACCAGCTCAGCAGCTCTCCACGCCATTCTGTTCATGTTGGATAATCTCAACTGTGTGAAGAAATATTGTCATCAGAGTAGGTGGAACAGCGTTCCACACCCACCGATGATGTGGACCAATGGCAGTTAGAAGGTGTTTAATAGCTGTTATGAAGTTTTCCTGAAAGTCTGCGCCTGCATGCTGTTTCGAACCACTGCTACGAACTCAAAAACACCTTCTTTTTGGTCATATTTATTTAGAAATGATGTCACACCTGTTTTTTATTCCTTTTATTACTGGAAGGATATTGGGACCTTTAGTCGACTTTGTTGCCGTTGGCAAACATGAACATGTTTGCATCTCTTTAAAACTACTCAATGCACACTTCTTTTCCAATCCAACACTTCAATTTTTTCCAAATTTTCAACCTTTTGTCATCCCGTTTTACCTTCTATCCTGGCAAGTGAATGAAACAATCGGCATTTGTCCCATTATCTCATTCTGCCAAAATTAATCCTGGGTATGTTCTACCAAGTGTCTGTATTTAATTTACCTCCAGATGAAATCATGTCAAGTTCCCACAAGCCGAATGTAAATGTCTCAAAAGTTGATTTGTTCAGTCTATTTTATCATCAAGATCAGCATCTGCTTTGGATCGTTATTTTCCCTGAGCATTTTTTCTTGATATTTGTCTCTGACTCTCTGTGTCCCTTTTTCACCCCATAAGTTCTATCCACCTTCTCACTGTAGTGCATTATTGTTGTTTGGCTGGCCTTCCTATAAACCCAAGGACTGGGGACTCTGGTCTCTCTCTCCTGACTGCCTGCAAAGCTCAGACCTGCTCTGGGAAGTTTTCCACAGTTTTAATCCTGGCATAGTTATTCCACTCTATGTACGTGTTTATGAAGTCCTGACAAAATCCTTCCTCTTCAGCCTCTCCCTCTCTCCTTCACTTCCCCTCTCTCTCCCTCTGGGGCTTGACTCACTGAGATTTAATTTCAGCTTTTCTGCGTATAGAGAAAGATTCTGCTACTTTGTAGGGCTAGTAATGGAGTTGTTTTGAGACTATTGTTTTTTGCAGGCGGTGTGCTCTGAAATCTAAAGTAGCATTCTGGTTTAAATAAAAGTTAAAGACACTATATATATTTATATATATATTCTTCCACCTTATGGTTATTTTAATATTTAGGGATAAAATATGTTACATTTATATGTCTGATTTTTAACTGTAGATATACATTATATTTCTCCTTAATGACATGATCTCTTAAAAGAAGTAGGCATTGTGTAATTGAGATTTGGTTTTTACTATTCCAAAGAGTAAGCAGAGATGTTGGATGTTTGGGAGGAGTGTTAATTTGGGATGTATCACCTAATAGGCATAATGATGGAAGCACAGGGATTTTGCTTATTGGTAACATCTTTCCAGAAGGTAATCTGGTGTATTGAGTTTGCAGTTGGTGCATCTGTCTGAAGTGGCTAATCCCATTTAAACATCTTGCATTGTGTAATATGTGTTCTGTGTAGAGTTTTATACTGGATTAATTGGAATTTTTTTGTTTGTATTTATGATGGTGTGTCTGCAGACTTTTTTTCCAGAATTCCTTATCTATAATGATGTTGAGATCTTTTTCCCATTGTTTAACAGGTGCTGACATCTATGTATCTATGTATGATATTAGGGTGTATAATTTAGCGAGTAACTTTACTGAATTACTGATTGCGTTGATGTGTTCCATAAGTGGTGATGGTTGTTCTATACTCTTGTTTCCAACTGTGGATTTAATAGAGTTTCTAATTTGTAGGTAGTAGTAGTTTTCTTTCCTAAATCATATTTCTTAATTCTGTAAATTTAATGAAGTTGTTCGCAGTAAACAGATGATGCAAGTGTGTGATACCTTTTTCTTTCCATTTTATATTATTAAGAGGTGTTTTTTTTATTGTAAAATCAGGGCTATGCCATATGGGTGAGCTTATGTGTGGTGTAAGCTCATGGCTTGTCAAATCATAGTATTGTTAAAAAGGTTATGCTGTTTGATCATTTTTTTTTTGAACGAAGATCAGATATGGTTACTTCCTTACATTCTGCCTGTTCTAACTCTAGCCATGGGTTATGGAAACTGTCATATTTGATCAATTTGCAAAGGTATTGTAATTGAGATGCTAAGTAGTAGTGTTGAAAATTGGGTGCTGCTAGACCTCCTATATCTTATTCTTTCTTTTTTTCCAGTAAAATTTGCTAATTGTTCTATGTAATGATGTAAACCACTTCTTAGTTGGTTGTACTGGGGTCATGGTAAATCAATAATTGATTTTTGGCAGTATACACATTTTAACTGTTGCTAGACGACCTATGACAGAGAGTGGTGAGTTCATCCAGCGATTTATATTTTTCTGTTGTTTTTAATAGCGGAATAAAGTTGAGATTAGGTTCAGGGATATGTGTATCCCTAGGTATGTAATATTATTTATTGTAAATGGTGTGTTCTGTATGCTTGTATCATGCGGTTTCATATTCAGTGGTAAGATTGTTGATTTGTTCCAATATATGCATGGAATATTCTGATTAATATTTTAATTGTTTCTGTAAGTGATGTCTTTGGATTTTGTAAGAAGAGTAACATATCGACATCATATAAAGAGATTTTATGGTCAGTGTTGTGTGATGAAATTCCATAAATATTTTCATTCTGTTTTATTGCAGCAGCTAGAGGTTCTATGAATGGAGCAAAGAATAATGGGGATAGGGGGCATCCTTGCCTATTTACTCGCTGTAGCTGGAATGGTGGTGATATGATGCCATTTGTTATGACAGATGCCAATAGTGCACTATATAATGTTCTGATCCATTGAATAAAAGCACATTTTTGAGTGTCGTATGAAGGAAGTGCCAGTTAACTTTATTTTAAGCTTTTTCAGCATCAAGTGATACGATTATTGCTTTTTTAGTGCTTTGTTTACATAGATTCATGATGTTGAATAACCGTAGGGTGTTATTTAATGACTAGCGTCCTTTGATGAAACCTGTTTGGTCTGGATGAATGAGAGATGAGATTACTGATTCAAGACATGTGGCCAAAGCATTACTAATTATGTTTAAATCTGTATTGATAAGATATAATGGGCGATAACTGGTGCATAATGTTGAGTCTTTGTTCGGTTTAAGCAGGATTGAGATTAGTGCTGTGTTCATGAGTTGGGATGGAAGAGGTATTTTTCATTGCTGCTGTCATTCTCAAGAATAGTTGTGATATGACTGGCCAAAAGTTTTTGTAAAATTCTGGTAGATATCCATCTAAACCTGGAGCTTCATTGTTTGATAATGAGTCAAGTGCCTTTTTGTATTCGATTTCTGATATACAACCCCCAATTCCGAAACATTTGAGACAGTGTTAAAAAAGCTAATAAAAACAAAATGAGTGATTTGTAAATTGTATTCACCCTTTGCTATATTTAAAGCACTACAACTACACATTACATGACATTTTTCCATGTGAATTTCACAGTAATTTCAAATCAGATGATTGCAACACGCACCAAAAAAGCTGGGACAGTCAAGTGTTTACCACTGTGAAACATCACCATTTCTTCTAATAACACTTTTTAAGCATTTGGGCACTGAAGACACAAGTTTGTTAAGTTTAGAAAGTTGAATTTTACCCCATTCATCCATTATGCAGTTATTCAGCTGCACAATTGTGCAGGGTCTTCAATGCCATATGGTGTGTTTAATAATACACCACTCATTCTCAAGTTGAGCCCGGTCAGGACTGCAGGCAGGCCAATCTAGCACCTAAACTCTCTGCTTACACAGACATGCACTTGAATCTGGGCACTATGTGGTTTGAAGTGGTCCTGCTGGAAAATGCATGGACGTCCCTGGACACAACGGTGCAGGATGGCAGTATATGTTGCTCCAAAATTTGTACATATCTGTCTGCATTCATGGTGTTCTCACAGATGTGCGAGTTACCCATGCCATGGGCAATGACATACCCATGGCCCATAGAGATGCTGGCTTTTGGATCTGATGCTAATAATCAGATAATTTGATGGCCCTTTTCCTGTTTGGACCAGATAAAATGACGGCTTTGTTTTTCAAAATCTTTTTGAAATGTGGACTCTTCGGAAGAAAAAACACATTTCCACTGTTTTACTTTCTATCTAAGATGAGACGGAGACCAGAGAAGTCAGCAGCGCTTCTCGACAGTGTTGATGTAGGGCTTCTGCTTTACACAGTAAAGTCTTAACTTGCATCTGTGGATGCAGCAGCGAATGGTGTTCACTAACAAAGGTTTACAAAAGTTATCCCAAACCCATGTTCATGATACCGATTACAGATGAATACCATTTTTTAAGACAGTAACGTCTGAGGAATCAGAGATCATGTGCATTCAGAAGTGGTTTTCGTCTTGACCTTTACACACCAAGATTTGACCAGATTTATTGAATCTTTTAACTATATTGTGCACTGTAGAGGGTGAAATGCACAAAATACTTCCAATTTGTCTTTGGGAACATTGTGCTTTATTATTTACTGAAACATCTGTTGGCAAATTGAAAAGTCTGGAATGATCCTTGCACTTTAAGGACTAGGCTGTTTTTGGAGGCTCCTTATATACAATGACATGTTTGCCTCAGCTGTTTAACATCTCCTGCTTCACATCGCCTTGTTATTTCAACTTGTCAAATTGTTATTAGTGTTAAATTGCCCGTCTCGACTTTATTGGAGCGTGTTGCAATTTAAATGATTTGAAATTACTTTTCATTTTCAAAAAACTATGAAATTCACAAGGAAAAACTTCATATAATGTGTAGTTGTGCTGTCAATATGATAAAAGTTCCTTTTTGTATTTTTTAGCACTTTTCATACTGTCCCAACTTTTTCACATTTAGGGTTGTAGTTTTTTCTAGTGATTCTCTTTGGGCTGTGGTTAAACTGGGTTGAACTATATTTTTGAGAAAACTATTAGTATATTTAATGTTTGTTCTTTGTTATTGCTGTATACGGTTTTGTAGAATATACGAAAAGTGTCATTAATATCTTGTGAGGTGTGGAGTATCTTCCCCTCTGGGTTCTCAATTACGGGAATAAGTGTTTTTTTCTTTGATAAGTTTGAGTAGGATTGCAAGGTATTTTCCTGTTTTGTCATTGTGTTCAAAGTGTATATACCTTAAGCGTTGTTTTTGGAATTCAATCTTTGTATTTATAATATCTTCATATTTGTCCTTTGTTTTATTTAGCTCCTTTAATATCGGTTCATTGGGATTATGAGCGTAAATATTGTGTAAGTTATGTATTTTATTTTCTAATTCTTTTTCCACTTTTTTGCTCTTTCTTGTGTTTGAATGTAGAATATGATATGATCTTTTATGATCTCTTAATACAACATTAGCATCTCCAAATGAGTTAGTGCAGAAATGTCTGGTGTATTGTTTGTTTCCATGAATGATGCCCATTCTTTTAAGTCTTGGAGTAATGACATATTCATCCTCCAATTATTTTTTTGTCATATTTCAGTTATTAATAGTTATAGTGATTGGGGCATGATCAGAGATGACCATAGGGTTAATTGTAGTATTGAAGATGTCTGGCATGATGGAATTACTTGTTAAGAAATAATCAATATGTGAGTTTGATTTATGAACTGATGAAAATTAGGTGTATTCTCTCGAGGTAGGATTTGTAAGTCTCTAGCAGTCACCAAGACCAAGCTCAGTCATGTATTTTTTTTATGATTTCAAATCGGCAAGTTGTGGTGTGGTGTTCAATTTGTCTTGTGTTTGGTCAATAACTGTTAAAATCTCCTCCAATTATGATAGCTGATTAAGAGAGATTGGATATTGATGAGAAAAAATTGTGAAAAAATTCTGCATCATCTGTGTTTGGTCCATTGATATTAGCAATGGTCAATGTTTTATTGTGTATGGAGATATTGATAATAGCATATCATCCCTCTGGGTTGGATATAGTTGAGTGATTACTAACTCAATAGTATGTTTTTTATTAATTAATTTAGCAACACCGCTTTTCTTTGAGTTATGGGATGCAGAATATATCTGTCTTAATTGTGCATTGGTTAACTTGTTCTAACTCCAATAGCTGAGTTTCTTATAATAAACATACATCTGCCTTTAGTGTTCTGAGATGGTTTAATACTTTGGATCTTTTAGCTGGTGAGTTAGTTGTGTTTAAGATTATATGGCGTTGTTCAACAGCTAATACAAGTATCTGTGCCCTGATGTACTGTATAAGATATTTAGAAAATGTAGTTCACATTCAACATCATACAAATACAACTTGGAAAATTGAAAACATATTTCCTTTTCAACTGGGTATGCAGATAGCATATTTAGAATGTAGTAGACAGATGTTCAGTTTATGTTGCATTCATTGGCGACATGCAGTAGCGGTTTTAACCACTATGCAATCTACGCAATTGCGTGGGGCTCTGTATGTTGGGGGACCCCCTCCCCGGTAGGAATGCTTTGCAAAAAACACTTGAGGGGTGACATGCCGTTCTGGGTACATGCGCGATTAAGCACTGTTAGAGCGGTTCACGTTAGAGGTAGGCCGGGTTTTTTGGTCAGTTTTTCTAGTAGGACTTTGGGCTTGGGTTTGAAATTTATGAAAAAATATACAGGATTCTGAACTTGTTTCGGCCATGAGTTAGGGGCCGTTCACACAAGACACGTTTTTGCATGCATCTGCTCTGATTTTCCATATTTTTTGTAACCGCACTGGACGAACATCCTTGTCTGCTGCATCGTCCTTGACCGCTGTTTCTTCAGTGTCTCATGCAGGACCGGCACATTTTTAGACACTGTGTCAAGTTAAAAATAACTTGGGTCTCAAAAACACACGTTGTGACACCTGTGTTCTGTTTCATTCGTTGTGCTGTGTCTAGACTGTTTTTAGCGCAGAAGTCACAAAGATTTAACATTTTGAACAAGTTCAGGTTGCAAAGAGGTGACTGTTACAATGTTTAACATTATTCCAGATTTTCTACACCAAGCAAAGTTTCAGAGCTTGATAAACGGCAATGTTTTTTTTTTTCTACTGCTCTAGTGTGCTGAGGGGCTGCAGAGCCTTGTGTGTTCACTGTGGCTGGTTACTGTTATGAATGTTGCCTTCAACGCTTACATAAAATTCAGCCTTTTGCAACATGATGAACAATAGTGTGCAGCATTAGATTAAAGATTAGAGTAAATAAGACAAAATATATCACTATTGTATACAAAAAAACATAAGATTAATAATAACAATACTGTATCATTCTGTATTATAATGAAAAACGTCTAGGTTAATATTGTAACTTCCGTTCCCTGATGGAGGGAACGAGACGTTGTGTTGAGTGAAGCAGCACTAGGGGCCTTCAAGAAAGTCCCCTAGTGTCGCTTCACTCGACACAATGTCAAAGTGAGCAACAGATGGGGAACTGGACAAAAGTTAATAATTGTTAGGTTATAATAATAATAATAAATAACTTATTTAGGCTTAGTGAGTGAAGTAGTTGCTTTTGCACACCCTGTTCATACATTTTTTTTTTTTTGTAAAAATTAGTATGTATAGGTAAATATATTTCTGACATTCACAGGTGAAACTGTCATAAATGGTATGTGGTCATATAATTGTGTAGCATTTCACTTGTACTAATATTATAGAGATTATGGTACATGTTTATGTGAGGTGTACTTGCTCAAAACGTGGTTTTGACCAGCATGTATGGTATTTTAATTTTGAGTGGTCATTGGTTGACTTGCTCCTGCCCATGGGTAGGCACGGAGAGTTCTGATTGGGAAAAAGGAGGGGAGAGATGGAAGAGACAGATCGGAAAGTGATGTCGGATTTTAGTTTTTCTCTCAAGATTTAGAACGAAATAGACACATAACCACTGCTTAAGTGGCCAAAGGTTCTACAACGAATGTAAAAAGAGTTAAGGAAAGCTTATACCATGCTTTTAATTTGTTATACTCTAACTAAGAGTTTACACAGATTTGCATAAGTTGCTGCTGCTGCTAGACGTGCTGTAATCTCCCTGTCGTTTACGGAGAGTGAGAGACTTTTACGTGCGGCTGGATCTGAGAACTAATCGCGCTGAAAGAAAAACTACAGGAGGGAGGAACCAGATAGCATTCTAAATCCCCTCGTGATTTGAATTCCTCTGGCATCGCGGGATACATCGTCTTTCGGCGGACAGCTGGTGAGACTGCAGACGTGCACTGAATTCCTAACGTGATTGGTGGATACGTGTGTTGACACATAACACAGGTCCCCCCCTTTTTAATTTGCTTGTTCGAGTAAAGAGGCCATTTGTGGGTTTTAACGGCCACACCGCTCCCAAGCAACAACTCAAGCTTGCAACAGGTTTTCTGTATTGAAACTAATAGTGTGTATGGGCCCACATTATTTATTTGTTGTCTAGTTTATTCATGTGATGTACATTGAGTGCGTTTAACATTTGAATTTCTGTTGTTATGCTATCTTAAAATAGCATTTCATTACTTTGTTCAATCTGTACAAATTGAGTACTGATAGTTCAGTATCAGGTGATTTTGGGTGAAAGAAATTACATAAAGGACATTTGGAAATTTTAATTAATTCTTCCACTATTTATAATATTTAATTTCTTTAATCTTATTGTCCTGTTAATTGATAAGAATTCAGTTTTTTGCGATTTACATTAAGTTTATTCAGAAAGACTATCTTATAATGATCAGAGAGGAAAAAGGAAGGAAGTAAATTATTTTAGTTGAGAGACACATTTTTAGAACCTGGTGCTCCACCCATTAAAGGATAGGGTAAGGGCGCTACAGATTAATTATCTTGAACTAGAATTTTATTTAATTAAACATTTTGAATGTACTTGGCTACAACGGCTGATAGGATGAAATTAAAATTATGATTTAAAATCAGTTTTATGGCATTTGTTAAGTAACATTTTTGAAATGGGGCCCTGGGTTAGTCAGTTGCTTTGGGCCTCAGAAATCATAAACTGGCCCCTGGCGACACGTTTAATCATATCCAGAATATAGTTTCGTTTCTGTAGAGCTGACCATTCATGTACAGTTTTTTTCTACGGTAAGGACAACTTTTATTCCTTTTTTGGGGTAATTGTTTCATGATGGGCATCAGTATACTCCGTCTTTCCTGGATCTCCCTTGGAAATTGATAATTGAGTCCGAAGGTAGTACCTTGCAGCAGTTTACCCTTACTCTTGACCAGTTTGTAGTGTTTAAATTTTGCAATGATAGGGCGTAGACATTTAGCGTCTGTGTTGTTGCTGTTGTTTTTGGATCCAATATTATTTATATTGTCAAGCCGGTTCTCGCCTCCTCCTTTCCCTTATACCTTTACAATTTATTTTCGGCTGTTAAACTGTTTATTGTTGCTGTGAGTGCTTTGATCTTCGTCTGCATTTCATTATTGTCCTTTTGTAGTAACTCTATCTGGGACTGACTAAACTCAAGGCTGGCCTTAAGGTCTCTGATGCCTTTGTGAAGAAGTTCAAGAATTGCCAGTTTGTTACTGATCAATTTTAGGAGACCCACCTCTACTTTAGTTGAACCCTCCTCAGAGTCTGCTGAGTATTGCCGGCATGGTTGTTTCTTTTGTGGTTGTTGCATGGTGAGGAGTCTGTAGAATTAGTCGTCTATTAAATCTTCCCAGTTTTCCACTGTGTCTTTGATCCGGTTTTAGTATTATGTAATATTATTCAAAATGGATAAAAACTCTGAAAAAACAAACACATATTTTGTTAACAGTAATGAACTTACTATAGAATTATGTCAGAGCGATTCATCGAAATTAAATAAAAATCACTATATGACATTGTGCGATTCTCAAACTGCAAAGGCTACGATTTAATTGAATTAATAAATATCTGCACGCACCGCTCGCTGCACTTTCTGTATGTGCACAGCGCTGTTCTCTGTAGTGTTACAAATACTCAAAGCATGCACAAGGCTCATGAAACTTAGTGTATTCAATTTATAACACTCTACAGCAAGTTACTATCCAAATCTAAAATAACCTCATAACACTGGGGTTTTGTGGACAGAAGAGTAGATGAGAGAATTTATCTGCATTAAAAGGCCATTGTCAAATCTACAATAAAGTCAAATGTCTTCCTTCAGTTTACTGCCAAATAAAAGCTTCTGCATAACAGCAAAAAGTCCTGCATAACTATGCCGCATGCAAGTTAATGGAGCATTCAGTAGTTTTTTAGCTACCGTTAGCATTGATGTTCTTTGTGTACTTAAAGTACCGATGTGACAGTGGTATCAGACGCTGTACTGCCATCTATCAACTTGAATCAGTATGATCATCACTGATCATCCCCACCAGCTCTGGAAAATGATTTGCATCTGGAAAATTTTGTTTTAGGACATTTCTAAAGTTACTTATCAGAATTCAAGCAAACAGACTTCTTCAGTTAAGGACAGATTATTATTGTCCCTCATATCATGAATCTTTGGAGACTCTACGTTTCACGTTATTTCTGAAGACAGTTATTACCTTTATTAGAGAACTGCTTAACGTGAAATTAACTTCAATTATCTTGTGATACAGAATGTCATGGTAAAGGAAATATTATAATTTATAATTTTGATGATCAAAATGTCCATGAAACTGTAATTGAAGAACTTGTTTTGTTTACAAGCAAACCAACATCATGGTTTACTCAAAATCCACAACAATCACCATGCCAAGATACTAAATGCAAGAAGACTTATGCCAATTCATAGAGGTGGAGGTAGATGGGCCCCCCTTCCTATAGCTGTGATAACAATAAAATAAAATTGCACATTGCTTTCCAGTTGCGTTTGTAACACTGCTGAAAACTGTCCATTACTAACATATGTTGGCTACACATGTAATTTTAAAAGTTCAAGGGAAACTTGTTTGAGTTTTCTGTAAATTCCACTGACACAACAATTCCAAATCTGAAAAGGTTGGGACAGTATGAAAAATGCAAATAAAAACAAAAAGGAGTGATTTGTAAATTATGTTCAGCCATTGCTATATTGAAAGTACTACAACTACACAGAACATGATGTTTTACCTTGTGAATTTCATAGTTTTTTGAAAATGTAAAGTAATTTCAAATCAGATGATTGCAACACGCTCCAATAAAGTTGAGACGGCAATTTAAGACTAATAACTTTTAAAAATTTGAAGAGTTAAAATAACAAGGCGATGTGAAGCAGGAGATGTTAAACAGGTGAGGCCAACATGTCATAGCATATAAGGAGCCTCCAAAAACACCCTAGTCCTTCAAGAGCAAAGATCAATGAGAGTTGTCAATTTGCCAACAGATTCTCCAGCACATAATCCACTTTGAGAACAATATTCCCCAAATTCAAATTGGAAGGATTTTAGCCATTTCAACCTCTACAATGCAAGATATAGTTAAAAGATTCAATAAATCTGGTCAAATCTTGGTGTGTAAAGGGCAAGACGAAAACCACTTCTGAATGCGTGTGATCTCTGATTCCTCAGATGTCACTGTCTTAAAAAATATCATTCATCTGTAATGGATATCATGAACATGATATTTTTGCAACTTTTGTTAGTCAATATCACTCACCACTGCATCCACAGATGCAAGCTGTTATTAGAATCAGGTCCAAAAGTCAGTGTATGAGCCAGGGGTATGTCAGTGCCCATGGCATGGGGAACTCGCACATCTGTGAGGGCACCATTAATGCAGACAGATGTGTACAATTAGATGCATTAGATGGCAACGAAGGCCACATACAATTGTGCAGCTGAATAACTGCATAATGGATGAATGGTGGAAAATTCCACTTTTTAAACTTAACAAACTTGTGTCTTCAGTGCCCAAATGCTTAATAGGTGTTATTAGAAGAAATGGTGATGTTTCACAATAGTAAACACTCGACTGTCCCAGCTTTTTTGGAGCGTGTTGAAATCATCTGATTTGAAATTTCTGTACATTTTCATAAAAATTATGAAATTCACAAGGTAATATAATGTGCATCATATAATGTGTAGTTGTAGTACTTTCAATATAGCAAAGGGTGATTATAATTTACAAATGTCCCAACTTTTTCAGAATTGGGGTTGTAGTTTAGAGAGTGGTCTAAACAATTAATAATTTCTTACCTGTCTGACAAAAAAGAAGCAACAAGGGCATCACTACTCATGATTTTCACCGTCATCAAATCTTTCCACCTTGTGTATGCCATATCAATGTTTACTAAATTTTTTTTGCCTTTGTCGGTCTTTCTGTCTTCTTGCTTTGGATCTTTTTGCTTCTTCGGCAGTATAGCTATTGAATCTCATGTTGTCTCTGCTTCTAAAGTACGATAATTAATATGTCCCATTGTGTTCTTTTCACTCTTCGCATCACCAAACAACACTGCGCTAAGCATAGCCAAGTGGATCTAGTACATAGGTGGCAGCCAATGAGCGCAAGGTTTTGCTTCTTCATTTTAACATGACGAAAAACACTGAAGGGGTGACCCACACCATGTATAATAAAAATAGTTTTTCTAGAAAAATATTGTGAGTACAGTCTTCATATAATGTGAGTGTACACCATTCAGATTACTCTTCACAAAAATTTAATTTGTTCATGTGTAAAACTTTTTAAATTGGCCCCAAATTATTGAATGCACCATTAAGAGAATATTACATAAATATGGTACTGTTTTACAACAATAATAATAATAGTTGTTGTTGTTAAAATCTAAAATATATATAAATATTTCTGTAACAATTTCTTCATTTGATAATAACTTATTATTTCCATAAAAATTCCCAAAAATAATGACAAAAAGACCCTATCACAAAATTGCCAAAAACAGGTACACAGTGAATGGATACAATGTGAATATGATGATACTACTACTAATATTACTTCCTGGTTTCAACGTGGGATGCCAAACCTGTGTTGTACACGCTACTAGTGGTCAACACAGAGAGCCACAGAAGAAGGTAAACACACTTGAACCCATGCAAAAATGCCTAATGGTAGATGATGCTTGACAATAACTCAGCAGAATGGGTCTGGGGTCAGGGTACTGGAACTCTTGGAAACATCATCCCGACTTCCCATGTGATCATGTTGCTAGGATATGGTTTATCTTAACTTCAGTATGGTTTGCGATTGGTATGACATAGTGTTCAATACTATAATCCAAAGCTACTAAAGAAATGTGAATGAATACCCTTACAAAAAATCTGAAGTTCTGTCTGTAACGAGACGGGCAGACGAGGAGTGAGGATCCAAAAGCAGCTTTATTGAAAATAACTTAGGTCAAGAGAACGGTGATAACAGGAACAAATAGAACATCCACGAGGGGAAAGAAAGGTACAAACAAAAGGTATTAACACGAGGAATCATCCAAGGAGGGCACGGGCAGGAACACGGTGGAAGACAGGATCAACGAGGAACATCATCTAACATCAAACATTGACCAAATATCAAACAATAAACCAATGAAAACCAGACACATAGACATGGAGGGAAAACAGGACATGACAAGACTGGGAAACAGGAACATGAGTGATTTCAAAATAAGAGTGCAGAAAGCAAAAGACAATATGGAAGGTAAAAGGTGCACAAACAAAAAGACAGTGTGGATCGTTACAGAGCCCCCCCTTTAAGGAGCGGATCCCAGACGCTCGTAACAAAAGGAAGGGCAAAACGACAACGGAGAACAGGGGCAAACAGGCAGATCAAGGGGACACGAGGGGAACAGAGGAACAAGACTAGGACAGGGAGACCATGAAAGAACAGGATGGCGGCCAGGAGACCAAGGGGGCCAGGCAGATGCCCAGGGGACCAAGGGGATGACTTGAAGGCGGGGACCGGGTCGGGAAGTCTGGGAGGCAGCTGCGGGGTCGAGACTGGGTCAGGGGGCCTGATAAATGGCCGTAGGACTGGGTCTGGGGGCCAGGGAGGCAGCCATAGGGCAGGGACTGGGTCAGGAGGCCAGGGAGGCGGCCGCAGGGCAGGGACCGGGTCAGGAGGCCAGGGGGGCAGCTGCAGGATCGGGACTGGGTCGGGGGGCCTGGTTGGTAACTGTAGGGCAGGGACTGGGTCAGAAGGCCAGGGAGGTGTCCGTAGGGCAGGGACCGGGTCAGGAGGTCTAGGGGATGGCCACAGGGCAAGGACAGGGTCAGGAGGCTTAGGGGATGGCCACAGGACTGGGACAGGGTCAGGAGGTCTAGGGGATGGCCACTGGGCTAGGACAGGGTCAGGAAGCTTAGAGGAAGGCCACAGGACAGAGTCAGGGTCAGGAGGCCTGGGAGGAGGCCACGGGACAGGGTCAGAAGGCCTGGGAGGAGGCCACAAGGCAGGGTCAGAAGGCCTGGGAGGAGGCCACAAGGCAGGGTCTGAAGGCCTGGGAGGAGTCTCAGGGGAAGCGGGCGGAGCCACGGAAGGCTCTGTAAGTGGGTCCAGGGCAGGTACAGGTGGCTGAGCTGTGTAAGGCGGAGCTGAGGAGGACTCTAGGGGCGGAGCCATGGAAGGCTCTGGAGGCTTTGAAGGCTCTGGAGGCTCTGAAGGCAGAGCAGACGCAGGCAGAGCCGTGGAGGGCGGAACCATGAAGGCCCTCTGGGGCAGAGCCGTAGAAGGCGGAGCAGGCGGAGCCGTGGAAGGCTGAGCTGTGGAAGGGTCTGGAGGCGGAGCCGTGGAAGGGTCTGGAGGCGGAGCAGGCGCAGGCAGAGCCGTGGGAGGCGGAGAAGGCGCAGGCAGAGCCGTGGGAGGCGGAGCCAAGGCAGTCTTCAGAGGCGGAGACCTGGGAGGCTCTGGTGACAGAGGCGTGGAAGGCTCTGGTGGCAGAGGCGTGGAAGGCTCTGGTGGCAGTGGTCTCGGAGGCTCGGGAGGCGGAGCCCTGGGAGGCTCTGGAGGTGGAGCCCTGGGAGGCTTGGGAGGCGGAGCTCTGGGAAGCTCGGGAGGCGGAGCTCTGTGAAGCTCGGGAGGCGGAGCCTTGGGAGGCTCATTTGGCGGAGCCGTGGGAGGCTCGGGAAGCGCTGGCTCTTGCTCTTGGACGGTCGAGGCTACAGGCGCTGGCTCAGGCTCTTGGACGGTCGTGGAAGGCGGAGACTGGTGAGCGGAAGCCCTTCCTCTTCTCCTCCTCCTCCTGGCGGACGAGGCTGTCAACGCTCGCACTGGGACGGACGAGGCTGGCAACGCTGGCGCTGGGACGGACGAGGCTGGCAACGCTGGCGCTGGGACGGACGAGGCTGGCAACGCATTGGCCGTGGCAGGCGTGGGCGTTGGCTCGATGGCCGTGGCAGGCGTGGGCGTTGGCTCGTTGGCCGTGGCAGGCGTGAAAGGCTGAGGGATGTCCACCGTGAGAGGCGAGGTAAAGCCCTCTTCCACAACACCCACAGTGAAAGGAGAACCGCAGGTCCACAGGGTCTCCTCCACAAAGTCCTGGAGCGTCCAGCAGGGGGTCGCTGGTGGCAACTGCTCCCCAAGTGAGGGGTTTAGATTGGCCCTGAAAATTCTGACCAAAAGGGATTCCGGGAAGTCAGATAAATGGGCCAGCTCAAGAAACTCACTGACATGGGGCTCTATTGGACGGTACCTCTGTATGAGGCTGAGAAGCCAGACATTTGCCTGCATGGGTGTCAAGGCTGCTGGGTCCATGGTTGGTTGGTTGTTCTGTAACGAGACGGGCAGACGAGGAGTGAGGATCCAAAAGCAGCTTTATTGAAAATAAATTAGGTCAAGAGAACGGTGATAACAGGGACAAATAAAACATCCACGAGGGGAAAGAAAGGTACAAACAAAAGGTATTAACACGAGGAATCATCCAAGGAGGGCACGGGCAGGAACACGGTGGAAGACAGGATCAACGAGGAACATCATCTAACATCAAACATTGACCAAATATCAAACAATAAACCAATGAAAACCAGACACATAGACATGGAGGGAAAACAGGACATGACAAGATTGGGAAACAGGAACATGAGTGATTTCAAAATAAGAGTGCAGAAAGCAAAAGACAATATGGAAGGTAAAAGGTGCCAAAAACTTAAATGAAAGGTACACAAACAAAAAGACAGTGTGGATCGTTACACTGTCAAACTTGCCGCAAATTTCTCTCTCAATATTTCCACATGCAAATGAGCTTGCAAATGTTTGACAGAAGTTTGCAGCTCTTCACCAGTATTCGTGAACCAGCAGCAAATCTTCGGAAACAATGAAGAGTTTGCAGAAAAGCTCAATTGCATGTGAAAATAATGACAGTTTTAAAAAGTGTGGCAACTGCAGCGGTAAAAAGATCATTATGGACGAATACATCTATAAAATATTTCTCATTGCTGCTATTCTCAAAATTACAATTACATTGTTTTAGGTACAATTTATCTTTCCACACTGAAAGCTAAAATTCTGCATGACATGGCACAATCACAGCCAATCTGAAAATATTTGATATTTTTAAGTGGAGCAGGATTGAGTTACCCAGCATGACGCCGCTCGTTGCTTGTCGTGGTTGTGGTTGGTTTGGACAACAGTTATTTTTATTTTCAACCAGTGCATTTAATTACTACAGGCTGTGCTGACTGGTAATAGCTGTAGTCTCTCTCTACTTTGTCTTCATTGGCATGTTGGTGAGATTGTAGCTCTAAAGCAAGAGAAAGCCTTCTGTGGTTTTCTCTCCCTCCACTCTTTCCCAGAAAGATGAATCAGAGAGTGGTGACCGCTGAGTGGCCCAGGCTCCTTTCATCCTGGTCTTAAATCTACCAGCGCGCTGAAGGGGGTCCAGGACTGCACTATCTCGGCCTCCTGGGGGGTATAGAGCTGTTTTGAGAGCCCTGGCCCCAGATTTCAACACTAGAGGATCCATGCTGTGATCATACCATCAATTGATTTAAGAGCTGGATTAAATGTTTTGTTTAAAGGACCTCATGAAATGGATTAATGAACACAGTTTTCTTTTTCTGCTATTGAATCAGTGAGCTTGTTTACATGGACACCGGAAAGCCTTCTATTGCAAGAAAGCTGCTTTGAAATCTTCATTCCCGTTTACATGCACTGTGTTATTGACTTGTCTTTACTCCCGTACACTTACGTCTCGGTAAGTATGCAGCTTTCTTCACAGCAACATAATTTTCCCACGATACTTGTGTAAATTACGAATATGGTTAATTTGTTCTCTGATGCTTTGGTTTATTTCCAGATATTCCAGAGTTGTTGCAGTGTTTGTTTCCAAACTTTCCAGCATGGAATTATGCTGCGATTTTAGGGTTTCCCTCTAAGATAATTTTTTATATATTTTATATTAGTGTATAAGAAGGTATAGTTTATAGAATGTATAGGTATAGTATAGTTTATATAGGTATAGTGTTTTTCTCTTTTCCTACTGTATTCCCAGAAATGTTGAATAATTTCCACTGTTTTGACTTGCTGATATAATGATGTATGGCTCTATCCTTTGACGTTAGTTATCCGGTCTGCTCCACCCACACGCGCAACATTTAAGAACAGCATTTATGCATTTACATGGCCACATAAAGCCTCATTCTCCAGGTGAAACCTAGGTGTATTTGACCGCTTTCTCTTAATCCCTTATAGGCATAACAAAAATGACTTTCTCATTTACATGACATTTCAGAACTCTGCATTCATCAAAAACCCTAGAATAAACCATTTTCTTAAGTGCCTATAAATGGGGCCAGTAAGTTGGGGAAAGAATTTTGAAGGGCTCCTTCCTTTTGAATAGCCTTTTGTTTACATCACAGCCTAGTCTTTCCACTGTCAATCTACAAAGAGGTTTTCAATAGATGTAAATGTTGTCTCAGTGTGAACAGAAGGCCAGAACTTAGAGATAATGGGTTTCCAAAAGAAAATGTTTTACAATGACATAGTCAAATGCTGCATGAAGAAATGGTTTTGGTGTATAGTCTTTTAAAACCATAACTTTTGGGGCCATTGTAGCTCAGTCGCAAGTTTGAATCCAGGGTGTGCTGAGTGACTCCAGCCATGTCTCCTAAGCAACCAAAGTGGCCCGGTTGCTAGTGAGGGTAGAATCACATGGGGAAACCTTCTCGTGGTCACTTAAATGTGGTTCGCTCTCGGTGGGGTGAGTGGCGAGTTGGGCTTGGATGCTGCGGAGAATAGCATGAAGCCTCCACACGCGACGTCTCAACAGTAACACGCTCAACAACCCGGGTGATAAGATGCATGGGTTGACAGTCTCAGACGTGGAGGCAACTGAGATTCATCCTCTGCCACCCGGATTAAGGTGAGTCACTACGCCACCACAAGGGCTTAGAGCTCATTGGGAATTGGGCATTCCAAATTGGGGAGAAAAAAGGGGAGGGGGGAAAAAAACCTTACCTTTGGAAACTACACAGTTAATATACACAGATATAGGAAAAGCACGTGTGTTGCTCCTCTTCTCTGTTCACTTGTGGAGTTGTATGGGTGGAAGGTTTCCTGATAATGGTAATTAATACTGCTTTCATTAGAATTATCCTACTTCACACTTCTGAAGTGGTAATAACAAGTAGATCATGTTCAAGTGCTTTGTTGTCAAAAAGAACAGGAAATATGGATGAAGCCAAATTCATGCATACATAGAGGAAATGTTATTGTTCCAATAATTTTTACTATACATATTACTCATCTTGCTGATGATAATTCAATTCTGGTCATAAACAAACTATTTTCATAGAGTAAAAATGTACAACATGCATCAAATGGTTGCTGATATGCATAAATGTATATGAAACGACAAGTGCTAACAAATAACAGTATTTTGAAAAATGATTAAAACCTGTCAACCGAAAGAAACCGTACTCTCCTCCGCCAGGTTGAAAGTTTACATCTCCTCCCAACTTCGAAATTTGAAATGATATTTAACACAAAGTTTGCCAGTCGTAGTTAAGACTTGAGGGGTCATTCAGCACTCGTATTTATGATTATTCCGCTAGCATGTGAAGGCAGCATAATAGTTCTCACTCCATGTTACATTCAGATTGGCTTGCAATGTGACATCTAGAGAAGTCTTGCTATTATGAACAAGTTTGAAGCTTCTCTCATGCACTCATGAATGCACAAAAGAGAGCTGTAGCTGAAGATTTTCACTCTAAATACATTTTTTCGTATGACCTACTTATTTTTGCATGACCTTCTTTTATGACACTTTCAAGTGAGTTATTATCTACTGGCACTGTATTGAAATCCACTGTGTTGAAAATTCCTCTTGTGTTCCACAGAGGACCGAATTTCACTTGGGTTTTGAAATCACAAGGGTGAGTAAATGATGACAGAATATATATTTATGGGTGAAACACACCTCTCTTGCTTTGCCTTAACCATAAACTACAGTCCTTAAAAGACAAATGACAATACTGGTCACAGATCACATCAATTGGACCAGCAGCACAAGTGTGAGTACCTCCAGTAAGGCCTAGGATTACAAACATCACACTACACCAGCCGCAGGAAATGACCAAACCCTGCATGCAGCTAAAAATAGAGGAGAATAAGATCAGGAAGGCGGCAAAGTACAGCAAATATTATTCCTGTTCAACCACTGCTCGACCACAGCACTGTTTTGGAGGGGGAAAAAAGAAGCAGAAAAAGAAAAAAGAGAGGGGGCTGATGGGATTGAGAAGGGTGAAGAGAAAGGCCTCACATGGAGTGCTGGAAATCTGACAAAACAAACTCAGAGAAATAAGAAGGGGGAGTGGAAGGAAGAGGGAGGAAGCAAGAGAAAGAAGGAAAAAAGGGGTGCACGAGGTGCCTTGCTCACGTTGACACAGCTGAAGAGGCTGTAAAACCTCAAAACCTGGAGAGCAATAATGCAAATAAAATCGACTTTCCTCTTGGGAGCTGAGAAAAGTGCCTGTTTGCTTCAGCTTTTGTGTCATTCTGTTTCTCTTAGTGGCTTGGTCACATTCGTTTTTGTCATAGAAGGGGAAAAAAAACTGCCAAGCTGTAATGTTGGCACAGAATCCACACCACAACCCCCCTCCCCCTCACCTCCCTTCCTCTCTGGCAACCGTGAGGCAGCCTGGTACGGTGCTGAGACCAGCCAAGAATGAAGCTCTTCGTCGCCTCACGCAATGTGGTGCACTGAAATTTCCTGCAGTAAAAGCCTGATTGGGAAGACACCCATTAAAAATGTGTAAAAAGAAAGTTCCAGACAAGAGGGGCGATGGAGTGGGGTACTGTTTCCAGATCTCACTGGAAAATTAGCAACCTGGCCTAACAAAATAAGTCCAAAATAAACCCAAAATAAGCCTCAACATAATAAGCCTATATATGATGGATTTTGCTGGATGGTCACTGATCTGATTTATTGTAGCATACATTTACATGAAATGTACACTAAGCAAGGCTAATATGTATTTTACTGTAAAGAAAATATATTTTCTATAATTTACCAAATCTGTAATCTGATTTAAGTTTATAACAATCAAAACTAAAACGAAGACAAAAAGTAAATGCTAAAAATGTAAATTTTTTTTTCTTTTTAGAAAACGACAAACTGAAAAACTAAACTAAAATACATGTTCATGCATCTGAAATAAAATATACTGTAAATAACCTTTTTAAATATACTGTTGTAGCATATTTAGGGATTTCCATGAAAGATCGCTAACTGGTTAGTTTGGTGGTGTTGTGTTATACTATTAGCTTAGCTGTACTGTGTTTACAATATGGCGTCGGCAGGTTGCGCATGTGTGGTAGATTGCCCCGAAAGAATCTCTTTAGGACTTCCCGTGAACTTTCGTTGCCATAGCAACCAACACCAGTGATTTGTGATCTGGGTCAACACTAATGAAAACAGTTTCATCGTGCATATGATACATAAATGTCGCATTTGACAACCGTTATAATTTAGATAAATGACAAATAACTAGATTATTTGTCTGAATAAATTATCCACAATTAAAATCGTAATACAACGTCTCGCTGTATCAGCTCACAATTTCTACTGTAGGGAATTAGCTTTAATAAGAGAATTATGATGAATTCTCTTATTGGAGTAATATTATTCTAATGGCTTATTGACAATAATAGTACACATATAGGTATAGTTAAAATATATAATAACACAGTTAAAATATCTTTAAAAGGGAAACATGAATAATTAATAATAACTCTTTATAATTAATTATGATAATTGGATCGGTTAATAGAATTAACTTGAGGTAGCTGAATTAACATTACAATCAATTTATCTGTTCATCCAGCGAACACTCAGTATTGATTGTCTATCAATTCTCAGAAAGGATATTTTTCGTGGCCACACAAAAATGACGCTTTCTTAGCATGTGGCTGAGATTGAATTGTTAAATTTACATTGATTTACAAGCAGTCTAGAATCAACTCACAAGAATGTACACAAAAGTTTATTCAACTAAAATACGAACACATAACTAATCTAAACAAAAACATACACACAAATCACTCATGCATGGGAAAGGGAACGGTTAAAATAAAATGAAACTGTAAAAAATAGTGACTAATAGTGAAACTGTGAAAATAGTCATTTTGACCATCTGAGAGAACCACCGAGTTCTTAATTTAAAAGCACCTTTGTTACAAAGGGATTTTCATCTTATACTAAAACTAGGTTCAGTTAGTTACTGGTACGATAATTGCAATGCCTTGGCTGTTGAGAGAGCCCAGATGCAGTCGCAGGAGAAAGGATTTATGGTTCCTTGAGTCGATGGCATTGAAGTTGCAATCAATTTCTTCCGTGTTGAATGAAGAAATTAGGATGAACTGGGATGTTCATTGACTCTTTGGTCGAGGTAGTTTTGTAGGCTTGAGGTGTTGAGGCCTGCCGGCCTGCAGGTCTCGTGGTCAGCACGACCACAGCAGAGAGTCAGGGGAAATAGCCAGGGGAAAGAGGGTGAGTAAGAGGCGGGACGTGTCTTTTAACTTCTGCTGGAGGTCCCTCCTCTCGAGTGTGGCTTGACCAATGAGAAAGGTGCAATTTCCAAGTGGGAAATTATCCTTTGTTTGGATGCTGACTCATTTGCATGATTGGGGTTAGTTTAAGCCCCTTTATGCTCTGATTAATATAGCAAGCATACAATGGATGCTGTCAGAATTATATATATATATATATATATATATATATATATATATACTATTGTGCAGGATGTCACACAAGGATTCATTTGGTAGGAAACATGATACTAAATAATTTTACATTAGCTGGTAGTCCTGTCATAAGTCATGCATAAAACAGTATAGAGTACAAAAAATGCCTTACAAGACAGTAATGATCCTATAGACCATGTCCTGGGGATATACATGTGAACTTATAGACAGTTTGTCTATAATTTAGTAAAGAAAAGTCTGTTGTTCTGCGCTTTGAGTCCATTTCTTATGGGGGAAAGGAGTGAATCACGCTTTCTGTATTCCTTTGCTGATAATGATCAATGGGGGATCAGACATAAATGGAGCCTGCGTGGGGCTCTGCTTGCTACAGTATTGAGACATCTGTTGGCTTATTCATTAAATAATGAATAAATGTGTCTGATTGGTCCAGATGCTGCACTGTATTTTAGGTTTAGTTTTTGCTGTAGTATAATTTTAAACATTTAAACTCGCCATTATGGATACTGGAAAATGCCGCTAGCCACCAATAACAGACTGCTACTAATCCACAACATGAAACACACCACGCGTCCAGTGTAGTTCGATTCCTGAACAAAGGACTCTAATGAGTCCTTCTTTTAAATCTATAAGGTGAAAAATACAATGCGACCAGCTAAATCTATCAAACAACTAAAAGGAAATGAAACTGAACTGAAGTGACAAAATGAAAATGAAATATAAATAAAAACCTACATAATAAACTATTATTACACTGATTTGATTACAAAGTAATAAGTTACTGTAATCTGATTTCCTTTTTCAAAAGTAGTGCATCACCTTTATTTTGTGTAATCAGATGGCAGTTGACTTTGACACAATTAAGTTAATTACTTTTAAGTATCTTAAAAGTAATATTTCGTAAAAGTAATAATATCTCGTAATATTTATGTAGAATACATTTAAAACATGAATTATTTTCATATTTATATATGTTTGTGTTTCTATGACATCTGAGTCACTAATGAGTCAGAGACAGGGAGGAACTCGTGGTGCGTGTATGACTTGCATGTGACAATGAACAAGTAGGAAATATAGACATCATATTGAAATTGAGTGGAAAACAAAAACTTTCCTGTGAAGTGTTTAAAAAGTTAACTTAAAATTAAAGTTATTATTAATGTGATTACATTTCACATTAAGTAATGAGTAGTGTAATCTTATAAAAGTTTTTGAGAAGTAATTAGTTATTTCTAGTGGATTACGTTCTGAGTAACTTATCCAAAACGGTCCATGAGCGAAAGCAACACAATAAAGGAAGCTGATTCTTGAGATAAGGTAAACAACATGTGGTAACACCTTACAATAAGGTTCCATTTGTTAACATTAGTTAATGCATTAGGTATCATGAAGAATGAACAATATATTTTTTACAGCATTTATTAATCTTAGTTGTTAGTTAATAAATATACAATTGTTCATTGTTAGTTTGTGTTAGTTCATAATGCATTAATTAATGTAAACAAACACAACTTTTGATTTAAAAAATGCATTAGTATATGTTGAAATTAACATTACCAAATATTAATAGATGCTAAATAAGTATTGTTCGTTGTTAGCTCATGTTAACTAATGTTAATAAATGTAACCTTATTGTAAAGTTTTACCATACATTTTAAAATTTGAGTTTTTATTTTTTTGTTTTTTTTGTTTTTTATTTTGAAATGGAGATATTTATAGTCCAAGTTTTTAGAAAAAGTTTTTTTTTTTCTGAATATTGACATTTATTCACTTCATAACTTACAGCTTACTGTAATTTGTGTCAACTCCGTCGGACACTCTAAAAATCATGCTATTTTAATTTGATACATCTAACAATATTGTAAAGTCTTAAATTATCGAATAATAGTGTTCAGTAAAGGAGTTAAGTGATAACATACTGTACATTCTATACATATTTTTTCTGTTTTCATTTTTCTGAAAATTCTGACAAAAGAGTTGACAAAATGTAGTATTTTCCATCATAACCATGTGTTGTACACTGGAGCCATATTTTTCATTTTAAGCTGCCTCTATAACCTAAACTAAAATTCCAAAATGTATCCCACAATTCTAACACAAATGATCATAATAGAAATGATGGAGTTGACATTTTGATGATGTGACAGCACTTAAACATTGTTTAAAATATAAAAAGATTTAAAACTTATCAGACCACATGTCCTACTGTTGCATCCACCATGAGCAGGAAGTGGGAAAGGGAGTTACAGCTGACCATGACATTGTCTGATTTACTCAGATTATAAAAATAGCTGATCAATATCTTGAGGCTTTTTTTTATGGAAAGTATTATTTAAAGTTTACTTTATGTATTGTTTGATATCTTTAAGATCCCTACCTTTCATTTGAAATTTATATTCATGAATTTGCTGCATTTTAACAGTGTTGGGGAAGCTACTTTTACAAGCTACAAGCTACTCACAATTTGAAGTAGTTAAGCTACAGTCAAACTACACTTTTGGAAAAGTAGTTAGCTACACTACAAGTTACTATCAAAAAATATCTAGATACATTGAAGCTACTTAATGACGAAATATTTTTTATGTGATTATCAAATCAATTATATTAATAACAAAATTTACTCTAATGACATTTATTAATTAATGTATTAATTAAATACATGTAATGTGTTTAATTAAATATATGAAATGTATTTAATACATTTAATGAATAGTAACATTAATAATGGCCATAAAATAAAATAGCATATAAAATAAAAACAAAAAAGATCAGATGCCATTAAAAAATATTTGTTATACTATACTTCACACTTTTACGTCCTGCTGTGGCCAGGTGTAGCCTTCTTCCATAAAGATCACATTTTTATGACAAACTCTCCTTGGGCTGACATTTTTTGTTCAAGTCTCATAAAATTTAGTGTGGATAAAATGTGAATAAGACTCAGGGCTTGTTTTGCCCCTAAACTGGGTTCATGCTCATTGTACTGTATTTTCTTACTTTTTTGCCATTGACGTGCAAGTGCCATCTTTACAGGTCACATACAGAAGTTACTCTACAAATATTGTTTGCTTTGTTCAGGTCCAAAAAAATTGGATGTATGGCCTCGCTAGATTGTTGCATAATAATACATGCCATAAAGAATTTATATGACCAATCATTTTATTTATTTTACATGAAAATAATAGTTCATTTAATGCTAAGAAATCAAAGAGTTCTGCATGATAGTAATTATTATAATAATATATACTGTATATTTATAAATATTATAATAATATTATAATACTGCTCTCAATAATGCACAGATGATGAGAAGCGAAATAAACATATTTAGAAAGAAACTAAATCCCTCAACAGGCAATAATAACTTTTTGAATTATTTTATTTAAATAGTAAAGGTAAATATGCTGTTGTGTGATCTATTAAGAAGTTTCTGAAACATTCTTTGTTACATAGAAGGATTAAATAGTGTTCTTTTATTAACCATCAGACAATCTCTTCTTATCTAGTGAGCTGTAATAAGCTCTTAGTAGATGATGGTAATTCACTATTTTTGTTTGTGATATGCCATTACAAATGAAGAAGACAACGCTGCCTGATTCTGATCAGCAGACAGAAATATGCTGCCAGATTTGGCAGTAAAAGTTTGGCTTCAAGACAATAAGGCTATAAATTATAATCTGACCAACACGTCACGCTACACCGATACTAGCTGGAAAAAGTAGTTCGCTACTGGAAAAGTTTTGCCCTGAGCAAACACATTTCCTTTAGATTTAGATTTTTCAGTATTTGTATTATTGTGAATTTCTTGATTTTTAACAGGAAGAAGAAAATTATACAGTATAGTGTGACTCAAACAGTAGGTGTGAATTTTTAAATTGCTACTGGCAGTTGGTCGTACTTTACTGTGCTACTAGGGCCAAGTACTAGCAAGCCTTAACAGGTGACTGTATTCTGGAAATAATCCCAAAAAAACATAACCCATGACTGTTCATTTTTGTAAGCGACTTTATGAAAAAACAAGCCAGAAGTTGCTTACTGTGTAACAAGCAGACATGGTGCACCAAAGAAAGACCAAAAAACTATAGGCAGACTTTATATACACTAAGTGTAAATAGCGACAAAAAGCATATTTTTTGCACTCCGGTGTATTTTGTAGTAAAATCAAAGTAACCACAAAATTAAACTTGGTTACTTCTGTATATTAACTCCATATTACTGTAGTAACACTATGGTTAATTTTACCCTGCTAAAACCTTCCCCTCAAGCCCCCAACATTGGCAGAGCTAGAGGCCTATTGGCTACCCCACTCAGCCTCACCTCTCCGTCCCAGGTGTCACTGTATCCACTGCCCTCCATTCTTGTATCCACGCACCGTGTCGCCATAGGATGACATAACCCCCCCCCCCCCCATGTTGGACAAAATAACACACACCATAACACACACACCAATCTTTATATTCATTTTAATTTGTTAATATTAATAGTGGACAAAGTGGAAAACTGAAAATAGAATCCGGGTCATCCACACATAAAAGCACATCCACACTGTTGTTACGTCCGATGCCACTGCAGCAACACTTCCACCAGAATATTGGAGTGGCAGTGTGGCAGGTCCTATTTACACCTAGTGCTAACCCTGTCGCTGCACTGTTGCCATTTTGCATTATTTCCTCCCCTGTTTTAAACCATGTTTTCATTTAAATTGTGGCAAAGCTCCCTCTCGCTGTATGTGTTTCCCAAACCAAGAGCTATTTCCTGACTCGCTCCCTCTTTTATATAATTATTCCACAGCCTTGCTTTCTTTTATTTTTTTGTTGGCTTCCTTTTTTCTGTGCTTTCTCAGTTTAGCATGACATCATGGCCTCCATAGGATCTTTGTGGCTTGGCATGAGTCTGCAAAGAGCAAATTTGAACAGAGAATTGGGAGAATGTGGCAGAGAGAGAAGGAGAAGCTGCTTGGGGAGTTTTGGTTAATTGAGAATTGTACCCATGCCTTTTCCCTGCACAAGCATCGACAATCATGTCCTCGAACAGCTACCAAGTAACTGTTGCTTCTAAAAGCTCTAATACATCACAGCAGAAACAGCATGACATCATTTGCTGACTATTTTATAATTAAAGAGAACATACTGTACTCCTGTTTTAGACATGTGACAGCATGTGGCTTTTTACACAGAAAATGATTTAGACCTGTCCCTCTTATAGTGAAAACAAACAGAAATTTAGTTTACAGTAATAAGTTTGGGATTTACAATGGAAGTTTATATAAGACAGTCAGAGGTGGGTAGTAATGTGCTACATTTACTTGAATAACTTGCTTATAGAGTAGGTTTAAAAGTGGGTACTATTTACTCTCACTCAAGTTAATTTCAAATTAATTATTTTTACTTATACTTCTTTACAATGACCGATTATCCTGTTGTTACATTACTAGGATTAATTGTAATAAATGTGTAATTTATTGAGAGGTTACAGAATGGGACTTTAAAGAGAGCGGAAGTTTACAGCTGCGCACGCTGACACAGACTGTCACTCAAGCCAGAGTCCATCTCTGCTGCTACATCAAACTCTTCAATTGAAACACTTTATTCGCTCCTCACAGTGAAAAATAGAATAGTTTCATCAATCCCTTCATTTAACACCAAGACAATCTGATTTTCAAGATTAAAACCTCAGCTTCAATTTAAGACAGCATGCTGAGGTAAGTTTTAGCACTAATTCTTACACATGCTTTTCTGTGTAATGAAATGGTAATTTTCAGGGTGATTCTGTAACCGGGCTTTTATGACATCAGTTTATAAGTGTACATTTTTAAATCAGTGCAATTTGTCCTCAGTAGTGAGTAGTATTTACGCATTTACTGGAAAATATCGCAGCTAATTCGGGCTGATTAACTGTATAAATGCATGTAAACATCAAAGTTAAGTGTAAATGACTTTTACTCAGTTTGCTTGATTGACAACTGGAGCACAAACTGACAGCATTTCTGTGCATGCACAGCGAGGGGCGCGAGGCACATATGTGAGAGATGTGTAGGCACAAGGCGATCATATGGCGAAGAGAGTGGCTGTGTCCGCAATCGTTCACTCATTCACTATTTCCTATATAGTGAATGGGAGTTAGTGCAATATATCTCAGCAGTGAGTGAATGAAACTCTTGAGTATACACTGAGCGTTGGAGCTCTAAGGCTGTCACAGAAACAACTTCACATATACTTTTAAAATACTTGGGCCTTACTTGTTATTCTTATTTAATAATATATGAATACAAAAAATATTAATTCTGTTTGTCATATTTAATATATACTGTCTGTTAATATAAAGAGTAAACACATTTGATCAAATAAAGAGTACATTTTAAAATGTATCTGTATGTATATGTTGTTATGTTATTTTAATCAAGTAATTAATTGTCAAAATCTAATTTAATACATTCAGCGTGAAATAAAACATTGCAGGAGGGAAGGAAGCAGTAAACCCCCAGCTCATACATTTTCCCCGTGGTGGATTGTGGGCCATTGAAAATAGAGTGCATTGTGAGTAAGAATGAGTGAACAAAAGTAGAGAACGAGTGGCTCATTCAGAATTCAGACACTCCTACAAAATGGCAGACACTCGAAATAATGCACTATATAGTGGATAGGGGACGGTTTCAGACACAGCATGTGTTCCATGGGGTTGGTGTCCTATGCACTAGACTGCATTTTGAAAGTGTCGGTACTGCTGTACAAAACTAATTATCTAAATTATTTCGACACTGAAAACTGTAACTACACTGAAATAAGAATCCATGCCGGACTTTAAAAGCTATGAAATAGCAAATATAGGCATTAATAAAACATGATCTTCCTTTGGTTTATATTTCAGCATTACGTATAATGTCCTTGTGGGGACATTTTCACGTTTTCACTGTGATAATTACTAGAAATGTTTCCAAAGCTCTCTTCTTATTGACAAATTCCTCCAGATCTGACAAGAGCCCTTAAAGGGATAGTTCACCCAAAAATTACAATTCTCATTATTTACTCATCCTCATGCAACCCCAGATGTGTATGACTTTCTTTCATCTGCTGAACTCAAATTAAGATTTTTAGAATAATTTCTCAGCTCTGTAGGTCCATACAATATAAGTCCATACATTTTAAAGCTAAACAAAAAAACATAAATCAGCATAAAAATAATCTATAAGACTCTAGTGGTTAAATCGGTATCTTCAAAAGCTATGTGATAGGCATGGTTGAGAAACAGATAAACAGATCACTTTCACATTTTTCTTCTTGTGTTTTTGGTGATTCATATTCTTCTCTGCATATCTCCCCCTGCTGGGCAGGGAGAAGAATAGAAAAAAATGACAAATATTGATTTGTTTCTCACCCACACCTATCATATCACTTCTGAAAATATGGATTTAACTACTGGAGTCTTATGGATTATTTTATGCTGCCTTTATGTGCTTTTTGGAGCATCAACATTTTGGCATGCAGAGCTTAAATATTCTTCTAAAAATCTGGGATGGCGTGAAGGTGAGTAAATTATGAGAGAATTTTCATTTTTGGATGAACTACCCCTTTAAAGTGATAGCTCAGCCATAATTTAATATTCTGTCATCATTTCTCTACCCTCATGTTGTTTCAAACCAGTATGACCCTTTGTATTATGTGGAACACAAAATATGTTAGACACAAGGTTAGAGACTGACAGTCTCGGTCACCATTCACTTTCAAAATATGTGGGGGGCACATTCACTGAAAGTAAAAAGTGACTCAGGCACTGAGTCAGATTCTGTCTTATATCTCCTTATTGTGTTGCATGGAAGAAAGAAAGTCATATGGGTTTGGAACAACATGATGGTGAATGATGACAGAATTTCCATTAATAATAATAATAATTCTGTTATATATATTAACTGTGTATTATGTAATGGAATATAGGGGAGTTAACTTATATTACGTAATTTGTGAAAGTAACGAGTTACTCACTACTTGAGTAATCTTTTGATTAGATTTCTTACTCTTACTCAAGTAATTATTTATGTTAGTACTTTTACTTCTACTTGAGTAATATTTTTTAAAGTAATTGTACTTTTACTTGAGGACAGTTTTTGGCTACTCTACCCACCTCTGGAGACAATGCACTCATCCACACTTATATTGCACTTACTGTATATGAGCTGCTGCTGCAGAGCAAATTCAAAGATTTACTACTGCTAGAACATACATAGGCATCCTGTGTTGAGAATGTGGACATGTTGCAAATGCTGCTGCACAACTGGACATACACAAGACATGCTGGATCAAGCATGTAGGACATTCTGCTGTTGCACAATTAGACATTCATACAATTCTAATGTAGCAGATCTAGAGTGGTGCTGGGGAGGAGGAGGGAGAAAAATTCAGAGAAAAAAATCTTGCAGTCTCTCAATGTGATGCAGTAAAATTGTCTTTTTGAAAAAACAAGCCAAAAGTTGCTTACTGTGTAACAAGACTTTGGAATGTGAATGTTAGACAAAGAGAGAGAATTCAAATTGATTGGCTTACAGATGGGTTACATATCATACAACCAATCATATTACACCATAAGAGCTGACTGTCTTAAAACATCCAATGTCAAAGACCCTGTTTACAACTGGTATTAAGATGCGTTTTTGTTGATTGGATCACATGTGGTCATTCCTAAGTACAGGTCTAAACAGGGTCTAAAACATCTGGAAAATTCCCGGTATGCCAGATACCAATCCATCCCTGCATATGACCTCATCACATTTGAGGTGTAAACATTAATTCATCCAGAAAGCATCCCAGCCAAAGTGAAGCACCACCACTCACCAGTCAATCAACCACTGCACTAAAACAATAGTTAAAACTTTGCCGGTTACAAGCGGTTTAAAATCAATATTTGTCAGATCGGAAATTTTTAAAAAGCGGATACACGCACACAAGCAAGATAACTTCACGGATCTTCTTCAGTGTGTCTGATATCAACATGCAGGGACACTTGTGGAAAGCACAAGCATTTGCAGCTCATATTAATACAGATAATCCATGAAAAGAATGGACAATTCTGCTCGAAATGCTGTTTTAGTGGTTATATAAAATTTCAGCTGCATCTGTGACAATTAGCGTGCTATTATTTTCGCATCTTTCTTTGTCTTTTCTGAATTTGTTCTGCTTTAATATCATTCAGTAACACGCTGACATAGGGATTGATGTATGTTGTGATGAAACAGAGTCCCTCCCCTCCAAATCTGATCCCAAGTGGTCACAGGAGATGCATTTAAGCGACCGGGTGTAAACAGTGATGTGTCTTTCCTGACCACATGTGATCGGATCACCAGACTTAATACCAAGTGGAAACGGGGTCAAAGAACCAATCAGCTTGGCCGTGACAAAGCAAGCCAATTGGCTATGCGTCATGTAGTGTTTCATGGCTGAATAAAGTATTCATTCAAGTAAATTTATACATTTCTGACATGATTCTGAGCATTAGAGTTTGTTCCATGTAAACAGTACTTTGCAAATAGCTGTTGCATCACTTTTCTGGTTTCCGTGCACATACGATTGAAAGTGACAGGGTATAGGCATACTGGCTTACATGGCCTTGACAGGTGTTGAAAGATTTAACTTTGCTCAGACAGGGAAACCTTTAGGCAATGTCTTGTGAGGGTCCCTTTTTTTTTTTCTTTTTTCTTTTTTTTTTTTTAAATATCCTCATTAAGATAATGAAACATGTTGAAAACTGAATTTTTTTGGAGCTCACCTAGTTAGAAAGTCATATACACTGTAAATCAGCCAAATCTTTTGATATATAGAACAGATTTCTAAAAGGGTTCGTTTTAGGACGAGGGGTAGGGATTTTGAAAATATCAGTACCTCCGTATAAAAACAATTCCTTCTATGTTCTTGCTAATTTACTGAAATGTGTGTGTGTGTGTTTGCCTGGGTAAGTGTGTACGTACTGGTTCTTGCATCAGCTGGGGTGCGGTTGCTGGCATGATGGGAAATCTGCACAACAATAAGGACGATTTCCTAATTAATCCAGCAACCAAAGAGTAACCGCAATAACACATTCTCTCTCTCTCTCACACTCACACACACACACAAACACACACACACTTACTCACCACACAGAGGGCTGTGCTGTGGCTGCACTTAAAAATGGCTGACTGTCACGCCATTCTCCAGTCCTCTGGGCTGATTTGTACTGAGGGGTTTTGAGGGTGGATTAAATTATGGCTTATGTTCTTTAAATGAACTTTCTTTGCAGGGAATGTTTTCATTGAAAAATAAACACAATAGCACACACACTTTAAGAGAGTCTTCTGTGCATCGCTGTATCCATGCTTCCAATGCAACGTGTGATTATAAATCATGCATCCAATTTCACATACTGGATTCTTGGCCTGTCTTCTTGCAAGCATTCAAATCATAGCAAGCGGCTTCCAGCAGTGTTTGATAGTGTGTCCGTTTAGGAATCTGTATATTTTTTTGTGTGTGGTCGTGCTTGTGCATGCCTCAGGCTATGATCTGAGTCATAGCATGAAAAATCAAATGTCCAATCAAACCGTCCCTGCTGGAATGATGAAAACATTTTGTTGGGATTGACACCAAGAACAGCTCCAATGTGAAATGGCAAGGTTCATAAACTTCATGTATCCACACCAATAGGTGGCAGTATAAAGTACTCCAGTAACTACAGTAAAGTAGTTCATCACCACTTTGATGAAGAAGGGCCAGCGAAAGGGAAAAAATGGAAACATTATTCCAAGTGGATTTTTTTGATGAAAGATGAATGATCTATCAGTGTATCATGACAAAATTCTTCTCCAACCTTAATTTTGTATTATATTCATGTATGTGGTAAATATATGACAGCCAAATTATATAGAAACTTTATGCTCATAGAAACTTTAACTTCTTTATCTTGCCATCATTCAACACCATGATACCACAGGAGACATTACATTAGCTCCAATGCCATCGTCTTCACTCCTATTGGTAGTCGCTGCTGAAAGTTGCTGCTCATTTGCATAAAGTTAAACTTTTCTTAACTTTCTGAAGTTGCTGAACATGCACGGATCTAGTTGCCAATGGTTGCTGTCGCTCATGTCACTTAAATAATTTCATTTGTTGACCTGTTTCACTCAGAAATACGTCACATTATGGAGGTAAAATAGGTTTGAAACTGCATTTCATTATAGCCTTAAGGTATTCACACACAGTGGAGATAGCAAAAGGGAACGTGTGTGCCAGGGAATGCAGGGCATGATTACCACATTATGAGTGCTGTCTGTCTGGATCATGGGAAAGAGACAGACATGGGAAAGCTGAGACTGTTCTATCCCACCAGGTGGAAAGTAACAAAGCATTGATGTCTAACTTTCATTTTATGCAGAACACCAAAGAAGAGGTTTTAATTCATATAATTTTCCATCTTTTCAGTACAGTGGAAGTGGATTGTGCCTCACTTTAAAGATTAAAGGGATAGTTCACCCATTATTTACACACCCTCATGATAACCCAGGTGAGTATGACTTTTTTCTTCACCAGAACACATTTGAAGAAAAAGTGATAGCTCAGTAGGTCCTTAAAATGCAAATGTTTGGGGATTTCTCGTTTGAAGCTCCAAAAATCACAGACTGTCAGCATAAACGTCATCCGTTATATTAAATATATATTAAATTAATGTATTCTAAAGCGACACGATCACTTTTGGTGCAAAAAATATAAATATTAATGTACTTTTTTAACATGCTTAAATTCAACAGTGGTATGCTCATGTGACGTAATCTCATTGGAATTTGAAACATGTGAGAACTGACCCATGTGCGTCTCAGATGAAAGAGCAGTGCTGTTTACAAGTGAGATGGAGGGATGCTGTACATTAGCTTGGTTGGATTAGATCTGAACTGATCAGTTTCTTTACTCACAATGGCGCATTTGTGTGCTTATCATGGATGTATCAGAGTGGAGAACATAAGATTACCTCTGTAAATTTGCAAAGCTAATACATCTCACAAGAGACCACTTGGAGTCCACCCTCTCGCGAAGCTTACCCGAAGCACTGGATTATACAGTAGTTAAAGAGTTCTTAAAAATGTACATTTTTTCAAATCAAAAGTGAACGCATTGCTTTAGAATACATTCAATTAACCACTGTAGTTGTATCAATGATGTTTATGCTAACTGTGATTTTTTGAGCTTCAAATGTGAAATCACTATACATTTGCATTTTAAGGACCTACTAAGCTAAGATATTTTTCAGATTTTCTTCAGATGTGTTCAAGTGAAGAAATAAAGTCATACACACCTGGGAAATCATAAGGGTGAGTAAATAATGAGAGCATTTTCATTTTTGGGTGAACTATCCCTTTAAAAAAGGAAAAAATTGTTGGCTAGATTGTCTGGCTGGGCAGATTTGCCGTGCTGTTGTCTGAATGCCTGTGAGCGACCGCGGTGTCCAGTTTCTCGCAACCCTGTCTGAGACCCTCTACAAACACCTGTGACTCTCCTCTTTCTCTTTCCAGACAGCAGTGGGGATATACTCTAGAGGTCAAGACCACAGCGGAGGGTCAAAATACAACCATCCTACTCACATACAGCCTTTCATGCCTCAGACATAAGAGTTTGCACATCACTTGTGAACCTCAGGGTCTCTCAGCACACTATACATCTGCTTTCTCTCTTGAAAAGAAAAGAAGTGTATACTATGTGGGAGGGGAAAAGCCAGACAGCTGAATAATTGTCTGTGTAGCTGCACTGGGAGCAGTTTTACAGACCAATAAAGTTCTCCTTTATAGATATAAACCTGTTTATTATTGCGCAAGTCTCAAGTCTCTGATAAACTTTCTCTTTTATCCTTACCACAAATATATGTGTTTTCAAACATGTACAAATAGGAATGTCAGGAAAGAAATATTAAAATGTTGGCAAGACACAAATGTGTCCAGTACAGAAGAAAGATATCTGTCAGTTGTTAATGCATTGACGTCTTTCATGAAGACCATGTGTGAGACTGCACGAAAATGACATTTTCAGGAACCACAAAAACAACTGTAATCAGTTAGGAAGACTCAGTCTCCAGTGCACTAACAATGCACTGAGTAAAATCTGTGTTTACTTTTTGCTGGCCAATGGTTTTGGATGTAATACTTACACCTAATGCCCTTGGATGAAGCATCACACAAAAGCAAATAATAAAAAAACAACACTTTTTTTTGATAACCAATGCCATTTTAGAAATACTCTATTCACAAGCGTATTTTTAACCCATGATTAATACCCGAGATAAAGTGATCTCGTGTGATCTGCATTTCATATACTGTATCTCATGTGAGTGAACATAAGGTTAAATATATTTGTCAATAGAACTATTCATTTGTTTTTGGGGAAAGTCTTTCTAAAGTCAACTTCAAAATTTTTGCAACCCATTTTAGTTCTGTAATCTTACATATTTCTGAGTTAAATGGGATATTCAATAAGAAAAAATAAATCTAGGGCAGAACTTGATTTTATCCATCGGGATTTGATCTTTAAAAATGGATGTTGCATGCAAGAATTGAGTGTGTGGGGCTGAAAAATAGTGTTGTGGATTTTGATTAATCTCAGTGACTCAAGTCTTTTGAATCCGTTCACCAACAACATTTGATCATATTTGTTCACGGATTTGTTCATTGACCATTTCTGCAAATCACACTTTTGTATGGCAACAAATTACAATCTTTTAAATTTTGAATGACTCATTTAATTGAAAAGAAGCACAGAATCATTCACAGCAGGAACAAGTCTAATTATCCTTTTTTGAAATGTGTGTGTCTACAATCCTACTAAGAGACTTCAGCACTGCAGAGGGTTTAAGCTTCATAAACATTTTCCCACAAATGACTACAAAACATTTGTGTCATATCTATCTATATTTTTCCTATATTTTGTCAAATACTGAGTTTCACTTTAACAAAGACAGAAATAGTTCAAGAAACCCTACTTATCTTACACTGTGCACTAGGGCTGCATCAGTGTATCTGCACCAAACCGAATGGATACATTTGATGCATTGTACCAGATTTAGCCTAAGGCTAAATTTCATCTGCAGTCCCCTGGCCGGTCACAATTAGAACTTCTACACTTCTACAGCAAACTAAACACATAAGACAAAACACAATAAGAACTGTGAGCCTTCACAATGAGAACTGTTGCCCATCAGTCCCTGTGTTTTCAAAATAAGTAACTTAAAGAAAGATTCTTTGTTTTCCCAGCTGTACCGAAACCGCACCAAACCGTGACACCAAAACCAAATTTTGTGTACAGTTATACTGTGCACCAAAGGACAACATTTCCATTTCTAATTCATGTTATTTTAACTGTATCATCAGTCATTTTTACATTCATAATTTGGGGATTATGTGCATTCCTAAATGTATGTTTATTTGTTGAACGCGACTGACTCACATACCAAACTGAACAAACTAAATGCCTCCACTCGTTCAGTCAGCAGATCCCCGTTCACAAATGAGAAGACTTAGTGAGGCATTCATTCATTCGCTAACAAAGTATACCAGTACGTTCAGTTCGATCGTGAATTATATGCTCCTTCACAACCCAACTCGGATGCTATAGAGAGCACAACAGTGCCCTCCCACTTTTTCAGCCACCTTGGTTCCGTAATATTTTTCATCCTTAGAGTTTTCATGCAATCGTTCATAAAAGAGTTCTAAGCCATGATCTCCGAGGTGAATCACAACATGGCAAACTTTGTTTGGAAGACAAAAATTATTTTGAAAATCGAACAAAAAGACAAAGTTACAAGCCTGTGTATTTACCGTTTTTACAAGGGCATTAACTACAATTGGCTAGTTGCATAAGACGCCATGATTTCTGGTTTACAGATTGTGGGCATAACCACTTCCGGTTTTGCCAGGCGCCTGTCCAGAGACCGCTAAAAATGCCATTTTATATGAGGTGTTTCCAGAAAAGAGATTTTAAATGTATAATAGCATTGCAATGAAGACACATGAGGCTGATCTCATAAACAGTTTGTTTATTTAAGGCTGTTGTCGGCCACAGCAACGGCATACACTCAGTAATTGTTAAGAGAATCACCTTTAAAACAACGAAGAACCCCTTCTGCACACAGTCTCCCCCATGCACACATACATACATGAAACATTCAGGAACAGCTATCAATGCAAGACATTACAACCCAGTAAAATGCACAACTTAAATTCCTGTTATCCAGTTAGAATAAGAACATCAACAACATGTCAACACATTACAGTATGTTTGCAGTTACATCGATATATATGAAAGTAAGAAATGACTTCAGGAACAACAGTAACTCATCTAAGTTTCTGTGAACAGGAATAAATAAAACTCATTCAGTAAGATATACAATTTAAAGTTGAATATTCAACTGCAGGGTAAACAATGTCATATGAATCCTCTGTTGAACAACAACCAACACATTCATAAAGTTGCAATTTCTTAAGTCTGATAACACATACACATGCATCTTTTTGGTAACACTTTACAATAAGGTTCAATTCTTAATCATTGGTTAATGCATTTGGTAAATTGGCTTTTTTAGAGCATTAATCTAGGATAATGTTTCATTTAAATATATTATTGTTCATTGTTCATTACAGGGTTGCTGCAGAGTTTTTTTTTTTTTTTATAAAATGTAAGACCTTTTAATACCCTTTAATAAGAAAATGAATACCATGTCCACATACCAAAACAAATCAACACAATCTCAAAATAAATCATGTATCACAGACTCTAACTTAAACAGGCAGAAGCACACATTCAACATGCCCTTAATATTGTTTATCAGTAAAACAGGGTAGGAAATATGCAAGCATAAAATACTCTGTACTTGAGTATTTTTGTAATGCAGTTCAATGGAAAGGAGGAGGCGAGAACCGGCTTGGCAATGTAAATAATATTTTAATGAGAAACTTAATAAAAGACACAAACACACATGACGGACATCTCTCTCTCTCTCGCACCACCATCCGGTCTTTATCCGTCTCCGAGGCTCAATTACCCCGATAAGGGACCGGGTGTGTATAATCACGACCTGGCCCCGCCCTCCACCCTGCCACATTCCTCCCTTGTTCTCTCAGGCTGGGGAGCCCCCGGCATGACATACAACCCCCCCCCCCCCCTTTCCCTGGGGGAGGGCGTGCCAGCAGGTCATCCCTGTTCGATAAAAGAAAGCCAGTTAGTCTGTCAATAGTTTTTTTAAATTGGTAGCCTATATTAAATGTTCTTAGTCTTTCCTTCCTGTGATGGGAAGGGCCAGACAGAGGCTGCAAGAGTCCAAATGTAAATCAATTCCAGGTGTATTTTATGGGGGGAACTTTTATCTTTACAGGCACTTTTACTTTAAATACATTGTGGACTCTTATTTTGAAATGAATGCACTTCACTGCTTCCAGCTGCTCATTCAAACAAATAAGGAATATAAAATATGCACTCCTACAATAATCTACAACATATTACAATAAACAATTGAAAGTAAACATTGTCATATTTCATCAACACTACATCATCATCATCAACAGATGATCTTTAGTGATAGTTTTTCATAAGTTTCTGAAATGGCCTAATTATTGTGAACTGCTCTGCAACAGCTGGAAACACTCACAAGCCCCCGCATGCTTAGAGAAAATACAACAGTGCCGTTTTTTTTACTTTGAAGGATGCTGCACATGTATTAATTTAATTAAATCATATTCTTTTGAAGTTTGATCGTGAAGACAAGAATTGTATTACCTTAAATATGGGAAAACTGAATTTAAGAAATTTTAAGACTTTTTAAGGATCCATGGGAACCTTGAATTAGCATTTATTCATATACCCCATGTAAATGTATAGATAGAAATGAACGTTAATCAAGGTTAATAATGGTTCAAACACATTCACTGTCCAAATACTGACCCTTAGCACTTAATAAGTTTAATAATTTTTTAAATCATGTTTTTTGACTATAAATAATTCTTATTTACATTATTCATGATGTTAGCCAGAGGGGAACTGGCCCCCACAGTGAGTCTGGTTTCTCCCAAGGTTATTTTTCTCCATTAATCAACATCTTTTGGAGTTTTGTGTTCCTTGCCACAGTCGCCTTCGGCTTGCTCACTGGGGTTATTAATACAATTATTATTTAATTATTTTTAAACACGATAAAGAATCATATCTTATCTAATTCCACAACAGGGCTCCAAACAAACAAAAAAAAAAAAATCAATTAAGGAGCCAATGGCTCCTACAGGGGGAAAAACAGGCGCCAAATATTTTAAATTTTTTTAACTCCATCCATTCCTTTTCGTCCCGCAGCTCGCTAACAGTGTAGTCTGTGGAGCATTCTTCGCAATTATGTGATCACGTGCATTTTTATGCTTGTTACTGTCACCGTGTTTTCTAACAGTCTCTTTTTTGAAATTGTTAGTTCCTGCAATGAACTCCGTTTTCCCCGCTATTTCTTTGATATAAACTTTTGTTATGTATCTCGGGAAATGTAATGCAAATTTTAAAATCAAAAGGGAGTAAACTTTTACTGTCGCCAATGGCGACCTTGACAGAAATTACACTCACAAATAAATTTATTTGGTCACAAATGCGACCATTTTTAGTCGCAGTTTGGAGCCCTGCACAAGGATGATGATTTATCGACTTTATAGACATTACATTTTTATCGTCTGTTAATGCTGAACTTCTGTAAAGCTGCTTTGAAACGATGTGTGTTGTGAAAGGCGCTATACAAATAAAATTGACTTGACTTGACTTAATAAATACTGTAAAGTATTGTTAGTTGTTCTCTTTAGCTATTGCATGTTGACGTACAGAACCTATTGTAAAATGTTAGCCACAATTTTGACTATATTTACCTCATTGGTCAACTCATCGTTGCTGGTTGAGACACACAATTGGATGTAATCTCCTGTCGCTGATAAGCCACTCTCCTTTCTCTTTAATTGTAATTCCCTTTACTTGTAAACACGCTCATGCTGGTATCAACCAAGTCTCTAACATTTCTTCTCAAAGCAACAATAAAGCCCACTTACACCGTGTTCTCACTCAGTTTCAGTGAGCTCATACGACCAGACGTAATCATGCACACATTCGTGTGGTGAAAGCTCATAGGTGACATATTGTGCAACCAGCCAATTTCATGTACGCTTCATTTCCCATCCCTAGTGGAAATTTTAAATTATGTACACAAACGCACATCTCCTTCTTGGCAATTGTCAGCAAGGCGGCAGGTGCTCTAAAATGTGGTAGATTGTGAACGTCACTTCCAATTACATACCCCAACATACCCCACAGTATAAACTCCCATCCCCAAAAGTGATTGACGGGTGTCTCTGTAATGCATCAGACATGCAAGCACAAAGGGAATTGCGATTCCATTTTCATTTTGGCACTGTCTCTATGGGATGCCAAACTAGTGAAACAGCAAATGGGGTAATTAATTTTTTTTTTCAATATGACAGGGTCATAACTCTTAAGACATAGGAAATGTAATTGCAAATGCACTTTGCTTTTCCAATTGAAATTTGGCAGACTTTGTATGTTTGTGTACATTAAAATACAAACAGTAATATGCCATTTACAATTGCATTTGGATTATGTCACAGTTAGGCATCCAGAAATAGAAAACGCAATTGGAAATACTATTTGGAATTTGAATTTTGAAACTTTGTAACTTTTGACGCTCTAGCAGCTGAATCATAGAAGTTACTTGCAGAGGCACCCAAGAGGTCCTCACTGTGGACTGTATCGATGTCACAGACATCCATTACGTAGTCAATTAAGTTAATGTTTTAATGGATTAAAACAATTTTAATGCAAAAGCGTGTACAGTATGTAGCGTTATGTCAAAATAAAAAGTGAGAGAGTGTAATAATGACCGTATTTCCTTAAACTTTTTTTTATGTTAAAAGTATGTAACATACTATTAACATGATTACTATATTATACCAACTCGAAAAATGCTAAGAAAACAAGTTCATATTCATTTTTAACAACACCATACTAATGTTAACTTAGGAAGAGTTCAAAAATCAATATTTAGTAGAATAACCCTGATTTACAGTTACAGCTTTCTGTAATTTAAGATATAATTATCTTAAAGATCATTTTGTAAAAATCCAAATAACTACAGATCTTTATTGTAAAGGGTTTAAACCATGTTTTCCATGCTTGTTCAATGAACCATAAACAATTAATGAACATGCACCTGTGGAGCGGTCATTAAGACACTAATAGCTTACAGACGGTAGGCAATTAAGGTCACAGTTATAAAAACTTAGGACACTAAATAGACCTTTCTACTTCAGGGTCCCTGCTCATCTGTGTGAACGTGCCTTAGGCATGCTGCATGGTGGTATGTGGACTGCAGATGTGGCCAGAGCAATAAATTGCAATGTCCGTACTGTGAGACGCCTAAGACAAGCTACAGGTAGACAGGAAGAACAGCTGATCATCCTTGTGGTCAGACCATGTGTAACAACAACAGTACAGGATCAGTATCCAAATATCACACCTGCGGGACAGCTACAAGACGGCAACCACAACTGCCTGAGTTACACCAGGAATGCACAATCCCTTCATCAGTTTTCAGACTGTCTGCAATAGGCTGAGAGAGGCTGGACTGAGGGCTTGTAAGCCTGTTGTAAGGCAGGTCCTTACAAGACATCATCGGCACCGACAACAACATCGACTATGGGCACAAACCCACCGACGCTGGACAAGACAGGATTGTTAAAAAGTCCTCTTTACTGATGAGCCACGGTTTTGTCTCACCAGGGGTGATGGTCGGACTCACGTTTATCGTCGAAGGAATGAGCATTACACCGAGGCCTGGTCTCTGGAGCAGGATCGATATGGAGATGGAGGGTCCGTCTTGGTCTGGGGCGGTGTGCCACAGCATCATCAGACTGAGCTTGTTCTCATTGCAGGCAATCTCAATGCTGTGCATTACAAGGAAGACATGTGCTACCTCCCTCATGTGCTACCCTTCCTGCAGGCTCATCTTGATATGGCCCTCCAGCATGACAATGCCACCAGTCATACTGCTCGTTCTGTGCCTGGTTTCCTGCAAGACAGTAATCTCAGTGTTCTGTCATGGCCAGTGAAGAGCCCTGATCTCAATCCAATTGAGCACATCTGGGAACTGTTGGATCGGTGGGTGAGGGCTAGGGCCATTCCCCACAGAAACATCTAGGAACTTGCAAGTGCCTTGGTGGAACAGCGGGGTAACATCTCACAGCAAGAACTGGCAAATTTGGTGCAGTCTATGAGGAGGAGATGCAGTGAGAGGACGTTTCTTTTTTTGCTGAGTTTATATGTGCATGCACAGTATGTGATTTTCCGAAGTTTGAGTCCACTTGTGAAAATGTTTATATTTTTCTAATTTAATAGTTTATTTTTCATTACAAATTATATTATCAGCATAACAGTTTGAGTGAAATCTGTGCAAAACTAAAATAAGCACAAATTTGCTTATTTGATTACTGATTACAAAATTGTGTGGATTCTTAAATATTTCTTTAGTGAAGAAATATACCGAAGTGATGCACCAGCCAGCCCCTAGAAAGCAGTATGTGGAACCCAGCATCACTGTTAATGGCCAAACACTGAGAGCAGTGAACAAGTTCACCTATCTTGGCATCACTTTGTCCCGCAGTGTCGTAATAGATGATGAAATCAGTGTGAGGATAGCAAAGGCCAGTGCAACCTTCGGGAGACTGCGTGATAATATATGGAACAGAAGGGCCATCAGTATTCGAACAAAGCTTAAGGTGTACCTGGCAATCGTCCTACCCACGCTGCTGTACGCCTGTGAGACATGGACAGTCTAGCAGCGCCATGCCAAAAAGCTCAACCACTTCCACACCACCTGCTTCAGATGACTCTTGGACATCAGGTGGCAAAACAAGATCCCTGACACAGAGGTTCTTGCATGTGCAGACCTTCCTACCATTCACACCATATTGATGCAGACCCAGTTGAGATGGGCAGGCCATGTCGTTTGCATGCCAGACCACAGGCTGCCAAAGTGTCTCTTCTACGGAGAGTTGCTGCAGGGCCGACGATTCCAGGGAGGTCAGAAGAAGCACTTCAAGGATTCACTGAAGTCCTCCCTGATTGCGTTCAGCATCGACCCAGACAGCTGGGAGGAGACAGCCCAGGACAGAACCAAGTGTCGCTCTGCAGTCCACAACGGCTCTGTGACCTGTGAAGCCAACAGGTCTGCTGCAGCAGAGAAATGTCAACAGGCCAGGAAAGCTAGAGCTAGCAACCCCAATTGGCCAGCCACTGTCCTCACTGTTAGAGACCTTTCCTTGTTATGGAAATATATACTGTATATATATTTAAGGGATAATCTATGGCTAGGTGTGAGTTAAACGATTTTAAATGCATGACATAGAGGCAAAGAACCACCTGACACAAAGCTGATTTGATTAGTTACAACTGTCATAGATTTTTTTACAGCCCAAATTTTTAATGGAAGAATACAAAATAATGGTTAATTTTATCTAAGGGCTATTTTGAGTCTGCAGATCTGCCTGTTTTAAATCAGACACAGAGAAAAATTATTGCGACCACACGCTTGGTCAAATCTTTGAATCTAAATGCACAATCCAGAAATAATCCTATCCACAGAATGTAGAAGGTTTGGCATTACAGATCAAATTTATTATTTATTTATTATTTTTAAGTTTTATTCATTGTCATTTTCACAGTAATGTGGAAAAACCGACATTACAAACAGTGACAGTAAAAAAGCACTTACTGTATGATAAGGGGAAAACCATTCAAAACACTCTGGAACCTGCAGATTTAGGTATTCTTTCTACATAGGTATGCTATCCATCAAGGCTGCATGATTGACTGAATTAATAAGATCGCAATTTGTCCTTGCATGGTAGCACTTCACTGTAAACTTCTCCTTCAACGTTTGAGTCAGAGATGTGTGAGCATAGGGGGCCCTCTAGTGGCTACATGCATACGAGTATTAGAACAGACTATAGTATAAATATATATAAACAACACCCTTAGTCACAAATGCACGCTATTTGATCCATGAAAAGGTTCAGTTAGGCCCTAATGATAATGATATATAGCAACATTGAGTGATATTTTCACCAAATAAGTAAATCCTTCCTTTTGTACGGAGATTTGAATCACCAGTGAAGACACCATGAGCCAGAGAATAAAATAACAAGGAGGATATTTTTTTTATTATTCAGTGAAGAAAAGTTAGTTTAGGAGTAATTGAGGAAGTGCATGATAATATTTACATATCGGCATTGTCTGATTGCTGTTTATTCAATGCATCGCTAGCACATTGCAAAAAGGTTGTGTGACCCAATGAATTACATAAACTAAGAATGAACAATTATTTTACAGCATTTATTATCTTGGTTTATGTAAATTTCTTCATATACTTGTAATATATTGTATTATGAAATAATAGAAATGTAACATCATTAAGAACGAACATGAACAATATAGCATGTTACATGTGTTAACATATACAACCTTATCGCTAATTATTACCAATCACAAAATCAGAATCGCCAACATCACCAAACACCTCCGCCCACTATTGGAGACCTTAGTGTCTCCACAAACCTTCTGAATGTGTGTGAGCACACATACAGACAAATGCAAGCCACCACGCAGTACAGGGCAAAGAGTGTTAGGTTTCATTCCTTCCATCAGGGCTGAGAGGTGGCCCAGCAGGTCACTCCAGGTTCAGTCCCAGGAAACTGTGAGGAGAGACGTCTCTCTCGCCATCTCAGGATATCTTTAAAAGTAACTCTAGAATAGGCTTATCCATATATTTTGTGTGGACATGGTATACTGCCCCACAAAGGCAAAATGCAGAAACTACGGCAAGGCTGAAGCTGAGATTTGTTCTTTCTTTCTTTTTTTTTTATTGTCCATTCAATTGTGTTATACATACACATATGGTAAATCTTTCTTCTGAGAACAAGAATGTATCTTAATCTTAATAGCTAAAAAAATCCAGAAAAAAATTCTGTTTTGAAAATATTGTGGCGCTAAACCAGAGTGCTGTGCCTTCACTGTTTTGCCTAGTTAGGATTTTGTATGTAATGCAACTTTCACACATTTTCTCTGAATTGGAGCATAGGTGGCCCATGTGTCAAAGGACAGATAATAGTCTAAGAGACACGATTTCATCTCAGTTTTGACAAAATGTGAAGTTACTGTGTTTTTGCTTTGCACTTTGCACTGCTTACATTTCTATTTATGTGCACAAGACTGAAAGTGAGACTAGAGTTGTGGTTAAATTGTGGGCCTCACAGGCAGAGCCTCCTCCCAGTTCTGTATTGGGTCTAGTCTGAGTCAAAATTCCTCAGACTTTTGGAAATTCCCAAAGGTCTTGGGGGACAGGCTGGCCACAGCGTTCCGGGGGTCCACAAATTTTGGTTAGTCCCAAGATTCTCCGGCGCTGGGAACGGGCCCTTGGGCTGACCCTGCCAACTCATACACACCCATTTGCTTCCTTTCTGCCTGAACTCTGTTTCACACAAGCCTGTAGTGCATAACAACAGTCATTAGCCATTAGAAAAGAAGAAGTCTTATTAATTCTACTGATGAACTTCCTTGTGCACAGTTTACATGCAAGTATCTGAATTTCCTCACTATAACTTTTACATTTAAAGAACAAAGGGAAATCATTCATCAATAATTAAATGTTCAAAAAACTTTTTAAAGGGATATTTCCCCCCAAAAATGCTCTCATGATTCATAAGAATATTTCAGCTCTGTAGGTCCATACAGTGCAAGTGAATGTAAGGTCCAAATATCACATATGAGCATAATAAAAATAATCCATACGACTCCAATGGTTTAATCAGTCTTCTGAAGCGATCCAATCGGTTTTGGGTAAGAGCAGAACAGAAGCTAATTCCTTTTTAACTATAAATTTTGACAGCAGTCTTCTTGGCGATCGTGATTTCAATCTTGATTACACTTACAATAGCGCCATCTAGCGCTTTGTGAATGCGTCAAGCACTTGGAAGTGTAAATGAGCTTGCCTAGAGACAATGGATGGATCGCTTCAGAAGACTAAATTAAACCACTGGAGTCGTATGGATTACTTTTATGCTGCCATTATGTGATTTTTCAACCTTCTGAGTTCTCTTCTGATCACCATTCACTTGCATTGTGAGGACCAACAGAGCTAATATATTTTTCTAAAAATCTTTGTTTGTGTTCTGCAAAAGAAAAAAAAAGTCATACACATCTAGGATGGCATGAGAGGGAGTAAATGATATGAGAATTTTCATTTTTGGGTGAATTATCCCTTTACGTAAGACTTCAAACCTACTTAAGGCAAACTTTGAAGTTACACAGGCCTTTTTCACATCGGATAGATGGACCAACGGACAAACAGATGGACAGGTAGGTCGGTTGGTCGGTAAGTAGATCTATATAGGCATATATAGTTACTTGAGAAAAATCTGTTGATTCTGTACAGGACAGGTGACTCCAGATTAATCAAACCCTCAATAACCTCAAGCACAGAGAGCCAAATCTTTTCATCTAAAGAATGTTGCGTGAATAGCATGTGAACCTGAACTATTTTACTTTTCTTCTGAACTTCAGAAAAGAACAGACAGATCCTTGTAGCCTTGGTCTGGTTGATTGTAGACACCATAAGGCACACTAAGTCAACCACCCTGGCAAAGACAAGGCTTCTACTTGCCAATTCTCTGACTCTGAATCCTGACTGACTTTTATACTGTCAGAGCCCTCCATTCAGGATGTTTAAAAGAAATTAAGGAAAAGCTAAATAACTATTTTCGTAATCAAATGCACTATATTCATACCATACTATACCATATTAACCCATTCCATACTATAGTATACTACATCATACCACACCAAATCATATCATATCATACTCAATGGCACCATTTCATGCCATACCATACTAAACCATACAATCCCATACTAAATCATATGATAGCTTACTAAACATACCATTCAATGCAATAATATACTGCACTGTACTGTACTGTACTATACCATACCGAATCATACCATACCATACCATGCTAAACCATACAATACTTTACTATGCTATGCTATGCTATGCTATGCTATACTATACTATACTAGACTATACTACACTATACTATATTACACCATACAATACCATGCCATATTAAATCATACCATTCTATACCATACCATGCTAAACCATACAATACTGTACTAGGCTGTACTATACTATACTATACTATACTATACTATACTATACTATACTATACTATACTATACTATACTATATTACACCATACCAGACCTTATTAAATCATACCATTCCTTACCATACCATGCTAAACCATACAATACTGTACTATGCTATGCTATCTATAATATACCATGCTAAACTATAATATACTCCACTCCACTACACCACACTATACTATACTATACTATACTATACTATATTACACTATGCCATACCATACAATACTATACCAGTCCACATCATACAATAACATACTGCACCATACCATACTAAACCTTACTATACAATACCATACCATGCAATGCCATGCCACACCACAGCATAACATTCCATACATACAATACCATAACATAAAGTTATCTAAATATGCTATGAATCACAGATCACAAATTTTATTGAACATCTACTGTTTAAAATAAAAAAAAAACTGCTAAGCCTATTTTGCTTCTCTGTGCAAGTGTGGTAAAGAGACCTTGTCCTCTTGTGTTTATTTATTTTGTTTACTCTCCCCCTGGTGGTGGAAACAGTCAATTACATTTTTTTATTGTTGATTCCAAGCCATGTTACACAAAATATCACTTTACCAGCCCCAGATTTATAAGAACATTTTTGTTCATACACATGACACAGCAGTATTATGTCAACAGTATAAAATGAAGCTTTATATAATTCTTGTGAAATGATTCACACTAAAAGTTACAGGTATATGTAAGCTTCACCATCACTATAACAGTGAGGTGAGAGGTGTAACCACTCTGTGATGTCACACTGGATAGGTGTGAAAAAGCATAGATCAGTCTGGGCTGAGATCAAATTTTAATCCTGCCTGTAGTCTAGAGAGAGCTGACAATGGACCCTGACAAACCTCAGCAACAGTATTCTGAAACTTATTCTGAAGTCACAGTCAACTCAAGTGCAGGTAAGAAAAATTAATGTCTTAGGCCTGCAGAAATATTCTAGTCTTATACCTGTTCCTGTAACAATATTAGAAATGAATTATATATTAAAAAGGATCATTTTCATTATTGGTATTGCATCATTGTTTGTTTAGTCCTGAGATAGCATTTGCTTTTTTTTATTTTACTTTTTATTTTATTTACTTTGAAAATACAGTTAAAAGGTAACATGATTCTCCTAACCTATTATTTGTTTGTACTTTTTATTTTATTTTATTTTATTTTATTTTAAAATATAGCTCTTAGCCTACATGAACCTACTAAGCTGATTCTAGTAATATCTAGGAAATAAAAGGATTATCAAGGTAATAATTATGATTAGCACTGCTAATATTTGTAAATTAAATTTACATTTCATGTATACATTTTAAACATATTTATATGTGTTTGAAAAAAATATATATTTATTTCAATAAATAGTTTGTTTTCTTGAAAAAACGAACAAGAAATTAGTTTTAAGGTTTGCAATAATAACTAGAAATAATGCATATGTAATTTATCTCCATTGCAGCTATGAAAAATCTTATATTGCTGAGAAACAACCATCTGTTTATAATTTACAGCCTACTCCAACTGATGCTTCCAAGACAATCACAAATCATTCTACAAGACATTCTACAAAACCTCATCCATGTTAGTCATCTAGATAAAGTTACCTTGGTGAGACATTTAAATCAGCAGAATTCTGATTATTTGACATCATCAAGTAAAGTTCACAAGGCTTAAGAACACCTGCATATGATCAACAAATGTAATACATAATTACAAGTCAGCTGAAAAGGTCAAGAGACATTTCTGCCAACTGGCCCCAAACTCCTATACTGCCAATGGTAAAAATGACCATTATCCGATTTACCGTAGAATTTGGAATAAATAGATAATCTCTAACAGATGTTTCTTAGACATTTCTATGTCTTGATCAAGATGAGGTGCAACCACTTTTTTGAGATGCGACTGTATAATTTATTATCCATTAGATATTACCCCAACAAAGCCAATTTCAATTTCCTTTCACAAGCTTCCTAACACTAACCCCCACACTAACATTGCAAATAGCCCCTGGTAACCAAGCCCCAGTATTTAACAAATCAGTCACTTTTTTGGCCATTGTTAGCCTAAACTCAGCATAATCCTTAGGGTTCTGGCATGTCACTTTCTCACGATATTGAGTTTTGGTGGCAAAGCCTGCTGTCTTTTCAATTCATAGGCACTGTTTTGAAGCATTAAGATTATCTGGAGTCATCAGAGAGGGAATTATCTGCTAAACCGCTAGCAACCAAGGTGGATTTGGAGTGTGTCTTGGAGAAGCTGGAGGATATGGAGAATCTTGGTGGGCAGAATTATGTCCATATTGTTGGAATTCCTGAGGGAGAAGAGTGTCAGAATATGGTGGAATTCCTGGATGGGCTCTTTCCGAGTCTGCTCGACATAACAGGCCATCAGCTGGAAATTGAGTAAGCTCACAGGGTTCTGGTTCAGAGATCCATGAGGGAGACAGGCCCCGATCAATTCTGGCCAAATTTATGAGATCATCCGATAAAGATATCTTGTTACGCGAGGTGAGGAGTAAAGGAAGGCTTTCTTGGAAAAAAACAGCATTTTCTTATTCCCAGACTTTGCAAATTCGATAAGAGAGAAACGTGATCGATTCAAGAAATGCAAGAACTCTTACGTCAATGCGAGGTCTCTTTTGCACTGATGTTCCCGGCCAAATTGTGAATAGATGCTAAAGATGGCCATAAAACATTCAAATGCCAACAGCCAGCATTGTCCTTCATGAAGTCAATTGAGTAAGTTATTTTGTGGTACTCACATTGCAGCCGAGTGGACCAACTCACTGAACATTCACTTGACTGTTCGAGGAACTAAGCACCTTTTTTGTTTCTTTTTGTGCTGGTTCCGCCTAACAGCTGGAGTTTGTTTTGTGGAAAAACGCTCCATCAGGACAGTGTTGTGGATGAATCTGCAGATTCTTTGTGCTTATGTCTCCTATTGGCTGGAGTTTGTTTTATAGATTATCTTTTGTTGTTTAATTTTGTCTCACAAAATTTGTATAGAAACACCGGACTTAAGCATTCCGACGGCAAATGTATCGCGTGGGCTCTCGTAGGCGAACATGGACTGTTTGAGTTTAGAGGGATGGACGCCAGTTGGCACTGTCGTGCACAGGGTTAATGCACATGTTTTTCTTTTTTCTGTTTGTTTGGTTCTGGGGGATGTTCTGGGTTTTATTGTTGCTCTAATGTTGGAATGTGGTCTTTATAATTTGTTTTTGACACAATCTATTTTTTCTCATATGTCAAATGTTAATATGAGTGGACTCCCCTTAAAAAGAAGAAAGGTTATTTCTCTTCTTAAGCACAAGAAATGTGATATAGTGTTTCTTTAAGAAACACATCTTTCCCCACAGGAAGCTGAAACATTTGGGAAGATATGGGGTGGACAGGTTTTCTTTAGTGCTGGCTCAAGTAAGAGCAGGGGAGTCATTATACTGATAAGTAAGCATCTACAATTCAAATGTCTAAAACAGATTAAAGATAAATTAGAAAGAGTCATTGTTGTTTTAGTAGAATATCAGGGGAAAAGTCTTATTTTGGCAAATATTTATGCACCTAATATTGATGATCAAGGCTTTTTTATAGATCTTGAAGGGATGTTGCAAGCCGCTAGCACCCCTCATGATATAATATTGAGAGGAGACTTTAATCTTTTGATGGACTCGGTCCTTGATCATAGTGAAGCAAAAGTGTGTTAGCCCCCCAGAGCAACATTGGATGTGGATTTTTTATATATATCTAAGTCCCTCATTTCATCTGTTGTTGATTGCTCAATTGGAAACATTTTAGTCTCAGATCACGCCATGGTGTGTTTAGAGGTGTTGCCACATACGGAGAAAAAGAAATCATATAGTTGGCGCTTAAAATTATCCCTTTTGCAAAATCCTAAATTCCAGTAAATGCTGAAGGCTGACATTAATGTTTATATGGAGACCAACTAGTCCTCAGTATCCTCTGTGGGCGTTGCTTGGGAGGCACTTAAAGCAGTTCAGGGGAAGACTTTGATTCAGGGGACAATGCAGGAAAACGTCTGGCTAGATATAAAAACAGATAGAGTCTTTTTCTACTGTTCCCTCAATGAAATCTGCTGGTGGTGAAATATTTACCTCAGCCATTGATGTTAATAATGCTTTTAAAGAATTCTATTTTGATCTCTATAGTTCCATGTCTTCATCTGCTGGTGAAGATTTTAGAATCTTTGTGGAACCATTAGAACTTACTAAACTGACAACTGAGCAAAACAATTCTCTTTATTCTGAGATAAACTTGGAGGAGCTTGGCCATGTAATTAAGGCTTTGCCTACATTCAAGGCTCCGGGGACATGTGGCTTTGCAGCTGAATGTTTTCGATCTTATGCTACAGAACTTGCTCCAATTTTGCAAGAAGTTTATACGGAATCATTAAAGAATGGAAAGCTTCCGCCAACCATGACACAAGCCCAAAGCAGTCTGATTCTTAAAATGGACAAAGATCCAAGTGAGTGTTAGAGTTACCATCCAATTTCCCTGATCCAGCTAGACATTAAAATATTGTAAAACATTTTGGCTAACCAATTAAGTTATGACATCTCTTATACATATTGATCAGGTGGGGTTTATTCGTGCCGTAGCTCTTCTGATAACATTAGGCGTTTCATCAATATCATGTGGTCACTGGCGAATGATCAGATCCCAGTCACTGCCATCTCACTTGATGCCAAAAAGGCATTTGATATGGTAGAATGGGATTATCTTTTTAAGATTTTAGAAATATACAGGTTCAGGAATACTTTTATCGGATGGATTAAGTTACTTTATAGACACCCAGTAGTGGCAGTACAAAAAAATTGATTAATTTCAGATTATTTACTCTGGATCTTTCTCCATTATTGTTCTGTCTTGCCCTAGAACCATAAGCAGCCACGATAAGAAAGGAGTAGGATTTTCCAGGGGTGGTGGCGGGAGGTGTGGCGGATAAACTTTTGCTTTACACAGATGATATTTTATTATTCGTCTCTGACCCTACTAGATCTATGCCTTGTCTCCACAGAATTATTAATTCCTTTTCTAAGTTTTCAGGATACAGAGTCAATTGGTTTAAATCCGAAGCTTTGGCTCTGACAGTGTACTGCCTGGTAATGGCTTTTTAGCCGGGTGCCTTCCAGTGGCCCAAACAGGGCATTAAGTATTTGGGCATTTTATTCCCAGCAAATCTGTCTGATTTATTTAGAGTTAAATTTTACCCCTTAATAAAAAGGTTTTCGAGCAATGTGGTTGGTGGGCTTCATTACATTTATCTATGATTTGGAAGGTTAATTTTATTAAAATTAATTGTATTCCAAAACTCAACTACCTGCTACAATCTCTCCCTGAAGATGTCCTTCATTTGGAATGGTAAACGTTTACATTTCAGTAAGTTGCATAGGCCGATTGACAAAGGTGGGCTAGGCCTACCCAAGATTTTGTTTTATTATTATGCATTCGGTCTCAGACATTTGTCTCATTGGTCGCTTCTACCTGAAAGAGCCCCTCCCTGGTTTTGTATTGAACAGGAAGTTCTTGCCCATATTTTGCCATTGCAAAGCCTTTCTATCAAACTATTCGGAAAATTTAAGTTGCACCCCCTTATCTCGCATTTGCACTCGGTATGGACAAAAGTGTCCAGAGTGTTTAATTCGGACATTTATTTAAATGCTGCCTTGAGGATATAGCTGAACCCCATATTATGTATTCATAAGTCCCCTTTCTGATGGACAGAGTGGATTGTGAGGGAGGTTATACACTCGGTGACCTATATGAGAGTGGAGTGTTGAGATCCTTTGAATATTTGGTTCAACATGTTGGAATTCTCAAATCTCAGTTCTTTAGGTATTTACAGCTGCACCACCTGCTTTGCATTATTTTTGGAAGTAGCATACACCCCCTTAAAGTGGAAGATACTCTGGGAGTGGTTATTACTGCTTTTGGAAAAGGTCATGAGTCATCAGTGTATTACTCCCTGATAATTCAGAGTATGGGGGACGGAGCTTTAACTTCTGTAAAGACATTATGTGAGAAAGATTTAAACTTGGTATTGGAGGAAGGAGTGTGGGCTAGGATTCTAAAAAATTGAAAGTCTGCATCTAGAGATGCAAGGGTGCACCTTATGCAATTCAAGATTTTACCTTGAATCTATTGGACCCCCTCTAGATTGTATTGGCTTGGTCTTAAATACACACCCACCTGCTGGAAATGCCAATCAGAAAATGGAGACACAACCCATTGAAAATTGGGTTCTAACCAGTGTCATGATCGACAGACAAATTGGTTTAAGTGGTTGGAAGTCAGCTGGAGTGCCCTCATTTCAAGAATGGTGCACGGAGATGGGGAGGGTGGCAGCTTTTGAGGAAGCATCATGTAGAAGGCTGGGGAGATAGATGTAATAGTGGGGTTAAATGTTGATTCTGTATATATATATATATATGCTTTGTTTTATTAATGGATAATGGATAGTGGGTTAAAGGAATAGTTCACTCAAAAATGAAAAGTCTGTCATTGTCACCAAAGTCCGTTTCAAGACAAGTCTGTCCACTCAGCAGCCATCTTGAAAATGCTCTTAGCTATTTTCTATGTAAACAAATGGCATAAAAGTACAGCTCCTGCCTAGTTAAATGGGAAACACCAAAATCTCCAAAAACGGTTGGACAAGATTACGACCAAATACTATAATTAAAATCAGCAGTAAAATCTGACAACAGTGGTATCATAAATTTAGCCTCTTTAGCTCAGATCAAGGAAAAAAAAAAAATTCAGGCTGGCCCATCTAATGTACATGCGTTCTCATGTTGACTGACATGCGATGTCTATACCTGAAAGGTGATTGGCTCTTTTACCAGTAAGTTGGGATATCCATATCAACACCAGCCATATTGGGTGTTCCAATTTGTCCCATTCATTTTAAGACCAGTGCTTCTTCTCGAGCTAAACAGTCTATGTTATTTACTCACCTTTATGTCACCATACAGGTTAGGAATGACACAAGGGTCTGAAAATAATTACAGAATTTTAATTATAGGTGAACCATACCTTTAGGATATGAAATTACAGCTACAAGGAATAACACTTTATTTTTGTGCTCTAACTTTAAGGGTAAATATTACAGAGTGCAACCATGGGTTTATGGAATCAAAAGTCCCATTCATTTTCTCAATAGGCAATTTTTTTTAACGATAACTTTTACACTTTTAAAGACAGGACTGCTATGAGCTGCAAGGTTGTATATTTTCTTTTGAAGCCATCATGCCACACTATTTATTCTTATTATTTTTATAATTATATATATAATTTATGATAGCATAATTTCTGGTAAAGACCTTCACTGATCCTGAGGGGGAAAATCCACCAATCAGAGAATCACAGCAAACAAAGAGCATCGAAAGAGCTCTGCAGCGACCACCCACTTTCATGCACTGTCAATGAAGCAACCCAGACCCTGCACTCTCAAACTTTTTGTATATTTGTGTATATCAGTATATTTTGCAATTAAATATAAATGTAATGTTTCTATACTTATAATAAAAAAAATTAAATCAATAGTTTTATGTTTCCTTAATTTTTAATTCTATTGCATCTTTCTCATTACTTCATTCCCTCATTAAAGACACTAAGTACACAGTCTTGTACCTTTGTCTTTTTGTCTAATTTGAATTCAGTTTTTGCTTCAAATCACAGTTTGTGATGTTGTGATTCACCTCGGAGCTGGTTGATTTGATTAATGGCTTATAACTCTTTTATGAAGAATTTAATAAAAACCCTATAGAAGTGAATGGGGAAAATACTTCTGGAACCAAGGTGGCCGAGAAAGGGGGCGTGCACTGTTGCACTCTATTGTGGAAATCCATTGATATAAACTAGAAAACTGCAATGTACATGTGAGGGATTCACTGATATGGATTCCTACCCAAGCCGAAAGGAGGTCCAAACAGGTCCATGATAGTTAAAGGCTTCGTCAGATCAGTCGTGCTGATTACTTGCTTGTTTTTCTTTCCCTGCAGGTATGATTCCAGAACTGCCGTGCCAAGCAGTGGAATCAGGATCGAATCACCCAGAAAGGGGCATGATGCCAGGACACAGACCTCTCTTTGGCAACATATGTGTGTCTTCCTCTGCTATGGGGCTGCAGTACCAGTGCCCTCATTCCCTGCCACAATTCTCTTCAGTGGTTCCTTTTGGAGGCTATCCAATCCATCTGCCCTCCAGTAGTCATTTCTCTCGTCTCTCAGGCACCGCTCCATCAAAGGCCAATTGACAGCCTGGTACAATCAACTGTGCAACATTGGCCCATCCTCCAGTCTGCCACCTGCTTCAATGCTCTCTCTAGCTTCTGTGTCAGCACTAGAATCCGCAAGTCACTGGAACTAGAGTTAGTGATGAGAGCTCCATATGGATATTGTGTAGCAGTAAACATGTTCAGCTCTTTTGTGTGTGGCACATGAGTTTGAATTACACACACGGGTCTGTAAATAATTACAGCATTTATATTTTAAGGTGAACCGTTCCTTTAAGATAAGAAATTACAGCTACAAGGAATAAAATGTTTATTTTTGTGCTCTAACTTTTTAGGGTTAGGATTATAGAGTGCAACAGCGAGTTTCCAGAAGCAAAAGTCCCATTCTTTTGCTCTTTTTGTTCTGCAAATGATATACATTATAGTAGGGATCCAAAAGTCAGAGACAAAAAGTGAAAATGCTTTTATTTTGCAACTTTTTCCCCATTACAAGTTAAAGGATATTACCTGTATAACAATTTGAGTGAAAAGCTGACATGAAAAATGTACATGAATTCCAGAATTTCTTAGTATTTGGTATTACCTCTTATTCTTTGAACCAAAAATAGAAAAAAATCACTCATCATTTATTCATCCTCATGTTTCTTTCTTCTGCTGAACACAAAGATTTTTAGAAAAATATCTCAGCTCTGTATGTCCAAACAATGCAATCAAAAATGAATGATGACCAGAACTTTGAAGCTCAAAAAGCACATAAAGGCAGTATACAAATAATCCATAATCCATGTCTTCAGAAGTGATATGATAGGTGTGGATGAGAACCAGATCAATATTTAAGTCCTTTTTTTTTACTATGAATAGACCTCCCTGCCTAGTAGGTGGTGATTATGCATGAAAAATGTGAATCACCCCAAAGAAAAGAAAAAATAAATCATAGGAGAGAGCGCTTAGGAAAGTGGTGATTTATAGTAAAAAAGGACAAATATTGATCTGTTTCTAACCCAAACCTCTCATGTTGCTTCTAAAAGACACAGATTTAACCACTGGAGTGAATTACTTTTATGCTGCCTTTATGTGCTTTTTGGAGCTTCGCTTGCATTGTATGGACCTGCAGAGCTGAGATATTCTTCTAAAAACCTTCATTTGTGTTCTGCTGAAGAAAGTCATACACATCTGATATGGCATGAGGATGGAAGCAAGGAACCTAAACTTTTGCACAAAGATGTCAAAATTTGGTCAATGTCAGAAATGTACTGATTTGTTTAGTGATCTAAAATATTTCTGATTCATTTCTTTGTTTAAAGGAAAAATCCAGGTTCACATAAACATTATACATGTTAACATGACTCTAGAGTGATAAAATAACTTAATTTTTTTATAATGTTCCCTTGCCCCCCTCACTTTCATTTTAAGTGCCTTACTATAAACTAGATTTTTAATCTATTTATATATATATATAAATGAGAGACGAGTTGAAAATACTTTTAGTGATAATCAATTTTATCACACAAATTCTGTCTATAACTTGTACTGAACCCAGGAATAATCCTTTGAATTGTTAAAAATGTAAAGCTTCCAGTTTATTTTGTGGTTTAAATAGAATTTTTAAAAAAAAATCAATATGATCTCATACTTTTGGACCCCAACGTACAGTAAGCCATAACAATTTTCTGGTATAATTTATTTTTTCATATCTTCCTTTTTGTAAATAAGCTACACAATGAAGATTAAAAGGTTTTTCAATGACAAAGCAAGACTGATATTTTCTGTCTTTATTATAGCTGCAAACACTGAACATGTTCTCAATTATTGCTATGTCTACCTACACAAAATAATGATTCATTTAAATAGATTTCTTTTTCAAAACAATAACCATTTTGTAGTGGCTTATTATGAAATACTCACACTGAACATGTTGTTGACATGTTTAAATAAGGGTTTTATGGACCGTAAACACAAATGATAGCAGAACAAATAATATGTACAACGGAGCATATGTGCGGTTTTAATTACATTTCTATTCAAAGTCATCAGTATTTTTTCCAGATGTGGTAGAAATAAATGTACTGTGGTGTAAGTCCAACACCATTCTTGTTGCTATTTTATGAATAGTTTTTCCAATAACATTTGTGTAAAATATGGCATTTACATTCGGCCTCTCCTAAGGGGGTAAACTCTTGTAACCAGCTGCAAATCAGTTTCCCAACCTGAGCTTTTCCTTGCGTAAGAATTTCCAAACACCCACTCAAATAAATTTCCAATGTGTGCAATGCTTTACTCTGGTATCGGTTTCAAAATCAACCAAAGTAACATTAGCAACAAAAGATCAGAGCTACCAAAGGATTCAATCAAGCCTTACAGTTCCAAACAGGCACATTGCATAGTGATTGGTCAAATCAGTTAAGCAGATGTTAGGAGCTCACAAAACTGTCAGATCATTTTGAATAGAATTTACTAATGCCCTTTTCATTCATCAGGCAGAAAGCGCATGCGTTTGCCTTCATCAGTAGAGCAGCAAATATGTCCCATTTAGCTTCATTTAACACACTGCAAATAATGTATTATTTATTTACCAGAACATCTGATTGTTGACAGTGCATAAATTGGCAGTTTATGCATCAAGGGTCCATTCTGAGAAGAGATGTACAGCTGTGAGTGCAACACTGAAAAAAACATCTCATGTCTCTACATGACCCTGACACTTTCATTTTATTAGTTTAAACTGGTTACACTGGAGTATGAATCTGTGACTGTACACAGTATATAAACTGTGACTATCAAACAGCATACACATGAAGGAATGTGCCATTTATATGTACATCAGAGGTAAACTGCATTCACAGTAAGGCGGTGTCTGTTCCCGTCTTCTTTTACTCCAGAGACCTTGCAAACTCCGAATAGTCAATGTAGCCATCGTTGTTTTTATCGTCATCTCGGAGGACGTCATCAATGAGGTTAATGAGATCATCTTCCCTCATTGGCTGGCTACTATCTCCCCCTTCCTAGAAACCAAGACCAGATGACAACATGTATTTGTTTTAATTAGAGAAATCGCTAAATATGCTGTATAAAAATGTGAGAATCAAAGCAACATGCCAAATGACAGAGGACTATAAAATCCCCAATTATGCTATTTTAGCCACTTTTCATGATCTCTTCATATCTGCTGCACAGTTAGCGTGGGAGCCATTACAGTGTAAATGTGGAGTGAGGAATGGTAGTTCTTGGTATCTGCAAAATAATTCCCTGCAGGTTTACACATACAAGAACCAGATAACTGACATACAGTGTCCACAAAAAGTATTTTGAAAACTTAAAAAGGATAGTTCACCCAAAAATGAAAATTCTCATCATTTACTCACCCTCATACCATCCCAGATGCATATGACTTTCTTTCTTCTGCTGAACACAAAAGAGTGTTTTTAGAAGAATATTTCAGCTCTGTAGGTCCATGCAATGCATGTCATCTGGATCCAAAACTTGGAAGCTCTAAATGCAAACCATGCAAAGACCTCTTAGAAGTAATCCATATGGCTCCAGTGGTTTAATCCACGTCTTCTGAAGCAATTTAATCATTTTGTGGGTACATCTTAGTCTGTTCTCACCTAAAACCAATTGGGTAGCTTCAGAAGACATGGATTTAATCACTGGATTTGTCTGGATTACTTTTATGCTGCCTTTACGTGCTTTTTTGAAGTTCTTATCACCACTCACTTGCATTGTATGGACCGGATATATTCTTAGTTTGTGTTCTGCAGAAAAAAGAAAGTCATACACATCTGGAATGGCATGAGGGTGAGTAAATGAGAGAATTTTTATTTTTGGGTGAACTACCCCTTTAAGTCACACTTATGTCAAAGATCTGTCATGGCATTAGGCACAGAATATGAAATCAAGTAGCATTTATTTTAAAGGATAAAGCAAGCACAAGTAAATAAGTATGTTAACTTCTAAATGATAGAAGATTTTAAGTGTAGCTTAAGTGTCCAAATACTTTTTTGGGAACACTGTATGCAGCATAAATTCAAGCAGAAAGACGTTATTGAATCAAGGGCTGAAGAACACACACCTCCCTGTGCACATGAGTAATGGCAGTGGCAAGCTCAAGTCCATCCAGCAGATTGTTGCCATCATAGTCATGCATCTTGAAGTAGTGAAGCTGCAGCTCTTGAGGCGTCATGTCCGACTCTGGTTTTTCAATCACCCCTTCTAAGTGCTCCATGATGTGGCTAAAACAGACAGAAAAAAGTTCCAATATGTGACAGGCTTATGACATTTTTGAGAAAAGCAGACCTGGGTGATATATCAGTCTAAGTAGAACTTAGAAACAGTTGTCGCCAATGGCGCCTACGATCAATTTAAGATTGCGATGCTTTTGGGAAACGCAGCCCAGGTTGATTAATCTGCCAAAAAAAATTCGCCATTTTGAGATTAATCGCATGAGGCTTGATTTGTAATTTTGCACAATGTCATTTCCAAAAACTGTCAAGGTAAAATACATTTTCATTTAAACTCAGAATTCAGATTCTGTGTCCGTCTCCTCTGCTATCATTAAATTATATGATGATATATCAACATCATATCTAAAGACAGGGTGACATTATATATATATATATATATATATATATATATATATATATATACACATACATACATACATACATACACACACACACACACACACACACACACACACACACACACACACACACACACACACACACACACACACACACACACACACACACACACACACACACACACACACAGTTTTATGCAAAAGTTTTATGTTTTATATAAAAGTTTGGGCACCCCTGATTATTATCATAATTTCAGTTTATAATCTGCTGGGTTTTAGAAGCAGCAACTTCTTTTGGATATAATTTATACCTTATGGAAACAGTAACATTTCAGTTCTGAAATAAAATGTATTGAATCAACAGAAACAATGCAATGTGAGTCATAACAAAAACAGAAAGGTGCAAAAATGTGGGCACCTCAATGGAATTATCACATCAACATTTAGTAGAGAATCCTTTTGCTGAAATAACAGCCTGTAGTCGCTTCTTATAGCCACTGATAAGTATGCAGGTATATTGGACCATTCTTCATTGCATAATGTCTCCAGTTCATTCAGGTTTGATGGTTTCTGAGTGTGGACAACCCGCTTCAAATCATTCCATAGATTTTTGTTGATGTTCAAGTCTGGGGACTGGGATGGCCATTCCAGAATATTGCATCCTTGTCTGTGCATGAATTCCTTGGTAGATCTGGATCAATGTTTGGATCATTATCCTGCTGAAACAATCAACCCCGGCATAACTTCAACCTCTTGACTGACGCTTGAACATTGTTCTTAAGAATCTGCTGATACTGGGTCGAATCCATGCACCCCTCAACTTTGACAAGGTTTCCATTAGCCCCATAGCATGATGGAACCTCCACCAAATTTGTCAGTAGGGAGCAGGTTCTTCTCCTGGAATGTAGTGTTCTTTTTTTGCCATACATAGCACTTTTCAGTTTCATCTGTCCAAAGCAAATTATTAAAAAATAATTATGGCTTGTCCAGATGAGCCTTTGCATACCTCAAACAACTCTGCTTGTTGGCAGTATGCAGAAAAGGCTTTTTCCGCATCACCCTTCCATTGAGCTGTTCCTTGTGCAAAGTGCGCTGGACTGTGGAACGATGTACAACGACACCATCAGCAGCCAGATGTTTTTGGAGCTCTTTGGAGGTGGTCTGTGGTTTGTCTGTGACCATTCTAACCATTCTTGCCTTTGCCTTTCAGATATTTTTCTAGGCCCTCCATTTTCTAACAATATTTCAGACTGTGGAGAAAGAGACCTTAAACATTTGTGATAACTTTTTGTATCCTTCTCCTAATTCATATTGATGAATTATCCTAGTTTTAAGTCATTAGGGAGTTCTTTTAAGATTCCCATGTTGTTACTTTCTAGTAGAGAATCAAAGAGAAGCACAACTAGAAATGAGCTATCATGAATATTCTTTTTCATGATTGGTTGCACCTGTTTTTTCAGTCTAATGTTCATTGAGCCAATCAAATCAATTTTGAGTTCTAGTCAATCAGCATTAAGTGACTACAGGTATTCAAATCAACACAGTTGAAAGGGTGGCCAAACCTTTGCACGGCCTATTTTTCACATTTGATTTTATTTCATACAACTCGATGTTCAGTTACAGAAATAGTCAAACCAGCCTTTCTGGCACCAAAAACATCCAGTGAGTGGCTGTTCTGTGGACAGAAATGTCTTGTTGATGAGAGAGGTCAACAGAGAGTAGCCAGACTGATTGGAACTGACAAAAGCCCACGGTAACTCAGAAAACCACTCTTTTTTTTTCTCAATTGTGCTGAGAAATACATCATCTCCGAATGCTATTCTGAGAATGCTAGGCTGATCGGCTGTGTATATATAAAAATATAATTAATTTATCTTATTGATTTGGGGTTAAATATGACCAGGAAATTAAAATATGATAGGAAGTGAGAATCATCCAGTTTATTTTAAATGGTCCTGCGGTGTTACAAGCTGAAATTTTTGCAATTAAAAATACACCAATACTCTCAATTAATGAGGTCATAAAGGCTGCATGCATAATAGTTATAAAGAACTAGCAAATGTTGTTAAATATAGTTTTAGAGGGAGTTTTGCATATCATCTTCCCCTGGACAGGCTGTTCCAGGGCAGGGGTCATTTGGCAGGGAGTACATTTTAAAAAGGAACTTTAGGTAAGCACTTGTTGCTTTGGTTTCATTCACGGCTTTAGTTTGACACTGGATATAGACAGAGGCTTAAAGGGATAGTTCACCCAAAAATGAAAATTCTCAAATTATTTACTCACCCTCATGATATCCCATGTGTATGACTTTTTCTTCAGCAGAACACATTTGCAGAAAAATATCTTGGCTCAGTAGGTCCTTAAAATGCAAGTGAATGGAGATTTCTCTTTTGAAGCTCCAAAAATCACAGACAGTCAGCATAAACGTCATTGATACGACTCCAGCGGTTAATTTAATGTCTTCTAAAGCAAAATGATCACTTTGTGAAAAAAATATCAAAGTACTTTTTTAAACTCTCTAAATCATGCTTCCTGTGAGCATGCGTGTGACGTAATCACATTGCCATTTGAAAAATAAATAAATAAAATAGACAGATGGAAGAGCAGCGCCGTTAACAACTGAGATGGAGGGATGCTGTATAGTAGTTTGGTTGGTGTTGGTTCTGAATTGGATCTGAATTTATCGGTTTGTTTTCTCACAATGTTGCATTTATGTGCTTATCCTGGATGTCTCAAACGAGTGGAGAGCGTAAAATTACTTTGGTATCATGGCAACGCGATGGACCACACCCTCTTACCGAAGCGGGTTTACAGAAGCGTTGGATTATAGTTAAATACTTGCATATGAATCTCTTTCGCACCAAAAGCTATTGTGTCATTTCAGAAGACATTAATTTAACCACTGGAGTCATATCGATGAAGTTTATGCTGACTGTCTATGATTTTTGGAGCTTCAAAAGAGAAATCTCCATTTACTTGCATTTTAAGGACCTACTGAGCCAAGATATTTTTCTTTAAATGTGTTCTGCTGAATAAAGTCATACACACCTGGGATCTCATGAGGGTGAATAAATAATGAGAGAATCTTAATTTTTTGGGTGAATATCCCTTTTAAAGAAAGCAAAAGCTACTCACTCTTTATCCTGAACCATGTTTCTGTCCAGTCGGGTGATTGGTGGATGCACTTGATCTGAACCGGCAGGTTCTCCATGCTGTCCTCCATGGGACCATACAGACAGCATGCAGCTGGACCAAAGCAGGAACCAGACCCATAATCTGAGCTGTCCAGAACTTCCTTTAAATCTCATTACACTGAAATCATACGATTAATAAATGAACAGCCCCCATTCGTCATCACTGCAGCTAGTTGCTTTCGTAACATCGGGAGCATTCTTTACCACTGAGTGACATTAACAAGTTAAGCAAACACACTTTCAGAATCGTAATATAACAGGTTACACGATCCATGTATATTGAAAAGCAAGACTATTTCTATCAAATCTGGCGTTGTTGATTCCTGTTTACATATGAATGACATCTGGATGAACTTCGGAGGAAAAAGTCAAGCAACACCAGCAGCGTATAACGCTTTCTGTCGCTCTCACGACACTTTACAACACTATAACAGCATCAAACAGCAAACGTACTCACCTGTTATATAAACCGCTTATGGTAAATATTCGTACTATTTGTACAGACACAGTTGAGTAGTACTTAACTTCTCCTGCTGATGTTTATTCAGCGCCGCATTTGTCCACTTTTGCTTGCCGTAGCTACCTTTCACCTCATGGACACGACAGCTAAACTCTGATTGGTCAAGATGAGTTTTAAGGCGCATTTATATTTATTTTATGTTATTGTTTTATATATATTTGTATTTCACTCTAAAGTTCCAGGGGTACACAAAATATGTAATCAAATTTATTTTTGTAAAATTTCGTTTACATATTTTTCACAATCTCACTAGTTTATATATTTTGTCCGCTAACAATATCAAACAGTGGATGTGCATGCGTCACAAGAGACGTTTATGTTTATTACTGAACGATTTGTTTAAATTAAAATGGTTTTAAACATGTAATTATTGATATCATGGGTTTTAGTTTATTGAAGTTTAATTTTAATATCATTATGATGACAAACAGATTTAAGATTACTTGTATATGTATGTATATGTGTGTATATATATATATATATATATATATATATATATATATATATATATATATAATGAAAAATCCTGACACTGGTGTGGGGTTAAAACAATTAAATCTATACATATAAAGGCATTTTTTTGTTGTTGTAAAAATCACCCCTGAGAAATAAAACTGCCGTTACATTAACATAAAAATACAAGAAAATTGGGCAGAAAAGTACATTTGTGTTGTTCGGGTGAATTTAAGTCAATAAGAGTGTATCACTCAGAAATGGTGTACTTTTTAAATGAGGAACTTTTACAAGTTTTACTTTTTACAAGTTATTTACTTTTAAGAACAAATTTGCACTGTTTATTTGATTTATTTTTGCCTGTTTTTCCAAACTTGTTCAATACAGAATTTGTTCTACTTTATAATTTTTTTTTATTTTTCATGCTCATTTAAATGCTTTGGCACAATGTACAATTTGTCATGCCAATAAAGCTCATTTGAATTTGCACTAGTGCACTATGCAGTATAGAAAGGGTGTGTGCTCACTCCTGTGTGTCACCCCAATGTTCACCACAGCGACCCTCAGTTTGTGTGTGTATATTACTAAATTTAATTATAGATGTAGTTCTGTCTTTATACAGCCTCTGAGAGAGAGTGAGAGTGAGAGAGAGAAGAAAAAAAAAAAATATATATATGAACGAGTCTCGTTCACTTTGCGCAGCTGACAAGCCTCTGCAGAGAAAATGAGAAGGCCACGTCTATTTTCCGACGGCTGCAGGTTCAGTTTATATTGCGTTCTGGATGCCGTAGAAATGTGACTCAGCATAACCTTGTGCATATGTCTCCCAGCAACTGTAGCACATTTTGAACTCTATGTAGTAGTTTAAATGAAGATTGTTTTTATTTGACTATATTAATTTTTATGAACCATGGTCCTGGAGGAACATTGTCTCGTTTCGCTGTGTACTGTACTAACTGTATATGGTTGAACGACAATAAAAACCACTTGACTAATAGCTAAATTATTTTAAGTATGCCTACATTTCACAAGTTACTTAATAATAGCTGCCTTTAAAGGCAATGTAAGCCATTTTTGCACTCAATAAATCAGTTTCTGTGATGCCCCCTTAAAAAAAATTATAATAAAAGAAGAGAGAGCGAGAGAGAGAAAGCTGTCAAATACGATTTGTTTTTAGTCGTCCACACGATGGCACCAGTGTATTGGTGAGGACCTGAACAGGTGTCCGAAGCTCATTTTATTAACATTTGCATGCTCTGGCAGGTGTCTGCATCGAATTTAGCCGACATTTTTACATAAATAGACTTCTTGTGGGTCCCTATCCAGACAATATGATGTAGGCAGCTCCCTCTCTTGATCTGATCATTCAATTACAACAAGCCCTGCAAATAGTTAACAAGATTTAATTGGTTAAATAGATTGTCATCTAGCAGTTGGACAAGGACAAGGCTTTGCTTGAGAATAAAGACCACTTAAAGTGCATTAGTAGATTCTTTACACTCGTGACCCACATCACCTTTGAATTCTTGGTTTAGGTTCATTTATACATAATATTTTGTTCATTGTTAGTTCATGTTAGTTCTTAAGGATTATAGCAGTGAGGAAGGTCAGCCATCTTCTGATGTCCAGGTGAAGCAGACAATCTACGACAGATGACACACTTAGTCAAAACCTTTCTGATAGCAGCACAAGCACCAGGAATCCAATACTTCTGACTCAGATGAGAAAGCATGTGGTTTCGTCCACCATGGCCTGTTTCTTGGTGTACATGACAAAGAAGTTTGGAGATATGTTTATCTTTAGCTAGTATAACCGGATGTTTTGCTTCAATTGGCATAGCTGCTCTACTAAGCCGTCCTCCAACCCTAATGAGATCACCATCCAGGATCGGGTTAAGCTTATAGAGGTGGCTTGCCCTCTTTACACACTCTCCTTTCTTCAAGTTTGCCAGTTCTTCCGGAAACATAATTTTTTGACAAAAACGAATAATATCCAGCTCTGCTGCAACCATATCCTCCATAGACAGAACACCTTTTGGCACTTGAGCCTTAAATTCTACCATCTGGACCTGTAGCTCTTTCTCCAACTGCTCAGTGCTTTGGTCCAAACCTGAAAGGGTTTCTCTCAGCAGCTTTCGATGTCGCACCAGAGACAGAAGCAAGGTCTTAAACTTGAGAAGCCAACGACAGCCCTTTTAAGACGGAGCCAGGAGGAAAAGTAATCAATGAGCTTCTCCACTGGACTGACCTGATCAACTTGAGCTGTGTTCATCATCACAGCCTTGACCTCCGGGTCTCCAATAAGAGGGTTTTCCAAGGTCTCAGGGTTTTCGGGCCACATGCTTTCAGGCTCATGAAGAAAGTCAGGACCACAGAGCCATGCACCAGTCTTTAGCAATGACTGAACTTTAACACCTCTGGAGGCTAGATCCGCAGGGTTGGTTAATGTATTCACATACCTCCATTGGGATACGTTAGATGTTTTCAATATCTCAGACACTATTTGATATGAAGATTTTAAATCTGGACGTCTCGTTGTTTATATATTTCAGAACAGAAGTGCTGTCCGTCCAAAAGACCGACTCTTGAAGATCCATTTGCAGCTCCTTCCTCCACAACTTGTCCATTCTGCTAGCCACCACCGCAGCAGTCAGTTCCATACGGGGAATGGTGACAGGCTTTAGAGGAGCTACTCGTGCCTTTCCCATTATAAATACACAGTTCGCCCGCTATCATCATGGAGCAACAGGTAAGTCACAGTCCCAAACCCTTCTTCACTTGCATCTGCAAAGTGGTGTAGCTGAGCAGAGACAAGACGACCACAGTCCACAGGTTTTAAACACCTACTGACTTTCCAATTTTCAAGACCATGAAGTTCTTCCAGCCAGGCCATCCATTCTCCAGCGACAGAAGAGGGCAAAGGATCATCCCATCCCAAACGTTTCCTGCAAAGGTCTTGGAGGATTTTCTTGGCAGACAAAACAACAGGTGCCAAGAAACCAAGAGGGTCGTAAATCGAACTAGTCACAGACAAGATTCCTCTTCTTGTGAGTGGATGGGTTTTAAGTGTGACTTTAAATTTGAACGAGTCAGATTGGACACACCACTGTACACCTAAGGCATACTCTACAGGCAAAGCTTCACTATTTAAATCAAGATCTTTCACCTCCTTGGCTAGTTCCTCCTGAGGAATACTGAGCTTTCGTGAGCTTGAAACCACCTTCAGCACACAAGGCACTAAGCTCTCGACATAAGGATACTGCCTCCTCTTCAGTTCTAACAGACACCAAACAATCATCAACATAGAAATGGTGCAGGACAGTGTTAACTGCCATAGGACTGAAGCATTTTTGACTGTCTTCAGCACACTTCCTCAGTGCGAAACAGGCACAACTAGGAGAGGAAGTAGCACCAAACAGATGTGCGATCATTCTATGCTCCACCAGCTCCCGATTGCAATCTCCATCAGGCCACCACAAGAATCTAAACAAATCAGAGTCTTCAGCCGGCACTCTGACCTGATGGTACATGGCCTCAATGTCTTCCATGAGCACCATGGGTTCTTTGCTAAATCTTGAGGACTCCCACTAACGAATTGGTGAGATCTGGTCCTTGAAGCAGCTGAGAGTTCAGAGATATCCCCTGAAACATAACCCCACAATCAAAAACTACCCTCAGTTTTTTCTTTTTAGCATGATAGACATCATGATGGGGTATATACCACACACTTCCATCACAACGGGCGAGCTGCTCAGTTGGAACTCTCTCTGCAACCGTCTTACTATTTGGCATTTTGAGGCATCTTTCCTTTACCGGCAAACCGATGCTATAATGACCATCAATGAGCTTGGCAGACTCTGAGACTAACTCAATGAAGCGCTTATCCTCCCTTGACAAACCAGGTTGTTCTTCCTGCAGAGTTTCAGGGAAATCCATCTTTAGCTGCTTCTCCCAAAGTTCATCGAGCCTCGCCACTGAGATCCGATTGACTGTAATGTTAGGCTGCACGCATTGATCACTGATCTGACAATCTCCATGGAGCGGGCCATTCACAGTCCAACCCAGGATGGTCTTAATTGCATAAGGGCCTCCATTCACTGCACAAACCACCTCCCATGGCTCCAGAGCTTGAGGGACATTAGTGCCGATCAAAAGGTCTACATCAGCATCAATCTCTGGTAACTTTATATGTCTCCGGTGCAGCCATCTTTGGAGGTCCTTTGAGCATGGAATGTTACCTCTATGAACAGGCATGCTCTGTTGAGTAAAAATCTCAGGCAGGTGACAAAAGTTGTTAGAATCCAGCCCGGCAAATTCCAAGTCTGACAGCATATAACTGTCTACCACTTTCTCTTGTCTCATAGTTCTAAGGAGAATTCCCAGCTTCTTCCCTGTAAGATTGAGCCGGGACATGAGTCGCTCTGTACAAAATGAGGTGGTACTCCCCGGATCCAAAAACGCATGTGTGACCAAGGTTTCTTGCCCTCTTTTAGACTTCACCTGAACAGGCAAAATAGAGAGCGTACAGTCCTGCTTACCGGCCCCAGTCAAGCCACTGGACTGAACAGACACCACAGCACCTTCTCTGGCCTTTTCCAAGCCACCATTGGCTAGAGTCGGACTCTTTTGTTTTGCTGTGGGGTGAATATGCAACAATGTGGAGTGTCTATAATTGCATACTTTACATATCAGACGTTTTTTTGCAATCTTTACTCATGTGCCCAACACACAGACATCCAAAACACATACGGTTCTCCTTCAGAAAAGAAATTCTCATCTTGTGTCCTTTTATCTAAAATGAAGCAAAATTCTAACGAATGTCCAGCCCCACAAAACAAACAAACTTTCACTAGTGAATCCTCCTCCCTTTTGTTCCCAGACTCTACTTTCTTCTCAGCAGGTGATATAGTAGTGGCAAAAATACTGCCTCTAGCCTTTGAACTAGTTTGTGACCTGATCATTTTTAATACCTTTCTTCCAGTCACAGATGTCTCTTGTATATTTCCAAAAAGAGGGTCACTTGATATCTTAACTTGCCTCTCAACAAACTCCACAATGTCTGAAAATGTAGCTCTACGACCAAACTTCTCATTAATATCACAGGCTACACTTCTCCAATGATCCCGCAGCTTATAAGGCAGCTTATTATTTACAATAATTTGCATATTAGTAGGTACATTCTGGTAATTTACGGAGACTCCCATAGAATTGCAACATTCCTGTAATAATAAACCGTAGGCCCGTAAAGCCTTAACATCTTCGGCCTTAACCATCGGCCAAGAAAGCACTTTATCCATGTAGGCAGAATCTACCTTGAATGGATCACCAAAATGCTCCTGAAGTAGTGATTTTGCCTTACTGTATCCAAGGGATGGAGGCAGATGCTGACAACTTCGGATCAAATCCCTGGGTTGACCTCTCATATACTGCTCGAGATAATACAAACAATCCTTCTGACTTTGTGTTCTCCCTTCAATGTTGTGTTCAAATCCTTTTATGAAGGTCTGATACTGCAGTGGATCTCCGTCGAAAACTTGTAGGTCTCGCTTAGGTAAGAGAAAGTAACTGTTGTCCAACCAATAAAGACGTAATTTGATTTTGCCTTTCCAAAACTGTGAGAAAACGCTGGTCAGAATTATTTACTGTTACAGGTGCAGCTTCATACTGAAGGTGAGTAATTGGTGGATGAGAAACACCTTCTGGCAACGTGGGCTGATCAACCCCAGTCACAGCAGCAGGCAGAGTAGACAAAGTAGACCGACCGGCCCAGGTCACAGCAGCAGGCAGAGTAGACAAAGTAGACCGACCGGCCCAGGTCACAGCAGCAGGCAGAGTAGACAAAGTAGACCGACCGGCCCAGGTCACAGCAGCAGGCAACAGGCTTTTGTTGTATGTCTTGGGCCTCACAGCAACACAACCTGGAAGCAAAGTTTCCCCTACAGCTTTTGCAACAGATGGTTGAGTGTTGAACTCAGGCACAAATATTGCAGCATCATGGCTCAACTGTGCATTTTTCCCCCTTTCCAAATAAGAGTTCATCCCATCTGTTTTTACAGAAACTTGAGACACACAAGATCTTTCTGAAATCTTAAACGCACTCATTTTAGCCATAGACGCTGCTAGCTCGATGTCCAACTCCAGCTCCTCCTCCTTTCTCCTCAACAGTTCCTGCTGTTCCTCCAGGGCATGCTTCTTACTCAGCAGCTTTAGACGAGCCTTAATGGCCGCTGTTTCAGCCTCAGCCTTTATCCTGGCTGAGGTTGTAGTGGAGTTAGATTTACTCACAACTGTACTGGATCTCTTTAACCTCAGTGACACATTAGAAACACTATCACTTGGCTTAATGTCATCTTCAACTGCATTTTCCACAATTTCAGATATGCATGCCTCACTATCGTTGGAAACCGTAGATCTTAAACATGGGGCAGCAACACCCTCTGCTCGTGCATCTGGCGCCTCCAACAACCATTTATTTGTCTGCTCCACAAAAACAGTTTTATGTTTTTCAACACTGTGAAACCAAGCATCTTGTTTTTCTTGTTCGTCAGGTGGGAGCATAGGAACCACAACACCATGAAGATGACTTGCTGCTTCAAACAAGCTTGATATATTTTCAAGACATAACTGTATTTTTTCAGCATTACCAGCACTTTGCATTAGATCTTTAACTTCTTTTATTACAGCTTTAATCTTTCTTATTTTTGCTTGCCGTTCCTCTTGAAGCCGCTCCAATTTATATTCAAAGGCCTTGGGTGTAAGTGTTATTTGTCTTTTCTCATTTGACTTGGTACCATTCAACTCCATTTTCATTTACAAATAATCCAAAAATCACAAAAAAGTATCTGCTAATGACTTATTAAACACAGCGTCCTTTTTATGGCTTATGTTTCCACATGAACAATATACAATGCGTTGTCTTTGATTCCCTCTAACTTATCCACTGAAGCTAAGCTAAACTCAACCCTAGTCTTCTGTGCATACTAGCGGTGGGTATTTATGTACCTCCATACCAATAGACTCGAACCAGACCAACCGTCTTAGAACCAGAACTACGGCGGTACTCCCAAGGGCAATGCTTCACCCGCTTGACACACAAACCAAAACACTACAAAAAAAGTCCAAAAACAAACAAACAGTACAATCACCTTATGCGAAAGTACCGCTGAGCCTAGCAGGGAATACAATTGGTTCTTAACAGACAATCCACAATATTTACGAACGTGGTATACTTTTTAATAAAGGCGACCGTGATGATCAAATAAGCATAGTAACAGCCAATTTGTGAATGAATGGGCTTTACGCGAGTCCAATGCGCTGGATCGACTATCGCTTACCACGTTAAAAGCGATCTCAAACATCCAGTGTTGTCCCAACAATACATTTGACTCCGCAACAACAACTTTTTCTGTTGACAAAATATAGCGGCGTATTTTGTAACTAACCAGCTAACGCCGCAGCAGGCTAAACATGGGGATTTGTACTGAAGACGCGTCACGATGAACCATTGTAATTGATGGAATGTATTTATTAATCCATTTAACAGACTTCGAAAACTTAAACACTTACTTTGAGTGATGCATTTCATGAGCCGTGCAAAGATACCTCAGACAGTGGAAGATGGGAACAATGGTGACGGTCAACAGAAAGTTTCACCCCATGCTCACCCTGCAACCATGATCCAAACACCCAGAATCGTCCACAGGTATAGACACACACACACTAATGGTGCGTTCACATGCTATGGTAAATATGATATTTTCCGCTTGTGAACTAGTATTTACCAGTGTGTTGTGTTCAAGTGCTTTTGTTGTCGTAATGTGGTAAAAAGATGGAGATACACACACACACACACACACACACACACACACACACACACACACACACAATTGCAATCTTGACATCGCAGCCTGTTCATTATGCTGCGTTCACACCAAACGTGAATAGAGCGTAATTTATCGCTATTTAGAGTTTTTTTATTTATTTTTATAACGTGTATTCTCCGTGTAAATTCGTGCACCGGACCGCGCCGTTTCGATTCAGTACGAATGTACCGTTCCACCCCTAGCTAACAGTAGCAAAAAAGGTTTGGTTTTGTACAATGTTTACCATTCAACACACTCGCGATGCTCTCCGCCATTTTGAAAAGGTCAAAGGTTATCTCATCTCGGCAACTCAGGCATCAAAATATTCTACGAGTTGCCCAGTGGAAAATACCACATGAGGGGGTGTTCATGTGCATTTTCCACGTCGGCTTTTGGTATTTACCATAATTACCATAGCACGTGAACGCACCATAATACAGACACCACACCCCTGGTCCCGCCCACAGTGACCGATGACGTCATGACGCGTGTGCACATACACCACAGTAGACAGAATAAGAGAAAATATCATAAAAACCAAGTCAAACCCAATGTATGGCTCCTACAAGGATATTACATTACTCATTTTTAATATTAAACTGGATTAGTGCATGTAGAAATTGACATATACCATGATTAAAAATGGTGTAAAAAAATATTGTTAATATTTAATGTTAATTAATTGTGTAATGTTAATGTATACACACGGCACAACCTTATGAGTTTAAAAACATTTAACATTTAATAACAGAACATTCACATCTAATAAAAATGAATCAAACAATACTTCCATGGATAGACTACCTAAATATAAAGATGATTCTGAGTCTCAACCCCTAAATGAACTTTTCTTCACTAAATGTTAAAAAACTTTAAAAAAAAAAAAAAAAAAAAACTTTAAAAATCTCAGTACAAATATCACTCCATGTTGCTATAATTTGCTATCATCTTGGATCATTTTTCTTGGTACAAACAGTGCATTTGTGAGTAGGGTTGTTTCTTACAACACTACCATCAGGAAATTAAAAAAAATAATAATTTATTTCTTCATTATTCTTAATGTTTGTCACGAATTGAGAGGCTCATACCCAAAAGCAGAGTGAAACATATGGTTTATGTAATACAAAAAATAAAACTCAATCTAATATAAAACTCCCAAGAGGGGAGAAAATAAACAAACTACCACGAAGGGGGGGAAAAAAACAATGGAAATATAATCCAGGCTCCAGCAGGGAAAACAAGAATCGGGACCGACCGGAGCGAGGTAGGAATGGGAATAATATGGACCAAAAAACTTGACCGACTGGAAAACAAGCACACAAGACTGGAAACAAGATGAACTGGCACTGGACATTGCTCAAATACATGTTCATTGTTTAATTGCATAATTTGTACTATTTACAAGTAGGCTATTAACATTGATTTGTTGAACACGAGCTAAAACCGGTACTGTCTCTTTAAGAAACCCGACATTTCTGTAAAAAGCGGCTGTAAACGAGCGTGTTAACAAGAGAGACTCAGCTTTACATCACCCAATAACATTTTATTTTTTTGTTTTTGATCAACAACTGACTGTAAAGAACAGAAAGGGTATTAAAAGAGACATTACTTAATGACAACATGGTTCCCCTGTACTGGAAATAACATGGAATATTAAAAAACTCATGGAAATAAATAAAATAATAAAGTGGTAGTGGTGAATATAATATTTTCTAGTTATTATCAACTTAAAGATACATGTATCACTGGTTGGGTTTTGCTCTTCGTGTGTAAAACCTCTATGAAACCTCATCCGGTCATTACAAACGACATGAAAAGTCAGTGGAGAGGTAATATGGAAATTAATCTGTCAAAATATGTGTGGTAACCCTAAATGCATCTTGATGTATTTTCAATTCCATACGGGTGCTAAAACAGGGAACAAAGGAAGCTAATATTAAAAATTTAACTTAATTATTAACAAATGATCAATGCAGTAATTGAAATGGGTTTCTTCGTGTGTAATAACTCTGCACATGCTCAGTGAGTTTTCCGTTGTCAGTCGGCTGTCACTCTGCTGGTGTCGGTGGAGTTCGGCGGGATGTCATCGCGTCTCTCCTTCTCTCAGTACCGTTTAGAGGCGGAGGTCGAGCGCTGCCGTGCCGAGTGTCAGTGGGACAAAATCCCGTCTTTAGTGGAGCAGCTCACTGCCGCGCGAGTGCACGAGGATGGTAAGTGCGCGTGCCACAAAACAGAGGTAGAAGAGAGCCAGATGTGTGTGTGTGTGTTGTGGATTGCACCTTTCTGTTAAACTCTGGTATGTTTTCTAGTGTGAACGGATAACTGCCACAAAACTCTTCTTTATCTTTGGGTGTAAATTAATACAGCCTTTAGTCAATAGAGGCTTCTACTGGACTTAAATAATAGAGTCATCATTTACTTGAGGTACTACATTACCCTCCTGTCATTCCATCCATCCATTTATTTATTTTTTTAGTCCGTGGAAAGGGGCGTTAGATGGTGACAAAGTGATCAAATTCATTCATTTTCAGTGATTGCAGTGACATGAGTGACAGTGATGTTGGTGGTCATTGCACAAATTAGAAATGGCTACTACCAATGAGAATACAGTCAGTACACATGCACAGTTATAACTGAACTACTGCAGGTTTTTGCATAGTCAAGCTACAGTCTTTTTGCTCTATTTTCATGACTGCTAAGTGCAGTGCTACGCACTTCGACCGTAGCTACGTCTTATCCAATTTTCATTAGAGTACAAATTCTAAGGGAAATTTTTGTGCCAGCGCAATTGGGCGTGGGAATGTTTGCACTATCTGTGGGTGTATGCATAGAAACTGGGTGTATTGTATGTTAATGTAGTGACAAAGCGCAATTTGCTGTTTTCCTGAAAAATTTAATTGCGCTAAGATTTTTCAGAAGCACGTATTTTTTAAGTGCAAAGTCTAAACTCAGTTCCCGCATTTGCAGTTTGGAGATTTCCACCAGCAGGTGGTAATAAAGTTCATGTCTAAACTCAAAAATCAAATTAAGTCCCTGACAATCACAGTTGTCGCCATTTTATGACACAAACATTTATGAGACATGACACAATGCCTAATTGAGTTTTTGAAGGAAGGACAGCAGAAGTGTCCTTTGAAGCATTTGAGCAATGATCGCAACAACTTTGCAAAAACAGACCGTTGCGATTTCTGTCGGACTGAACATGACATTTTAAAAAGAAGAATTATTGCTTTAGTTTAAACTTTTAAAATGTGTGTAAATGTACTGACTGATACAACACAACTGGAAACTGTCAAATGGAAACGCACACCAGAAGCCAACTGCGTGGAGACATGGCATCCTGCAGCTAAGAAACTAAAAAGGAGATGTTTAGAAGAATGTCCAGGCTGCTCCTTTTCATAAAGCTAAAGTGGATGGTGACCAGTGGCTGTCAAGCTCCAAAAAGACTAAAAAGCCATAAGAGTGGTTCATTTGACTTAAGTGCATTATATTTCAAGTCTTCTGAAACCATGCAATAGCTTTGTGTGAGGAACAGAGTGGAATTTAAGTCGTTATTCACTGAAAATCTTGCGCACCAGTTTTGAACATGCTCATGCGTGAATTAGATTTGAGAGCTAGGTGCAGACAGCATAATTTTCAAAAGATTTCAATGTAAAAAAATTTATTCCTCACATAAAAAGTTCTCGTTTGGCTTCAGAAAACTTGGAATATAATGCAGAAGTTGTTTGAACTGCTTTTATGATGCTTTTTTTGGCCTTTTTGGATCTTGGGAGCCCCTCATCACTAATTGCTATCGTTGTATGTACAAGAGCAGCTGACATCAGTAATGGCAGAATTTTCCTTTTAGGGCAAGCTTTATATAGTCTCAGTCTCATATAGAGTGCTCACTTTGCTAAAGTCGACAATGGTAAGGTGTCATACTGCTTAAACTCTGTCCAATTGTACTGTTGTTATATCAACAGTGGTTAACACATGGCACTCTCACCACTGTCCAAATCTGATCTCTGACCCAGTGAGTCTGGTTTTGCCACCGCAAGCATTCAGACAATAATTTCCTTGTGGGAAACAAATTCTGTATTACCCATTAAAAGGGGGCCAGTTTTGTGTTTTGTTGACTTTTCAATGTCTTACAGCAAGGAATTGAAGTCAGCCTGGTTTGTTGATTCTTTCATGAAAAGGAAAATATCAATCACAGATCTGACATAATACAAGTCTGAATTCAGTAGGGAGTTAGAGGTTGGACCAAACAGGAAGTACCTCATCCACAGTGTTTATACAAAATCTGCATGAAAGCAAAGAGAGCATTTTTGAAGCACCTCCCCTGTCAAAAATGTACTTCTCTAAACCTGATCAAACACTGCTGTAGATTAGCATGCTATCTATGTGATGGCATGTTTATCAGCACATGCCATTCTGTCATGATAAGGTCCAATATTGGATGAAACATGACGGCATGATAAAATAATCACATCTACACTGCAGTTCTGCTGTTCTGTACATGATGCTATTCTTTACCCTTAAAGGTGCTGCAAGTGAATTCATTCATGGAAAAGTATGTAAAAAATGTTCCTATTCCCTTATTTCACCTGTCTCTGTGACAGCTGTTGACTTTGTAAACAGCAAACAAAAATGTGTCTGTGGACCGCGGTCATTGACGTTTTTCACCTGTCTATATCATTTTGCTCGTTCTCATAGTGTTGTCTTTGAAGCGGAGCATTGAGGCCATGATTCATAATGTTTGTCAGTTGAGGGCGCTATTGTGCCACTGTTGAATTTGACAGCCACAAGATCAAACAATGCTGCCCTTTTGCTTGGGTTTTGGTCTCAAAATGATCTTTGGAGGGTGGAATTTTGAAATGAGGGGGCGTGGCTAATTAAACTTCTATGTCACGTGAAAGCTTCAGAACACTAAATTCGCTTACAGCACCTATAAAGGTGAAGAATGTCCTTTCTGTGTCACTAGCAGCACCAAATGGAATTGTAAAAATAATAAAAAATATATATTTACACTGGTTCACTCTTTCTATATCTGTAGATGATTTCAGGACACTGTTGCTGGCTGAAGCTCTGTTGGAGGATTGTCTGCTGGAGAACATCACACTGCTGAAGAATTTTACTCTCTTGACTGAACATTCACAGCCCAAACTAGCCCGAGCCAAAGCTCACCTCGACAGCATCCTGTGCAAGGGACGTCTGGAGGTCTGGGACAGTACCTAAGTCTCTGTGTTTCTTATGTAAATGATCTCTTACGGATCTCAAGCTGTTAAATTCAGTCGCAGCATTAAGCAGTCTGATATTTTTGTTTACTGACCGCTTAACTGTAACTGTTCCGAGGCTTTTCATCCGTTTCCCTTTATCAACTGCCATATCAACCAGCACAACATAAACAAAAAATCACAAGTTTATTGATCCTTGATTTCACAAGGGAAAGTAAAAATGGATTGTTAAGGTGTTTACTGTAGTGCATGACATTTACAGTATACATTTATTCTTTCCATGATGATGTTTTCCACTATTTCTGTAGCCACGCTACCTGAACGAAGCTCTGCTCCTGTTGGCTAAAGTGCACTATGTGCAGGGACGCTACAGGGATGCACAGGGCATGTGTGCCAGAGCGGGTGTTGATGATTTCACACGCCAAGAGCAGCCGCTATATCAGCTGCGCATGCTAGCAGAGGCTTTTGTCATCAAAGGTATGGACTTGCAACTCATTAATCTGGACTGATTATTGCATAATTACATTTTGTACATGATGTATCATTTTTACGCCTAGCTTCCTGTAAAATGACATCAATGACACAAGCTGTTTAACATTTTTGCCAAAACTAGTCATATGTAAAATGGAAAAAATGCATGGTCTTTTTGATATCATCAGGTGTATTGGATCTTAATCAGGATCAAAGATGCAAAACCGGTAACCAGGAAGTGTATTTGGAACTTAAATGTAAGGTTCAGTCCATCATGCTGAAATTATATGAAGTTTAAAACCACATGTGCCTTATATGGTCATCATAACAGCTCGAGCTTGTTATATGCAGAGTTTGTGTATTTATACAGTTATTAAGTCATTTCCACAGTTCCATTTCATTAGGTCTTTGCCTCAGGCATGCTTATATTGGATTCAAAACCAAGCTACAAGTTTACAGCCTTTAAAAGAACAACATCTTGTAGTTATTAATATCTGCTGTTGCAGAAAAGTGTGTGTTGGCACGAGGTTGTTTTCCTACATATCATATCCTGAGAAAAATATGGCCTAAAGGTCATCATTTTTCACATTGGTCACGTCATTGTCTACTGGGAAGCTTCTATATATATCTCGCCCATAATCTCTTTATCTGTAGTTATGAGATTTTTTTTTTTCCATTCAAACATCCTTGTTCATGTTTTTACATAATTGTATTTTATTTATTAATATAAATTACATTTTATTTGTCCACTTTGTAAACAACACAATCCAAATTTGTGTGCTGTCAAATGACAACAAATGAACTAACATAACTAACAAATAATGCATATTTACAGATTTGTTACCAAAGCTAATTTTGCAACATTTTTATATATAATTATGAATTTGTTATACAATTCTGGTACTGAAACCCAAGTATCTGTCTGTCTGTCTGTCTGTCTATATATCTATACATCTTTCTGTCGGTCTCTCAGTCTGTCTGTCTGTTTGTCTATCTGTCTGTCTGTCTATCTATTTATATATCTGTTTGTCTATCTATCTATATATGTGTCTGTCCATTTCTGTCTATACATCTATCTGTCTGTCTGTTTGTCTGTCGGTCTCTCAGTCTATCTGTCTGTCTGTCTATCTATTTATATGTTTGTCTATCTATCTATATATGTGTCTGTCTCTATCTATCTATACACCTTTCTGTCGGTCTCGCTGTCTATATATCTGTCTGTCTGTCTGTTTGTCTGTCCGTCCATCTATCTATCTATACATCTGTCTATCTGTCTGTTTTATTGGTTTACTGTAATCTGAGGAAAATTACACAAGTGGAGTTTTGGGAAAAAATGTAAGGAAGGTTTATGCACAAACCTTTTATGGTAAAATTTTCTCTGAGGTAAAAGCTGTAATTGTATGCACAAGTTGCGATTGTTAAAAAGGTGAAGATTTGATGTCTCAATGATTTGACAGTGTCTCTCATGTCAATTAAATTAGTGAGAGTCAGGAAATCTTTCTTACAGTTTGACTTGACCATGTGCTATGTTGCAGCTCCAATGTTAAAGGCAACTTTGACTTGCATTTAACACTTACTTAGAGATTATTATGGACCAGGTCGAATTTCTTCAAAATTGTATAGATGAGGAACTATTTTCAGAAGTTATAGAGTGAAAAAGCTATCCTTACTGCATAGTTCCCCATTTTCAGTTCTGCTCTGTTCAGTTCCTCAAACAATTAAGGAGTTCTGGGTAAAGTAAACACAATCTGAAACGACAAAGGACATCAGCCAAATGTCAGTGTTTTGGTTATTTGCATCATTCAGTTTTTTTACCGATGCACGGTCCAGAAAGCAACAGGTCAAGCTTGCTAAGATATTATATTGTTTAATTTGACTTCTATTCCATCCTGTTGACCAAGAGATCCATTAATTGATGTATTAATTAATATTATTTGCATCTTTCCCAACCAAATCTCTGGCTGAGGCCAGACAGACAGACTGGAATGGATAAATGGGAAAATCCCTCTAATGTTATTTAAAAGACCTGTTTCCATGTCTGTCATGTCTGATCAACTTTTTGTTTCAGATATTTCTCAGGGATTTTTTTTGTCTCAATTAAAAGTACGAGTTGCACCATACAGTATAAATTAACAATTGACACTGTACCAAGAACAGACATTCTGCATTTTCCTTCTGTTCTAAAATTAATTTTTTTATTTAAAAACAATTCAGTTAGTCAAAATACATCACTTAAAAACAATGCAAGGGGTTGGGGATACATATAATTTTTGAATCGCATTGTGCTTGAATTTGGGGGAGAATGGTGCATTGATCTGTTTGTTTTGCAGAGCTTGGTGAAACTATATTTCGTTCTCTTCTGTACACTTGTTGTCCCGAATAACAATAATGTGAACCTTGGTATAATAGTCTTGTTCTCTGTAAACGTCTAGGTTTGTCTTTGGACCATCAGCCTATGTCTGGTGCGTCCCGTGTTAGACTGTCTGAGAGAGATGAAGAGTGCCTGACCTGTTACCTCATGGCCTGTGATGCTGGGCTGTTGTACCTTCAAGAGCTAGACAAGGTGTGTGTGTGTGTGAAGCAGTGTACCTTACACCCCCAAACCTGTGGTAATACCACTCTAACACATGCCCTAAAGTGGCTTATTGCTTTTATACAGCAGCAACAGCAAGATGATAAAAGTTCCAGTTTTCCACCCTGAAACATTCTCTAAAGAATATTAAAGAGTAATTTGTAAAGCTCTTTCAGGTTGCCATTACATCTTACTGTGTGCATGTGTGTGTCCACTTCGCTAGACTGTATGCACAAAAAATTCCAAAACAGCTAAAAGCGGTTCATCAGTCCCTCCCTTTGATTTGGATCCAGGCTACTTCCTGCAGGCAGCTCTGCAGAGTGCATACTTGTCACTCCTGCACAAGGGGTAAGCTTTCATGTTACGGATCAGACTGTTTACCCACAAATTATCTTTGCTTCTGTGTTTTTATTATGCTATGTACTAATGCAACCATGCATACACAATGTTCGTAGCACAGATTCAGGTAATCCATTTGTGGGCTGCACTTGAACACACCGCTGGTATTCTGATGTCAACGCAAGCAGTGTTCAGTGTTGATGTGCCAATATTTCCAACAGGTGTCAGTGTTTCAATAGAGGTGATATTGGATGAGCTCTTATTTTGTTTGAATATGGTAAAAACACCAGGGGTCTCTAGTTATGAGTTACTCTGATTTAGGAAATGTTTGAATTATACACAATACTGATTTTACTATGTATTATATCAGTGTAATTACAGGGGAAATTAAAGAAGAAAAATAGCCGGAAAAGTCCTGATATCATCTTCAAAATAATATGAATAAATACTGTATATATATTTGTATTATTTGTCATGCATGTCATTTTTCTCCAAACACTATCATAATAATAATAAACTAAATGCCTTGTTTTATTGCTGGGTCCCAGGAAGATATACAGTAGTGTATTTAATACTTTGCACAGTGTGCGAATGTTCCGTACCAAAATGTTAGGTACTGTTTACAAACTGAATGGAATACTGTATCCCACAAATGAATTCACTCAGCTTGATGTTCCAATACCAATGTAACAAAAGATCCAGTAATAATATCAGTTGCAAATTTTTACATCTTCTGGACTTAGTATTTGCTCAAATTGCCAAGAGTTTTGACACGTTTACACAATATTGTATTAAAAATGCAAAGTAACCTTTTTTTTCAGAGACACAGATGCCACTCACTTAAAGGGATTCCCAAAAATGAAAATTCGCTCATCATTTACTCACCCTCTTGCCATCCCAGATGTGAATGATATTCTTTCTTCTGCAGAACACAATTGAAGATTTATAGAAGAATTTCTCAACACTTTAGGTCCTCACAATGCAAGTAAATGGTAACTAAAACTTTGTAGTTCCAAAAAGGACATAAAAGCAGCAGTATATATATATATATATATATATATATATATATGATATGTGTGGGTGAGAAACAGATCAATATTTAAGTCCTTTCATAGAAGTAAATGTCCACTTTCACTTCTGCATGTTCATTTTGTTTTTGGCGATTCACATTTTGTGAATATCGACACCTACTGGACAGAGATTTTGTTGTAAAAAATTAATTATGTTAATTTATTTCTCATCAAACCTATAATAGTTCTTCAGAAAGCATGGATTTAATCACTGGAGTTGGATGGATTTCTTTTATGCTGCCTTTATGTGTTTTTTTTTTTTTTTTTTATCTTCAAAGTTCTGGTAACCATTCACTTGCATTGACCAACAAAGCTGAAATATTCTTCTAAAAATCTTTCTGTTTGTGTTCTGCAGAAGAAAGTCATTCACATCTGAGATGGCATGAGAGTAAGTAAATGACAAGGGAATTTTCATTTTATTAAACATGCACCATCACGACATTACGTGACAGCAATATAACATATCTCTAGTTTTTTTGCGTAATGTGTACTGTTAAAACAAGATGGCAGGAAGCAGTCTGGGCGATAAGTAGCAAGCTGGTTTTCCATTCCAAACACAGCAAGAAAGTTTGTCAGAATACATCATCCTCCGTCACTTCCTTCTGTGTCACTTCATAATAATTGACATAGTAGTTCATGTTCTCTTGTGACATCAGCCATAATAACGATCAGTGTTATCTTGTTCATCTGCCATGTCTTTCAACGCATCTTTCATTTTTTGTCCCAAAATAATTTTTCCTCCCACAATCACTTCTGCTCATCTGTGTGTATGTATGTGTGTGTGTGTGTGTGTGTGTGTGTGTGTGTTAGTCACTTGGCCCAGGGTACACACCAGCTTCGGCAGGTCATGAGGGTTGTGGAGAGTCGGGGGTCTCAAACATTTCATAAGGTGAGAGCTGACAAAGTCACGTGATGGAAAGCTTTTAGGATTCTTCCTTTTACACCTAAATTGCCTTTTTCAACCTACCTTAAAAGGGTTCATATCCATAATGTTTTTTATCATTTTTTCTATCAGTTTGTGACCATTATCCATCCTCTTTCTGACCGTATTAATTAAACATGACGTTTTTGTTTTTGTTTTTGTTTTTTGTTTTTTTTTGCATCTGTGCCTTTAAAAGTTGTATGTAAATGCACTCTTTGCAAGTGAAAAGAGAAAAGGTGCAGTCACACAAGACTTTAAGCACTTACTGTAAAATTACTTTGAACCCCAACACAATAAGAAGTCACACTTTAGGGATTCTAATTGTAAAAAATTCTAAATAATAATAATGCATTCAAAATGTTGAATTATTTACTCCACTTTCCTGCAATACAGCAAACCATGCAGTTTGTATTCTTTGTAAGCCAATAGGTCAATCTGTGCTATTTAGATTTGTCAAATGTCAAAAATGTCTTTTTCTCCTTACGAATTCATTGGTCAGAGTTCACCAAATGTAAACGGTATGCTGTGAAAAAACTAATTCATAGTCTAGTGTGACCACACATTAAACAGTACTCGCCAGGTTGCAGGTTCAGGATAGATTTGAACTGCATCATCGATCAATGACAGGCTCTTTTGCAAAGTCAGCATTACATTTTGAGATGATCACAAACAATCTGTGCTGAAAATGTGTCCCACAAACTGTGAAGAGGGACCTTGTTAGCGTTATACAAAGCCGCAAGTAAGCAAACATCCAGTAAAAGCAGATTGTTTCACAAACTGTCTCCGTATCGTTTTTCTTATTGACAGTTTAATTCCGACTAGGATAACAATATCTATTCTACTTCCTCTGTATTACCTCACTATGACTGGGCGGGCCAACTTTTTTAACAAATAGATGAATTATAGATAGATCAACCTACCATGAAAATTCTCTCATCATTTACGCACCCTCATATCATCCCAGATGTGTAGGACTTTCTTTCTCCAGCAGAAAAATTGAAAAAATATCATAGCTCAGTAGGTCTTTAAAATGCAAGTGGATGGTGACCAGACCTTTCTAAGCTCCAAAAAGTACAGATAGTCAGCATAAACATCATCCATTTGACTCCAGAGGTTAAATTATTGTCTTCTAAAGCGATACGATCACTTTAGTGCGAAAAAAGATCTGTTTTTAAGAACTTTTTATCTATAATCCATCGCTTCTGGTCAGCAGCATTATTCGCGTTAGCATGTTACGGATTTAATCATGTTTTTCTCTCGGTTGAGTCATCCAGGATAAGTACACAAACACACCTTTGTGATAAACAAACGGATACAAATGCAGATCTAAACCAAAACCAATGAAGGTTTATTTATGTAAGATATAGTTTTCATTTTAAAGATTTTTTCAATCGATTAGCTTACAACATGTTTTCATAGTACATGGAGCTCTTTAGTTTCAAAATAATGAAAAATGTATGTGTCATGTTTCGAAAACCCACATCAGTCCTCAGTAGTGTGCTTTGTTGTGTTGTTCAGACAGTAGCGTGCAGGCTTGCAGAAGTGTTGTTGAGTTCAGTGAGTGATGACGCATACTGGGGTCCACTGTCTCCTCCACCGGACCACTGGCTGAACAGAAAGGAAGCCACACACCCCAAAGATGCCATCTACCCCTCGTCCAGACCACCACAGCGCTACAACACTGAGGGGTCAGACTCTATCTCTGTCTTTTGAGAGTGCGATGTGTGATATTTTACACTTTTATGCAATTGAAGCACAAGCGTAATATGTAATTTATATTGATTATTTTACATATATTAAACTCTTCATTGTCACATTTTTATTACATTTTAAGGAAAGTTGTGCTTTCTTTGTGGTCTAAAAGCAATCACCACTAGTCATAAACAAACATGGTGCACCAGTTTTTATATGGAGAATGGAGAATACAATTTGAGTGCTGCATGGGGGTGAGATTTTCAGTGAATAATGACTTAAATTTCTCACACAAATCTATCTAATATCTTCAGAAGACTTGGAATATAGCATACAGCACATTTGGACTATTTTGCTTGGTATTTTATTGTCCTTTTTGTAACTTGACAGCCGTGTAGTGAAAGAGGAACGAAGAGTTTTCATTTAGTCTTGTTTTGTGTTCCACAGAAACATAACATCAAAAGAGCTTAGAACAACATGAGAGTTAGTAAATAATGACAGTATGAATTTTCATTTTGGTAACTATTCATTTGATTTGCTGATATTTGGATAAATATTTTGAGATTATCAGCAAATCAGCATTAAGATCTACATTTTTTCAGGCATTTGCCACCCTTTTTAGATATTGCCCTTTGCAATTATTAGAGAATCAGGGACCAGTACACAAGGAGTCAATAAAAGGCAACGTTGTGGTTTGTTTTCCTGGTTTAATATTCAAGGCATGCCAGAACACTCTGAATAAAACATACTGTAACTGTACCTGTGGGTTTCGGCAGACGCCAGTTTAGAGGAAGGAAAAATACAAGAGAGATGGAGAGATTTTGAAGTAACAAAAAATAAGTCTGCAGAACAAAAATGTTAGGAACATCTCTGTTATAAATGAATTTGCTCTGGTCAAGTTAAGGCACTTCAGCTTTATTAATTATTACTTGATTTTGTACTTAATGGCAAGAACATGAACAGGAGTCCTAACAGAATGGAAATAAAGAGGTAAAGTAAGTCAGCTTACATGAGGATGTCAACTTGTTATTTATATTTGTGACTCTCTTAAAATATGATATTATCAATCAGTTATTTTATCAATCAGAATGAAGTGCGTTTTATACTGAGTCAAACCAGCTAATACCATAAAACATTAATTCATAATCACTTGCTTACACTCACTGATGATTGTGCTGTTTGGTGTTCCCACCAAAAATAATATCACTTCCTGGTGGATGATGTTAATAAGGAACTGTTTTTTTGTTCGTTATGGGGATAGTTCACACAGAGATAAATGATTCACTCTTATGTAGCTTTAAACCTATATGACTTTCTATCTTTCATAGAGCACAAAAGATGTTAGACAGTATGATAGTCTCAGTTACCATTCACTTCCATTGCAGTGAACGTTTACTGAGGCTATCATTCTGCTTAAAGGGGTAGTTCACCCAAAAATGAAAATTCTCTCATTATTTACTCCCCCTCATGATATCCCAGGTGTGTATGACTTTCTTTTTTCAGCAGAACACATTTGAAGAAAAATATAAAAAATAGCTCAGTAGGTCCATAAAATGCAAGTGAATTGATATTTCTCTTTGAAGCTCCAAAAATCACAGACAGTCAGCATAAACGTCATCGATATGACTCAAGCCGTTAATTTAATGTCTTCTAAAGCGACACGATCACTTTAGGTGCATAAAAGATAAATATTTAAGTACTTTTTTAACTCTAAATCATGCATCACAGCTGGAAGAGCAGCGCTGTTTACAAGTGAGAAGGAAGCATGCTGTACAGTAATTTGGTTGGTTTTGGTTTAGATCTGTATTTATCTCTTTCTTTACTCACAATAGTGCGTTTGTGTGCTTATCCTGGATGTCTCAACCGAGTGTATCATGGCAATGCAAATTCGTCATATGAGAGACCACTTGGACTCCAAAGCCAATGGATTATACTGTAGTTAAAAAGTACATAAATGTTAATCTTTTTCGCACCAAAAGTGATCATTTCGCTTTAGAAGACATTAAATTAACCGCTGGAGTCATATCGATGACATTTACGCTGACTGTCTGTGATTTTTGGAGCTTCAAATTATAAATCTCCATTCAGTTGCATTTTAAGGACCTACTGAGCTAAGATATTTTTCTATTTTTTTTTTTTTTCAAATGTGTTCTGCTGAAGAAAGAAAGTCATACACTTGGGATATCATGAGGGGGAGTAAATAACGAGAATCTTCAATTGTGGGTGAATGATCACTTTAACATCACATTTTGTGTTCCACAGAAGATAATAAACCATATGGGTTTGGATCTATATATTGTTGAGTAAATTAAACATTTTTCATTTGTGGTTAATCTATGCCTTGAAATGAATATTAAGACAAATAGGATGGAAAGTGATGTTGAAAAACCTTTAAATTGATTACCAATTAAAACCGTATTCCCAAGAAAACATGTTTGTTTGAGAAATTTTGGTTAGAGAAAGGGGGGAAAAATTAAGAAATGCCTGTTAAATGTGTTTAATATTTTGCCAGTTATATATTCATATTAGAAGTTACTAGATGGCACCTATGGATTGAAAAAACGGCAATATGCACTCAAATCAAATTAGTAAATTATTTACAATGACCTTCGTTCACTTAATTGTGATGTTGTGATCAAATAAACATAATATGATTTCCATCTTTATATGATGGGACATGAAAATGTAATTCATAGTAAGAATGACCCAAACTGATAACATACAAAAGATGATGACATGGCAAGAAGGAAGGAAGGAAGGGATGAGAAAGAGAGAGATAACTGTGAAGAGAGGTGTCCATGATGCCAGTGAAGTCCTAAAAGCTCAGTTACGCAATGACATATGTAACTAGAGAATGTCTCACACACACACACACACACACACACACACACACACACACACCTGAGTGACATGTTCTTTCGTCTTCCTGTCTCCCCCCATGCAGAGCTTTCTGTCCGCAAGACGTGGTTGAAGAGGCGGTGCTGGTGCTCCTCATCACCGAATCCATGGTAAGACCCTCTTCCTCACATTCGTGCTTTCTTCCTTTGCTTTGTTGTTTAATGTGATGTCTCTTCTCTTAGTTCTGTAAATAACTATAAAGGGATAGTTCACCCAAGAATTACATTTCTGTCATTATTTTATCACCCTCATGTCTGTGAGCTGTTATGTATGCTGGAGATTTATTTTTAAGAAAATTCATGCTTTATAGTGACCATGGACTGGATATTTCCCAAAAACACCATGAAGGTATTTTATATGACTTGTGCGCTATATTCCAAGTTGTCTGAAGCCATACTGAAATTTGCATCATTATTCTCTGATGAACTTTGATAATCAGTTTTAAACTTGCAACTTAAATTTCAGTCTGTTCCACACACATTTGATAGTTTTTGTCCTTTTTGGAGCTTAAAGGAATATTCCGGATTCAATACAAATTAAGCTCCATCAACAGCTTTTGTGGCATATTGTTGATTAACACAAAAATTATTTCAACTTTTTCTTAAAAAAGAAAGAATAAAAATCACGGTTACATTGAGGCACTTACAATAGAAGTGAATGGGCCCATTTTTGGAGGGTTTCGGAGCGGCTCGGTGCTGATCATGAAAAATAAAAACAAATATTATGGTATTGTTCAACAACTACATACTTGATCGGCATAAAATAGGAGTCTTTTTAAATCTTAGACTCTTTTCTTTACAATGAATATAGCTGATCTGACCAATTCTAAAATACTGCTTTTAAATTTGCTGATAAATTAACACTGTTCCATTGCTATAATTGTCAAATTTGCAATTAGAACCAGTAAAAATATATAAAAAAAATCATATAGCTATGTGTTATTTACTGTATCCTTGGAAAGGTCTTGATCAGGGGTGTAGCTAGACTTCAGTGTCATCCGGTGCTTAGCCCAAAGGCCATATTATAATATAAGAATGAAAAGAATCCTTCCTTCCATGACCAAGTCCATTTCAAGATATTGTATGTGGAAACATCCCCTCAGATACAGTATTGTTTAGAGAGGAAAACCCAATAACAATACTGGGCAGGACTGCTCGAATCTGTCTGGTTCATACTCCTGAATAAATTCTATTTCCTACATAACCGCTGCAGAAGGGCTGGACTGGGAAGAGAAATTGTCCCAGGATTTTACATGGCAACTGACCTATTCTGCATATCGTGGTGGTGTTTTGTGTTCCGTTCTGCATAACGCGGCGACTCAATTTTGCTTATCGCGGCACATTCGGCCCGTTTCGCAGCCGACCCACCGGTCTCCCGATGGCCATTCCACCCCTGATTGGCCCCAAAGGGCGTCGGCCCACTGGGAAAATGCCCGGTATGCCAGATTACCAGTCCAGCCCTGTGCTGCAGTGTCCAGAAACTAAATATAATGTGTGATGTAACTACGTCCTCCACATCCATCTCTTGCATCAACAAAGCTGCTGGTTCGGCATCCGTTCTGTCGTTGTGATAATGGCGCTCTGTTCGGCCTAATGTGGAGATTTTTTTTCTCTAATGTTTCTACTTTAGTCACACAATATACTACTTTAATCTCACAATGTTAAGACTTTATTCTAAATAATTTTGACTTCTCAAACTATTACCCACTTTATATTAGGTGGCCTTAACTACTATGTACTTAACCATTTGATACAATATACTTAGTGTGCACATACGTACATGTTGTTGCATTGTAATTACATTTAAAGTACTTGCATTTAATTAAATTTGTATTTACACTGTTAACTTTACCCCTGACCTTAACCCAACCCTTACGTGGCTTGTTGACCACGTTTCCGCTTCACGCCATCCACCGCGGCATCCACACTCAACTCACCACACGCCCCACCGAGAGCGAACCACATTATAGCGACCACGAGGAGGTTACCCCATGTGACTCTACCCTCCCTAGCAACCGGGCCAATTTGGTTGCTTAGGAGACCTGGCTGGAGTCACTCAGCACACCCTTGGATTCAAGCTCGCGACTCCAAGGTTGGTAGTCAGCGCCTTTACTCGCTGATCTACACAGGCCCATTTAACATTAATTAATTAAATAATTAACATTATTCCACAAATGCTGTTGATTGAGCTTAACTTGTTTTGAACCCCAAATATGCCTTTAACAGTCAAGATCACTATGAAATGACAATATATGGAAAAGAGCTACGTTAAGGTTTTTCAAAGTTTCTCCTTCAATATCTTTCTGAAACATAACAGCATATGGGTTTGGTACAACGTGCGGGTAAGTAAATAATGGCACAATTTTGGGCTTTCTGTGGCCCCCCTTAGGCCAGTGGCGAGGCAGTGATTAGCCGCACACCGGAGCACCAGGAAGCGAGAGAGTCCAGCATGCAGGATGTCTCCTCTGTCTATGACCTGCTGAGCATCGGCATGGCCAGGAGGGGGCAGTACTCCATGCTCTCAGAGGTGAGATCAGTTACTTTGCTTGTGAGTGAGTCAGCGCATATGCGTATTGACCCTACACTCTTCAACAGTGAGCATGGAAATGATTTGCATTTCAGAGCCATTGTTATGCCGTAGCTTCATTCTCTGTCTCAATATCCTATTTCCTCATGCCTTTCCAATTGTCTCTCTCATTTTCTTTCTCTCCTCCAGTCTTCCTCTATGTGGGTGATCTCTCCCCTCTCCTCTCCCCTGTCCTCCTTCAAGTTGTTTCAGTAGTTGAGCCATTATGTGACGGTGAGATTTTTACAAGGCGTATACAGGAGAATCAGAATCTAAGCTCAATGGGTCTCATAATGGGACTAATAATTGCGCAAAGCTGTTGTTGTTTATATGTGCACAAAAGATTTGAAATCCCTTTAAGCTCAGAACAGACAATTTGTAAGTTCAAATGTATTTATGAATCATGCTTGATGTGTACAAACGTTCACACACAGTTTTCAGGCACAAATACAATTCGTGAATGAGACCAGATGTTTTCAGTAAGTTAATATCAATTGAACCTATGTAATTTCACTGGTTACCGGTTTCACACCGAAGTATTCCATAAAACCTTTAGCTAGTTCTACGAATGATAGTATATAAAGCCATTTCTTATCAAATTTAAGCACTCTTTCTCATGCATGTGCCATGATGTGATGTGTACAGAAGACTCACAACCCCTATCAGTGCTGAAAACAACATGATCCTTCCCAGAAATGTCACTAGTGCCAAACAATGCAATATGCATTATCAGATGATTTGGCTTCAACTCTGTTGTTTTCATTCTCACATGCGTTTCTTGGAAGTTTGATTATTTTCTTATAACTCTAATGACTTTTTTTTTTTTCTTTTTTTTTCCTCTCTTCTCAGTGTTTGGAGCGGGCCATGAAGTTCTCCTATAATGAGTTTCATCTATGGTACCAGCTTGGTTTGTCTCTGATGGCAAGTGGGAAGGTGAGACTGACATTTTGAACCATTTCTATCAAAAAGTTCAAAGAATCTTTCATTACATTTATTAGTCATTCGTCAAGATAACTAGTCATGTTTTAAATTCAGGTAAAAGTGAAGTGTATTTCCATTATACTAACATGCTATGACAACTCTAATAAGTAATTCATAGATTGATTTATCTCTGAACTATTAAAAAATTCCTCTGTTTGTTTGAGCACCCTGATCAGCTCGACATATTCAACCAATGGCATGAGTTTGGGAAGGAAGGGACTGTGTTTGTTTGACCAATGGCATTTGGGAGGAGTGCTCGGGGAAACCTGTTTGAAATGGTCATTGTTTTTGCACATACACACTTAAATAAAAAATAAATAAGTACGTTTAAAGGTGCACGCAGTAACTTTTGTCTTTGTGTAATCTTGGACGTACACTAACACATAGCAGCTTGGATGCAGCATGAATGAAAAGAGTTTTCAGTTTCAGATGCTGTTGTAGAAATGTAGAATTCACAGTCAGCCATGATTACTTTAACCAGTGAGTGAAAGTGTCCAATAACAGGACGGTTACTGAGATAAAGCGGGTATTATTCGGCTGGTCATGTGATTCTAACATGGCAGCCCCCATGTACGGACCCTCTCCACGTAGAATAAAACAGCTTTTATAAGGTTACTGATATGACTGGAGTCTTCATTTTAAAGGGAATGGTCATGGTGTCCTACATTGCAAAATTACAAATCATGTCTTTAGGAGTTTAACTTATTTTAATGAGGAAAAAATGAGTGCACCTCTGAAATGTTTTATTAGCACAAAGAATGAGATACAAAGTGATTTTTCTAAATTAAAATTGCGTTTGATGGTGAAAGTCATTCAAGAGTGTATAGTGGGATTTTCTGGAGTATTACTGGCTGGTTGGGATCAGTCTACAGCTGAAACTCTTGGTAATAATGGATCTCTTCCTCTCATAATGGATCACCTTTAGCCATGTCATTTGTATATGCATGCAGGGGTGGTTCTAGTGTGAGTGGACATTCAAGGCTTAGCCAAGACCTCTGTGGGGCCATCCTTTTATGAAATATCATAATATAATACACTTTATGACAAATGTTTATATGTTATATCAGTAAGTTGTCATTTATATGGTAAATCTTTAAATATTACTGAAACAAAAAAGGTCCCACTATTTTTGTTTCAGCCTCAGGTTCACTCAAACATCAGAAGTACATGATTTAACACTATATGCTTGAAAACGTGATTTATAAAACACAGTTTCGTCCCTTTCGGCTTTCCGTAGTTCAACACCCTTTGTGTACAATTGACAGTTGTCTAGTCTATTATTGATTCGTTAGATGCTTGATTGTTAGTTTAGAGGATAGCAGGCAGTAAATTGGCTAAATTGACAATGTTTGCGAGGTTCGTTGCATCGTGTCTTCCCATTGAGTTTTGCAAAAACCCAAATGTCCCGGCTTGTGACTAAAAAGTTTGCAAATTTATTGACCACATCTGTATTACTCTTTATTTCAGTATTACACATATCAACTTGATACTGAAGCACGGGTACTTTTGACATCACTACTGCATACAATAAAAACATTTGGGCTTTACTGAAAACTCAGGGCTTAAAGCTCCAGTAGCCCACCCCTAGCGTCTCCCAAATGCACATGCGCCTGTATGTCAGCATGTGAACAAGTGATCAGTACAGAGCTCTGTACTGTACAGGGAAATATACATTTGTCCAGTGTGGCCTTTTGTCACTGTTACATAAATGTATCCCTTCTCACACGTGTGATTCTGTATGTAATGCTTTATAATGGTAAGTGCATTTATTTTTCAGAATGAGGGTGCGGTTTCTGTCCTTAAAGAGTGCGCTAACATGAGACCGCAGGACCCTATACCACCTCTGCTTGCAGCCAAAGTGTGCATCAACCAGCTGCATTGGGTGAGCAAATGATCCAGACGCATTCAGCAAATAAAATCCACATTTATCTTAAAGACTCATTAAGCACCTGGAATCCTTTTACTACATTTTAGTCCATGTCTTCTAGCTTTGAGTGCTTGTGTATGTTTAAGCAGATGAATTAATTCTTTCATAAATATTCATGACTCATTTTGTTCAAAGGGGCGAGTTTTGCCCAATAAAATGCTCTCTGGAATGAGAATGACACTAATACTAACTGCCTCTGACTAGCAATAGCAAGCAGAAAATCATGGTTCACACCTATGACATTTCCTTCAGGAAATACTCATCTTGTATTGCAACTACTGTGGCTATGTTTATAATTATATTAGCAAATGTAAACTGATTTGTGGTCCAATGGAACCAATCATGGATCCAAATCTGGACTGCAGTCCACTAAATAATGACCCCAGTTGTGGAACATTAGTAACATTGTAGTTATAATAATAACACACAATGCAATGTACAGTCACAACACTGCCAATCAAATATGTTATATTTCAGAAGATTCATACACACTGCAGTGCTGCCGTGTTTGAATATGAAAAGATTAGAGCACATCTGTTGGAATACAAAAGCATGCTATAAGAGGCTTATAGCACAATAGGGCTCTATAGCCACAGGTCCCTAATGCACAGGGCTTTAATGGCAGAGATCACGGCATCCCACCGTGACTCTTCAAACCGGCCCTTTATCATCCCACTATCAAATCAGGTCATGTAAGGACTTGTCCTTAATACTGAGTCAGTATTTCTGCAAGCGGTCTGTACATTTTAAATGTGTATATCTGCCATTTTTGCTAAATCTTGCATATAGATGAATTCAAAGCTAACAGACATGGACTAAAAGCCACAGAAGTCCAATTTAATCCTTCTATTGTCTTAAGAAACTGCATCCTACTTTTGTCATTTGGGTCATTTTTGATACGTTCAAAACCATTAACAATTAAATAATTAAATTCTTGATTAGTGTACAATGGCACTAAAACCCCCTTTACAGGGATAGTTCACCCAAAAATGAAAATTCTCTCATCATTTCCTCACCTTCATCCCATCCCAGATGTGTATGACTTTCTTCTGCTGAACACAAATGAAGATTTTTAGAAGAATATTTCAGCTATATAGGTCCATACAATGGAAGTAAATGGTGGCCAGAACTTTGATTCTCAAAAAAGCACATAAAAGTCACATAAAAGTAATACATATGACTCCAGTGGTTTAATCCAGGTCTTCAGAAGCGATATAATGGGTGTGGGTGAGATAATAATTAATATTTAAGTCCTTTTTACGATAAGTCTCTATTTTCACTTTTACATTCTTCTTCTTCTTTTGTTTTGGCAATTGCATTAATCGTGCATAACGCCACCTACTGGTTGGACTGGTAAAAGTTGGAGATTTACAGAAAAAAATTTTTAAATATTGAGCTGTTTCTCACCCACACCTATCATATCGCTTTAGAAGATATGGATTTAAACACTGGATTGTATGGATTACTTTTATGATGCCTTTATGTGTCTACCTTCGGGTCACCATTCACTTGTATTGTATGGACCTACAGAGCTGAGATATTCTAAAAATCTCCGTTTGCAGAAGAAGAAAGTCATACAAATCTGGGATGGATTTTTGGATGAACTATCCCTTTAATGAAAATCTGTTTTATTGTGGTTTTAAAGTGTGTAATGATAGGGAAATTACTAATAATTCAATTATTTGAGTAATAATTTTAAAATAGTTAAAAAAAAAAAAAAGTTTAAAAACTTAGCAAATATTGGCAAAGGATTTCTCAATTTATATTTATTTCTATCACTCTTGACATTTTATAGGATTTTGGTTATATTATAGTACAACCATTTCTGTTTTTTTATGCTTGTAAAAAAAATCAACATTGTACATTTTAGGGTTACAATTTTAGTACACGCATTTTCCAGTAGTCAAAATGGGCTTACTTTGTACGTCCATTGCAACAAATTAATTCCTTCAATTCCAAACAATTATTTGTAGAGGGGTTTTGTAGGACAGGGATTTATGAAGGTGCCATAATAGATATTTCTTCCATTGCCATCTGGATAAATGTATATTAAATAGGCCTTTACTATTAGAGGGCCTTTTGCCCCATTGTACCCTATCATATAAAACCATGTAAGTAAACTTATTTACTAACATATTTCCTGTTCAAAACTGTAAAAATCAGGGACCAATAATGGTTCAAGGAACAACATTTTTTGTGAAAACGTTATTTTAAAATGCTGGTAACCGTTTATAACCAGTTCATTTTGTTCCGATTGTTCCGAAACTAAAGTCCAAAGGGTTTATCACAATCAATTCCTGTTATTATGCCACATCATGTTGCCCGAAAAAATGAAACGTACTTCGATCCTGAAGGAAACTGTTGCATCACACATTTCTTTACCTAATTTCCTGTTGTGGATGTTGCATTCTGTGAACAACTATAATTACTACATATACATGCACAGCTAATCCAGATACAAGGAAAACATTATTAGAGGTCAAAATTACATTTCTCTGTTGTTTCCAAGTCTTCACTGAATTAGTGTTAGATATGTTTTGACTGAGAAGCAGATCTGTAAATAAAATTATACTTCAATGTTAATTGACTGCTTGTTATGATTTCTATGCCGATAAATCATCCCCACAGGAAAAATTATTATTGCTTATTTTTTCTAATTTTGGTGAGGCTTATTTTGGGCTTGTTTTTCCAGACCATGTTGCTTGTTTCTCTTGCGAGATCTGGCAACACTGCAATTGGCATTTCACCCACCCCTTAGCACAGAGTACTTTGATTTAAAAGACCATTATTAACCGTAATTTTATTTTGTTCTGACCTTTTGGAAAGGAGATTGCGGAACCTCTGAACCAGAACGAAAAATAGATTTAGTCCATGGGAAAAAAAAAGTGTGTGTGTGTGTGTGTGTGCAAAATCCTGTTTGAGAGGAAAGTATGTCAATTGTGGGAAAGATGCAGTCCCTAGTGGCGTAGGTAGGGGGAGCTAGAGAACTGAATGGGGCTTGGAGCTAAATTTGAGGAAACGAGAAATATTTTAAGTCAAAATTGATTCTTATATGTACAAAAAATATATACATACACTCACCTAAAGGATTATTAGGAACACCTGTTCAATTTCTCATTAATGCAATTATCTAATCAACCAATCACATGGCAGTTGCTTCAATGCATTTAGGGGTGTGGTCCTGGTCAAGACAATCTCCTGAACTCCAAACTGAATGTCAGAATGGGAAAGAAAGGTGATTTAAGCAATTTTGAGCGTGGCATGGTTGTTGGTGCCAGACGGGCCGGTCTGAGTATTTCACAATCTGCTCAGTTACTGGGATTTTCACACACAACCATTTCTAGGGTTTACAAAGAATGGTGTGAAAAGGGAAAAACATCCAGTATGCGGCAGTCCTGTGGGCGAAAATGCCTTGTTGATGCTAGAGGTCAGAGGAGAATGGGCCGACTGATTCAAGCTGATAGAAGAGCAACTTTGACTGAAATAACCACTCGTTACAACCGAGGTATGCAGCAAAGCATTTGTGAAGCCACAACACGCACAACCTTGAGGCGGATGGGCTACACTGATGGCTACTTCCAGCAGGATAATGCACCATGTCACAAAGCTTGAATCATTTCAAATTGGTTTCTTGAACATGACAATGAGTTCACTGTACTAAAATGGCCCCACAGTCACCAGATCTCAACCCAATAGAGCATCTTTGTGATGTGGTGGAATGGGAGCTTCGTGCCCTGGATGTGCATCCCACAAATCTCCATCAACTGCAAGTTGCTATCCTATCAATATTGGCCAACATTTCTAAAGAATGCTTTCAGCACCTTGTTGAATCAATGCCACGTAGAATTAAGGCAGTTCTGAAGGCGAAAGGGGGTCAAACACAGTATTAGTATGGTGTTCCTAATAATCCTTTAGGTGAGTGTGTGTATATATACTTAAAGCTGCATAATATCCAGAAAGTCTGAAGGTTAGAGGTCACAACTGGTTCTTCTCATACGGGTAATATTGACAAAAGATTCACAAAGATGGTTACAGTACTAAAATCAATGTTTTATTTATAACGTAACCTTTTCTGTGTCAAAAATGTCCCTAAGACAATATGAGGGTTAAGGACATTTTTGTTTACTTTTTGTATGGTAAATAATTTTAGTAGTGTGTAGATTCACTTGATGTCCACTGTGAAATCTTGGTCCTGAAGCAAAAACAATTGAGAACTACTTGTATTAGACATCCACAACAACAACCACATTTTAATGCTTGTGTGTGTGTGTGTGTGTGTGTGTGTGTGTGTGTGTGTGAGAGAGTTGGAGGAGGCAGTGTCTCTCGCAGGTAGTGTGGTTGGTTTAGGAGAGTATGCTGAGGAGTCTCTACCTCGAGCTCATCTGGCCATCGGACTGGGCCGTAGTCTGCAGGCCTCTGACGGTAAGCACAACCTCGCCGGTGTTTGTACCGCAATTATTCTTCTCTGCATCCGAGAAAATGATTCTGGCCTGAAGCTGTCTACTCCTGTCCTCAGCTGATCTCATCTCCTCATGTATGAGGTGACTCACTCTTTAACTCTTGTATTTGCAGCCACACTGAAAGCCGATCAGGACGAGTTCAACAGAAGAGCGCTGCAATCACTGCGAAAGTATGTTTATGTTTACCTCGTTCAGTTGTGTATGTACAGGCTTCAGCTAAAAGGAGCTCAACATACTTGTTCCGGAAGTAAAAATCTATTCAATTCTCCACAGGCGAATTGATTTTTAACAATAATTTATAAACCTTTAAAGACAGACCTACCGTGAGCTCTGAGGTTGTTAATCAATGGTATCCGCTTTTGTTGAAGCCATCTGCCCTCGTTATTTCAACTTCATTGTTCAAGAATTGTGTTTAATCATGGAATTTCTAGTGAAGAGCTACACTACCCATGATCCTTCACAGAAATATTCACCAATCAGAGAGTTGCAGCAAACAAGCTCTGCGGTGGCCATGCACTGTGTACCTTGTACACTTTTTTGCTTCAAATCAAAGTTTGTAAGGTTTTGATTCACCTCAGATCTGGTTGATTTGGTTCATGGCATAGAACTATTTAATGAAGGATTTTCAGAAATCCCTATGGAAGAAATTAATCATTTGAGACCATGACGGTTGAAAAAGTGGGAGGGTACTCTTGCATTCAATTGTTTCAATTGGCCCTTCACTAAGCCCCGCCTTAAAAACCATAATAGTTCACCATATTATCAAACAAGCATTTTCTTTTTTTCTAATGGAAGTCTATGGAAGTTCTGTGTGTTTGGATTGGTATAAATAGAATTTGACTAAAATTGTCCAGGAATCCAGTTAAACGTTATTTCTGGGGCACTTGCAATAACACAAAGTACTCAGAGAGAGCATGCATGTTTTATCTTTTTTCAAATGTTTAAAGAAATCTCATAAAATTATGGAAAATTAGTAAGCTACAGTATGTGTCAGCCCTCATTTCCGAATGAATATGAATAACATCAGTGAGGACAAAAGTAAGTTTATGTTACATGAACATTAATTCATATATGTGTTGATATTGTAACTAAACTATAGCGATAGCATTGTAGAAACATCACTTACATTAATGTCATCAGTTGAAATTGCTATCAAATGAGGCTTCAATTTTCATATAACCATTATGTATTTGCCTCGATTCTGATTGACAGTCTCCACAGTTTTTTCATGTATGTCAATAAGTAAACCTGCAGATAAGCTTTTCTTTGAAATGTCACACTTGATTCCATTCCATGTTAGAATAAAATGAATATAATTTTTACCACACTATGTGCACCTTTTACTGGAAATAGTGCTGTTTAAAACAATTTCCAATTCATTCCTTTGGCCCATTCTGTAAAGCTTGTTTGAGCGAGTGACTATAACTAAGGAGGCGGAGCTTAACAAAGGGTAAATTGTGGGTTGATTGACATATCAGACTAGCAGAAAAGTAAAGAAAACAGTACAGCGATGTAAACTGAACTAGGATCATTATAATGTAGTTTTGGATTTTTCATTTAGTTTTTATTTCTATTTTATATTCAATTTGTCATTTAGTTTTAGTACTTTACGGCTGCCAAAGCTAAAGCATTTAAAGGTATCATTACATTTCAAAGGGCAGTCTTACCTTGATCTAGTGGCATGTTCATATTTATTATGTTAGATTGTAAATGTTTCCAATTTTATAATATAGGGTGAAGATGGGTAAAGTGGGACAGTTAAGCTTGTCCCCTATTGTATCCATATACATTTCCTTAAATGGTTAAAAATCATTGCTAAACAATCTTTGAGAAGTAAACAATTAACTCTTTGATGTTTTAAACTGATGATTTCCCATCAGGATGTGTGGCAGACCTCATGTCATGACCACCGTTGGGAAAAGCAATGGTAAAGAAAAGGTGATAAAAAGTAAAAGTTAACTCAATGTTTGTAAATGTGTAAATATTATGATTTATGACGTGAAAGTGTGTAAGACGATATAAAATTTTATTTCAGATAATTTGCAGATATTTTCTATGTAATTATTTTCTCCTCTGTTCCACTTTACCAACACTGCCTGAAAAAAACTGCCTGATTTGTTCAAAAGACGGTCTTCAGAGGTTCTATCAGTATTGAGTATTTCTTTGATTTTGCTTTTGACTAATGTGGGAGACATCCTGAGCTTTCTAGAAAGGTATAATGTCAGGTTATGTGAAATTTGGATTATAATTAAAAGTGACCAAAAATGCCCAGAAGTGCCAAACTTTGCCTATATTTTAAAAAACTAAAACTTAAATTAATTCAAGATCATTTTTATTGTATTTTTGTTAACTTTGGAGTTATGAAAAAGTATTTTAGTTCCGCTTCAGTTTTTTTCCCCAATCATTTCAGTTGTCATTTTTATTTCAGTTAATGAAAATGTTTTCGTAAGGAGAATAACACTGAGCTGAACTGGGTGTGTTGTCTGACCGCAGGGCACATGCGTTGGACCCTCAGGACCCTCAGATCTCCTTCTACCTCTCTCTGCAGCTCGCCCTTGTGCGACAGGTCAGCAGGTTAACACACTCGCTCTCGCTAAATGACAGAAACTAGTCTGAAAATCAGAGCCTCAATTTGTGCTCCTCGTTTCTTTCATGAAAAGAAATGCCCATTAATCTCTTTCCTCGCTAAAGGAAAAGTTCACCCAAATTGTTTGTATTCACCATCATGCTGTCCCAAACGTATGTTATTACTTTCTTTCCTCCGCGGAACACAAATGGAGATGTTAGACAGAATCTTAGTCTCAGTCACCATTTACCTTCATTATATGGCAAATAGGTGTACATAAAGTGTCTGTTTTTACAGACAGTGTTGTTGACCTCTTTCTGTGTGTGGAATAGGTGTCAGAAGCGATGGAGCCGTTGCAGTCAGCTCTGAATGTACGAGGAGATGACCTGCACTCTCTACACCTGCTGGCTCTTCTGCTCAGTGCCCAGAAACACAACCAACATGCCCTAGATTCTCTTAAACTCGCCCTCAGCCAGTACCCAGACAACTTCAAGTATGTGTGTGTGGACGTGTGTGTGTCAAGGTTTGGTGGGGTGGTGGGGCTTGTGTCCTCTTCCCTATTCAAACAACACCCCTAACCTCAGAAAATCACATCTGATGCATTACTCGTCCCCACAGCACTTGTTCTGCAGACATGAATGGAGAGAAATCTGGGCTTGACATCTTTCCTTGTTAGCGAATCAAATTGGGGAGAAAAATCCCATAGACTTGCACTGAAGGAGTGACCCGAGCAATGTCCTAACTTTAAAATCCCTTGTTATCTGTTTAGATCCTAACTTAAACTTGCCATCTCTTAAGATTTAAAATGAAGTTTCCGTAATGCCATTAGAGATTTGACAGATACGACTTTTTCTAGAGCAAGCATCTACTTGAAGACTTGCTATTTTTACATGCTGCATGCATGTTGGGATATTTGTTGACAATCCCTGATTCCACTCACATTCAGTTGGTACATCACCATGTGGGGTCAGTATTGCGCTCTAATGTTTCGTAGAAAAGTAAGGGTCAGGATTATGTGTCAAAGTAACACGCACGAGTGTGTTAAGGTCTTAGCCTCTTTTTTTGTTACAGACACTTTTCAAAATTAATTCAATTTACAATGGATAATGATGTACTGCTCTACATGTATTTCTTGTTCTTCTCATAAGTACGGCAGAATACGGAGGTGAAATAGGTTGCAAACTGTGTTTGATGTTGACTTTAAATGAGCTTTTGAAAGTTAAAGTCAGGGATCACTTACCTGTGTTATTCACTGCATATTCTGCTGTTCCAGAACTACAGCATGCACAGCATCAGGCCCCTTCTGAAGAGTTTCTTCATGTGCTCTCTAGCCCCTCTTTACCCACACACATTCTGAAGAGTGCACACACACACCTTCACCCCTCCTGCACACACTGTCATCTACCCACTCAGTAAACACAGAGAGACATTGCTGGGGAAGAGCATCATATATATATAATATATATAAATTGTATATGGGTTCAAAAACATTCCCATTCTCTTTATATTTCTATCGGGAAGACAAAGGCTTGAGTGAGGTTTAAGATGCCATTTATTTGATGAATGTAGAACAGAAAAGTAATGTCTCTCTTTGGCGTAGGCCCCGTCTGGCGGTCCGAGGGAGTTGCACTCGGAACCGTCATATCCTGCCGGAGATGGGAGGCAGGGGCGAGGAGCCTACCCCCATGCGGGACGGGGCTCAACTTGTGGTGGTGGGGTGGTGGAGGTTGCCATGTTAACACACTGAAACAGCAATGTGATAGATTGTGAGCAGACTTATAAAGCAATGGCTTACATGTGACTGGCTCGGAATTACCCAGCTAATGGTGTGATGATGTACAGCTGCTAGTCTTCCCGCTAGAACTACGCAGCGCTTACATTAATTTTTTTGGTGTGTTGCACAGTCGTTTTTTTAATTGTTACTGTCTTTGTCTTCGTGTGTTTGTTTAGTCTGCTCTTTACCAAAGTGAAGCTGGAGGAGGTTTTGTTCGGCCCAGCCGTAGCTTTGCAGACCTGTGAAGAAATGCTGTGCTTGTGGCAGCGTCGCAATGACTTCAACCAACTCGGGTAATGTGCTCTGTTGGGATAGGAATGGTAAGGAATTTAACGATTCTTGGGTCCGGATTCACGAAAATAAACTCAAGAAAAAAATCTCTGCAAAATTTAGAAGAAAGTTTGTAGGATAAATTATAAGTAAAAAATAAGAATTTAGATATTCTTAACTTTTTCTTACAGTATGTTAGAAAATAAGAATGAAAATAGTTTATTCTTAAAGGGATAGTTCACCCAAAAATGAAAATTCACTCATCATTTAGTCACCCTCATGCCATGCCAGATGTGTATGACTTTCATTCTTCTGCAAAACACAAATGAATATCAAATTCAATATCTTCTGAAGCGATCAAATCAGTTTTGGGTGAAATCAGACCAAATATAACTCATTTTCCACTATAAATCTTGACATTAGCAGTCTCTTTGGCGAACATGATTTCAAGCTCGATTACACTTCCAATAGGGCCATCTAGCGTTCTGCGCATTTTTCAATTTACATTTTGACATTACAGTCTCTAGGCACTATCACGATTTCAAGCTTGATTGCATTTCCTAGTGACGCATGCGCAGAACGCTAGATGACCCTATAGAAAGTGTAATCGAGCTTGAAATCATGTTCGCCAATGTGGGCTTCAAAATTCTGATCACATTCACTTGAATTATATGGACCTAAAGACATTAAATATTCTGCAATATAATGTTCTGCAGCAGAAAGAAATTCATACATATCTGGGATGGCATGAGGGTGAGTAAATGATGAGAAAACTTCTTTTTTTGGGTGAACTATCTCTTTAAGTGAATCCGTACCCTAGTTCCGATTCCTATTGCACTTAATGATTCCCATTCCTTAATTGTTTTTTTGTTTTTTTAACTTTATTTACTTCCTACAAAAACACTAAACATAAACAATACTTTTTATACTTTTGCAATTTATAAAAAAAAAAAAAAAAAATGGTTCCAAATGTTTAGATTGAACTGTATGTTGTAATATGAACAAGCACTGTAATTACACTGTTTTAAGTCTCACTCCTACAGACATCATACTGTAGCAGTTGTCAGTTTATTTTGTAATGCAGTTCAGTGACTGAGTCAAATGAATTCAGTAACCGGCCCAACTGATTCAGTGTGTGAGTGAGCCATTTAAGATTGATTTGTGAGACTTTTGACCAATTCAGCAGTCATTTGTTCACGTGTCAAACATTAGTACGATGTTCTGTCCACCTCAGTAGAATAAAGAGGACTTTGAGGACCATTAACAAAACCATGAAACACCATGAACATAATTTGGTTCCCGATCTGGAACCCAGAAGCCGTTCTGAATAAGACCACTTTTCAATTCCCAACCCTGTTGCTCTGTGTACGTGAGTGTTTTTATGAGAGTCTGATGTGTTTCTTAAGTGCTGTTATTAACTGTGTTTGGTGTCTGTTCCAGTGAGGAGGATGACAGTAGCAGTTTACCTCTTGATCCAGGCCCTTTGAGCAGGAAAGGCAGTGGCCTCCATCTCACACTCCCAGACTTCCAGGAGACAGAGACTGGTGTGGATCAGTGTGTGAATGTGTGTGTGTGTGTGTGTGTGTGTGCGCGCACACGTGTGTGTGTGTGTTCAAGGTACTGAGGTGTGTGTCATTTTGTGTCAGGGTCTCAGAGCGCTCCGTCTTTAGCTGTGTCCCGTCTGGAGCAGGCCATGTCTGAGGTATCGGCCCTTAGCTCCACCCACAGACAGGGCCCCCCCTACATATGGACCACCCTAGAACGCATCTGGCTGCAAGCAGGTATGATATGAGTAAGATTACCTACCTGAGCCAATCACAGCACAGAAATGAATTACAGCTTAATAAGTTGCAATAAAATAGAAAAGTGCTGTTTTTAAAAAAAAATATTTTTTCAAACCGTATCATAATGAAATGCAATCAACAGTGCCCCTTAAAGTCAACATAAAATGGGATCTGTTGCCCATTTTACATCAGAATGAAACAGAATAAACAGCAAGACCAACAGTGCTGTATTTGCTGAGTCTAGAGGTCAAGTTAACCTTTAAGAGATCCTTTGTCATATCTTCTGGTTAATCCGGTTTTAGATTGACTGCATTACTGTACATAGAGCCGTATCCCAAAACAATGCCTTAATATCTATTTGGCTATTGTTTAATTTTTACCCCCACCGCCGTAGCCTAGGTGATGTCAAATGAAAACAAAAATAGTTTCTGAGGTTGATGAAGTTATTACATTTTGATGAAATGTTACAAATATTTCTTTTTCCTATTGGTCAATTTTGATTTCATGTAATGCATTTGGGAAGTCCTTGAAACACTGCAAAGGCCTGACTTTATTTATAATGTTGTTTTTGCGTTATTTATGTGCTGCTCTCCATGAAATGCGATTCCCAGGGATCTTACATTGGGTGTTTGTGCCCTCTTGTTCCCATTCCCAGCATTCCTTTGGCATGGGTTCATTTCCTGTCTAAAATGGGACACATCCTGGTTCTGTACAAATGAGAGAATGCGATAATGTAAGCGGAGATTTCCATTAACTTTAGAGAATGATGTAATTCAGATAACAGTAAGGGCCCAGTTTATTGCCTCTTAAAGCACTCCACCATTCTTCATGTAACAAACATTTCCCTTTTTACATCAAATTAGTATTGCAACGTGTAAATCTTTGCTATGTGTTAAAGTTATATAATACTGTTTGTGAAAATGTGATTAAATGCAACTTTAAAATGCAAATATAACACTAGATTTGCATTGCTCTGAAGGCAGCAATATAGTTTGCTTTAACTGAAATGCTGCATCAGTGCCACTTTGACTTTGTCATAACACTTCTGTAACTGTGAATGCCAAATTAACATGTACTGTAACACAGTGCTATATTTGAATAGTAAAGGTGGCTATTTAATGAAATAGTTGCAAGAAAGAAAAGAACAATAACATGTTTGTATGCAATAAATACAAGAAAAAAGACCAAACACATTTCAGTATGCAAATATTACAATGACATCAACAAAGTTGGTTACATTTTGAATGCCAAACATTCCAACAATGCCACAGTTTCCTGGTGAAATTAATCCTAACAGCACTTCAACAACTTTGCATTTTATTCACTTTCACACATCATGAGGACAACGGCTCATTATGATTATATTAACACTTATTTTTCACTCTATTACTTGCACACCGCTATGTTGTGATATCAAAACACTTTTACTATAACGCATAATTTGAAAAACTATAGATTTTAACGCTTGAATTACAGACTCACCTTCATTTACACACTTATCCCAATGTGATTAGCTTGCATGGTAGCTCACCTTTTATATAGTGTTGGATTCAAGCTCAGCAAAACACGCAAGCTGACGCGTGAGGTGAAAGTGTCATGTGGTTGCTTCAGAAAGTTGCTTTTAGTTCAAGTACCTCGGGGTCTTGTTCATGAGTGAGGGGACAATGGAGCGGGAGGTTGGCCGGAGAATCGGTGCAGCGGGTGCGGTATTGCACTCGCTCTATCGCACCGTTGTCATGAAAAGAGAGCTGAGCCGGAAGGCAAAGCTCTCGATCTACCGGTCAATTTTTGTTCCTACCCTCACCTATGGTCATGAAGGTTGGGTCATGACTGAAAGAACAAGGTCGCGAGTACAAGCGGCCGAAATGGGCTTCCTCAGAAGGGTGGCGGGCTTCTCCCTTAGAGATAGGGTGAGGAGTTCAGTCATCCGCGAGGAGCTCGGAGTAGAGCCGCTGCTCCTTTGCGTGGAAAGGAGTCAGTTGAGGTGCTTTGGGCATCTGGTAAGGATGCCCCCTGGGCGCCTCCCTAGGGAGGTGTTTCAGGCACGTCCAGCTGGAAGGAGGCCTCGGGGAAGACCCAGGACTAGGTGGAGAGATTACATCTCCACACTGGCCTGGGAACACCTCGGGGTCCCCCAGTCAGAGCTGGTTAATGTGGCTCGGGATAGGGAAGTTTGGGGCCCCCTGCTGGAGCTGCTGCCCCCGTGACCCGACTTCAGATAAGCGGTTGAAGATGGATGGATGGATGATTACGACACCATTTCACTCGTTTTTGGCACCCCCTGCTGGACATTCCACTGGGAAACTGTAGCGAAATGTGTAATGAAGCAAGTAATTTTGTTTTGCAAAATGTCGGTCACATAATATTCATGAGATCAGGCTGGAAAATGTAAAGTTCCTCCATTTTCAGGGTCTGGGTAGCTCAGTGAGTATTGACACTGACTACCACCCCTAGAGTCGTGAGTTCGAATCCAGTGTGTGCTGAGTGACTCCAGCCAGGTCTTCTAAGCAACCAAATTAGCATGGTTGCTAGGGAGGGCAGAGTCACATGGGGTAACCTCGTAGTGGTCGTGATTAGTGGTTCTCGCTCTCAATGGGGTGCGTGGCCTCCACATGCTGTGAGTCTCCGGTGTCATGCACAGCGAGCCACATCATAAGCTGCGTGGATTGACATCTCAGAAGTGGAGGCAACTGAGACTTGTCCTCCACCACCTGGATTGAGGTGAGTAACCGTGCCACCATGAGGACCTAGTAAGTAGTGGGAATTGGACATGCCCAATTGGGGAGAAAATAAATAAAAGTTCCTCCATTTCCAAAGAGGATAAAAGTACCTTTTTTTTCCTTGGTGTAATATCTGTGTGAATTTTTCTACCAGTGGTTCTGTGTAAACAAACAAATACAAACACATAACAGGCAGCAGTTAATGGGAATGTAGTTTTGTGCTGTTGGGAGTTCTGAATGCCAGAGTAGAGCAGCAGATGTGAGTGAGGACTTACGCAGTGCTCCATACATGACCTTATTTAGACATGACGATGAATATCCCTCTATGAGTATATGTGTGTGAATGTGATTTTGAGGAGTGGGTGGGGGAGGCCTGTATATTTTTACAATTGCAATCAAATTGCCAAAGGCACATTTTAAATCATCTACGCTAAATTAAAATTGCAACATATGCAAGATTTTCAAGGTTGGTGTATAGCTTGGCTGAAACGCTGCAGCATGTTTATATTTTACTGTGAGAGAGTATGACTGATGTGGCAACAAATACATGTTTGATAGTGTTGATGTTCCAGAGGGCTGTGTCACAACGGTGAATCATATGAGATGAATCATAATCACTCTATGCTTGTCAACAAGAGATTCTCATGATATTACAAATCATAGACATCTCAACCGTTTATTGGTGGTCAGTGAAAGATCACTGTCTTTGTGTCTTTGTGATGTCACAAAAAATGATCACGACATTGTCAGAATCGTTATGGCTCATGTCACAGTGAAGGACCACTATCTGGAATATGTGTTTGTGAAAGATTAGGATATGGAACTGGATTAATTAAAGATGCAATATCTTATAAGGCATTCTTGCTAGCAGTCCTGACCCAGACAATCAGATTTTAGATCGGTTAGATTTAGATTTAGATAAGGTCATTTACAAAAATCTGACAGACCCAGTTGTAAAATGTTCATCATGGTCTACTTGAATCAGTCATATTTATTTCAGTTTCCCTGATATGTATTATATTGGATTTGATGTTGTCTCGATATAGACAACATTTTCATTTAAAAATTTCAGTGAGTAAGTCTGATGAAACCGGTGTTCCATTTAATAATTTGAATAGTTGGGGAGCATACATTTTACATGTACTTACGTTATTGATGTTTCTAGCTGTAGAGCAATCTGTAGATCTTTTACACGCGCACACACACATATGCAGAGAGTGGGCGGCTGAGAGAGAGAGTTTGTAAAAAAAGGACTTTGGCTGAGAGCGGCAGGGAGCGCACTCTTTCAGAGTAATCACACATGGACAGCACATAGAAAATGATGCGCATTATCAAATACACAGAATGTATATAACAGTCCTAACTGTAGAGAGCATATGAATACAAAGCTAAATCCCAGACATTTTTAGCCAATTTTGAATTTCCGACTGGACTATTTTCTCAGCTCCAAAAAAGATGGCATGCCTGGGGAAAAAAAGAGCGTATGGTCATCCTATGTAACCATAATACTGAAAGGATGTTATTGGCGTATTTCGCTCAACACAGGGTCAGTGAGGCGCACAGTCGTCGTGAGATGTCACACTTCTGACAAAAAAAATTTAATTCTACAGGATTCTACAGTGCCCTCCTGTAATTTTGCATGCTAAGCAACCGCACTATGTCGCCTGAGAAACTTTACAATTAACAATGACACTTTTTACTAGTGCAAACCTAATTATTGATATCAAACATTAGCATTTTCACTAGTAGTAATTCCATTACTGATTTCTGGCATTAGCTCTTTAACTTGTAAAAATGGAAGTCAGTTCGACTTGCCATATGTGATGTGTCTTTGTGATGTCACCAAAACCAATTAGGACATCTGAATTTGTATTTTTGATACCACAGTAAAAGATCACTGTCTTTAATGCTTTACGACATCAGAAACATTACTGACAATGTCATAGTGAGTGTTCACTTCCTCTGCTTTTTGATGTCATATGTGAACAGGGGAGTTGTTCATGGCTGATGGGAGGATGAAAGAGGCTCACTTCTGTGTGCAAGAGGCAGGAACTCTTCACTCCACCTCACACTCAGTGCTGCTGCTGAAGGGCCGTCTGGCCGAGCTCAAGGGCAATGACACAGAGGCCAAGACCCTGTATGACGAAGCTCTCGCCATAAACCCCAGAGGACACCATATACTGCTGCACCTGGTGAGTAATACAGACACACATACCGTAAACAACAGCATCACACGTAATAACATCTGATGGTTGTGCATATAAAAAGATTTTTTGTGTTTGGCAATGAGAGAAGCTTTGAAGACCTGGCTGACTTGAAATGACGACTGAGCCAGTGCTTTTGCAGCTTACTGTTCATATATACAGCTGTACTACCCACAGTGATATCTGAGCTAACATTAGCTCTGCCTCCACTCTCTTCTCTCATTGTGACTTCATAATGTCAAGCCCTTCGTTACTCATCTTCACTGGAGTAACTGGAGTGAAGCTAGGCCATTTTCTCCCTATATTTGGCCAATCAGAGCACGGTTCCCCGCTATTTTTGGACAAAAGACGTACACTATCAATTCCCAGAGCTGATGAGAACTAATTCTGAGCTTGCTGGTGATGCCCTGCATACACACCCCTGCCTTCATTACAACACTGCACCACTGTGTTTGCATTAAACCATCAGACTAAAAGGGATGATAGTTCACCAAAAAATGTGGAAAACAAAAGGAGATGTTTGGCAGGATGTTAGCCTCAGTCACCATTCACCTTTATTGTATGAAAAAAAAGAAAGGAAAAGAAAAATTAAAGTCTTACTGGTTTGGAATGACTGATCTCACAGTGAAATCTGAAACAGTAGGTTGACTTTTCTTTAGCTATAATTGGTCTGTTTACCGAAATGTCGAATCACTGTGGCCAAAGCGGTAAGTGTTGACATGTTGGCATGTGTGAGCTCCATTTTCAGCATGAAATGTCCACAGAGGGGCACCAAAAGCGAGTTGTGAGGTGAGTTGTTTTCAGCTGTACAGGCTGTAATACAGTGAAGAGGAATTCATATTTTATAAACTGAACACCCTAAACCTAACCATCAGTGGAATAAAAATGTTATGTTAGAGAGCAAAATGCACTGGATCTGAACATTGGTCTCCTGCACTGTTGATGCAACAAGCTTTTGGTCATGCCACAGGGCAAGTTAAGCTTGCTGGAGCCGCTGCAAAAATGTCTGATAGAAGATACCGCTTGTCTGTGAGTCGGCATAATGTGACCAATCCTAGTGAACTTGGACTCACGGAAACAACACGCCATCTTTCTGTGTGATTATGTTGCAATGAGAAAAGTGTAAATTACTGTATGACAGAATTTCCAGGTGAACGATTCCTTTAAGGAGCTCTGTCTGAACTGAGGTAGTTTTGAGAGAATTCACCACTGGATTCAATGACACATCCTATGAGTAGCAATGCTTAGGAATAGTTCACCCTAAAACATTAAGGACTTAAATATTGATCTGTTTCTCACCCACACCTGTCATATCACTTCTGAAGACATGGATTAAAACACTGGAGTCTTCTAGATTACCTTTATGCTGCCTTTAAGTGCTTTATGGACTTTCAAAATTTTGGTCACCATTCACTTGCATTATAAGGACCAACAGAGCTGAAATATTCTTCTAAATAGTGGTCGACCGATATAGGTATTTTAATGGTCGATGCCGATATCCAGAGAGCAGTGACAGGCCGATACAATGCCAATATGTCACACAATTTAATATAGTAAATAACATAAAATTGCTACAAAAAAATATTATACTCTTATTTAGCACTATATTTACTAAATTTCACACTAAACTTTAACTTTGTATAAAAGAATCATAATTCACTAAATTTTGAGATATCGGCATATTTGCAAACGGTATATAATAGAAGTTTTATTTATATTTGTCTGTTTAGAAAGTTAAAAGTGACGGAACTGCTGATGAGAGGCTGATAGAATGCGTGCTTTAGAGATAAATAAATGAGCACTCCACAGGATGCTGGATCTGCTCAAGTTTGTGAGGTTTGATTATTGCAACTGTTTAAACAAGATATGTGCATATTTGCAAATGGTATATGAGTTTTATTGATATACAGCAGGGGTGTCAAACTTAATTCCTGGAGGGCCACAGCCCTCAGAGTTTAGTTTCAGCCGTGCTCCAAAATGCCTCCTTGTAATCTTCATGCACTACTGAAGACCTTGTTTAGCTGCTTCATGTGCATTTAATTATGGTTGGAGCTAAACTCTGCTGGACTCTGGCCATCCAGGAACCGAGTTTGACACCCCTGATATACAGTATGCCTTTTTATAGACAAGACAGTTCAAAGTTACAGGGAACTAGAGGAGAGACAGGGATAATGAAGCAGGCGAGCTCTTACATTAACGCGTCTGCCGTGTCTCTGATATGCGGACCGTTTAAATGACACTGTGTTGCACACCAGTCTGTTATTGTAGTAACACGATGGCACGTAACAACAAAACCAACCGTGACCAATGCGATAATTAAAAAAGTCAGAATTTCGGGCAATTTATCGTTCTCGCGATATATTGGTTGAATACTACTACTAAAAATCTTTGTGTTCTGCAGAAGAAAGAAAGTCATACACATCTGGTATGGTATGAGAGTGAGTAAATGAGAGAACTTTAATTTTGGGGTGAACTACCCCTTTAAGCACATTACATGGGTTTATCTTTAAAGTATTTTATTTATGTAGAATACATTTAAATTGGAATTATTTTCCTATGTAGGCTACACCTGTTTGCATTTCTGTGACTGCTGAAGGTCACGTGCCTCCTAATTAGTCATTGTAAGGGAAAAAACTTGTGGTGTTGAGTGTATGACTTGCGTGCGAAAATGAACAAGGAGGAAATGTAGACATTATTTTTTAATTTGTTGAGTGGAAAAGAAAATCTTTTCTGTGAAACTGTTTTAGAGAGTAACTTAACTTAATTAGTAATATAATTACAATTCCAATTAAGTTATACATTTTAGATAAGTAGTTAGTAATTTATAAAGTAGTCATTTGTAATGGATTACTTTTGAGTAATTTATAAGCACTACTCATTTGATATTCATTACTCTAATACAGTATTTTTTAACTGTAATAGTATTATTTTTAATTGGCATAAATGAAAGTCAACAAAATCTTTGCATCTGTCTCCACATTTGATCATGAGTTCTGCATTTTCTTCAATGATTAAAGAAGTTGACTGAATGTTACTTCATCTATTTATTGGCAACACACATCAAGCATTAAAATGGGAGGGCTACAAATTAACATTAATCGGCTTAAAACTCTACCAATGATGTCTTAGACACCTATTGCAGAAAATAAAATTCAAGTATTCCTACTACAGCATTTTTTATACAGATAATTTAGTCACATTATAGTAACTCACAGCATATATGAATGTGCTACCATGGGATCCACATGAATATGTGTGTTAGTGTGTGTTTTGAGTCATTGCTCAGGGGATCTTGCTGGGTATTATAGATTTAGTGATGTCAGACGTGTTGAGTCAGACTCAGAGCAAGTCTTGGATCTTATGTCATGAGTTAAACCACATACACACACACACATCATATTATACTTGTTCTACCGATGTACAGTATGTGTCTTTTCATATCTGTAATTCCTTTCTCTGTGTTTCTACGGCACTTTATCTGGCTCTTTTCCATTGGCCTGCCAGTTGATTAGATTATGCAAATACAGTACTTATAACAATTCACTCCTTCTCAGGCCTGTATGGGATGCCTAGCAACCAGGCAGTTGTATTCCACAGTGCAACAGAGCTGATAATGAGACATAGAAAGAGTGTTATGAGTGCAGGGTCGTTCATACCGGATGCGGGAAACTTGACCATCGCTGTGCAGTTTTTGCAGTAAGGTGGTGCTCGCGTCTCAATTTCAGGGAAGGACGATGCCCCAATGGACCCTTTTCACCCTACTGTAAAGAAGCCTTTCCACCTTATTTAGCAGCGTAAATCTTGCAATGTTTTTATTATTTAGCATAATTTTATACTTCATATAGCCAATTATACTTTGTATTATATTACCCTGGAGTTAGTTTTAAAAAGCAAGTTACCACAGATGCTGTTACACCTGCAGTACCTGCGATCTCTCCTGAATGTCATGAATCGTCATCTCCTGAGTACTAACTCCTCACAAACTACATTTGAGTATTTGGAACTATTGCCTGTTTTATGGATTACCCCTCAGCCTATCGGATTAACTTGGTTTGCCTTTCTGGACTATCTCCCTGTATACCGAACTCTTGCCTGCCTTTTATTTACCCTTTTATTTTGCTACTTTGTTTTGCTGTTTGAACTTTATAAAGCTGCACATGGATCTTAACATTTCTGCCCCGGCATCTTCGCCACAGAAGACTTTCCAACAGTTACACAAGCTTGTTTCAGACAAGCAGCCATGCTTACGTGTCACCATCAACAGCCGTACAAACTCACCTCAATCGTGAAGAACTCTTCAAGTCCGTGCAGCCAAACCCAAGTGTATCTCCGAAGGGGATTTCCGATAACAACTCTGTCTACAGCACAACGCCATCTGCAGCCATTGTTTATCCTCATCTCTCGTGTCCTGAGAAGTTTGACGGGTCACCCAGTAAGTGTCGAGGATTTCTGTTACAATGTGAGCTTTTTCTGCCGCAATTACCTCACTTGTATAATAATGAGGAAGCTTGTGTTTCCTTCATTATATCACTGCTGTCAGGTAAAAATTAGACTGGGTTATGGCAGTTTGGTGTCGTGAAAGCGTCTTAAAGGGTTCCCTGTCTCACTTCCTAGCTCGTAGTCTCAAGCAGAATGATAAGACTGCTGCTGACTTTGTTTTATCCTAGCACCACAAACCGTGTGGGTTGAGGATACTTAAAAGCAGTTGTTCCGTCAGGGGTTGAATGCTGATCTTCAAACAGAACAGCATGCCGTGGTGAAGGGAGAACTCTGGATGAATTCATCAAACTCGCCATTCGCCTGGATAACCTGATCAAAGTCCGTCGTCCTGTCAGCTCTCTACATTCACTTCCTTCTGACATCTCTGCAACCAGTCATCACAAGCCCATGCAAGTGGATCATTCCTCGCTCGCCACTGTTGAGCGACAGCGCCATCTCAGAGAGAGACTCTGCATCTACTGCGGACAGTCGGGATATTTACTGGCTGCCTGCCCTACCGTGGCGTTGAGTATTGAATTGTCAAACTTAATTCATATTGATCAGTTTGAACTGTCTGTCACTTTGCATGTTCAGAATAGTGAACAGCAGATGTCAGCCATTTTAGATTCTGTGGCTGCTGGTAACTTTATTGACCTGGCCCTCGCCACGAATCAAAAATGTATTTTGTCCCTTGTGTCCCTCCATTACATGTCTCAGCGCTAGACGGATGACCCCTGGGCTCCGGCAAGATTCAGCAGATCAATAAACCTGTTCATTTCCAAGTTGGACTCTTTCATCATGAGGAGATTCAGTTCCTAGTCACTCACTCTCCTAAGAACCCGATTGTTCTTGGCCTGCCGTGGCTGAGACTTCAAAACCTTGAGATCTCCTGGAGCAATGGACAGATCACTCGTTGGATTACTTCCTGTTTCCAGTCTCAACCTCCCTTAACCCATCTCTCTCCCTCTAGTTTGCACCACTAGCATCCTTTCTGAAAAGGAGATGTCCACACTACCACAGTGTTATTCAGATCTCCAGGAGGCTTTCAGTAAATTTAAGGTTACCCAACTTCCTCCTCATCATTCCTGTAACTGTCCTGACCTTATGCCTGGTTCCTCTCCACCACACAGACAAATATACCCCTTATCTGAGCCTTAAACTAAAGTTGGAGGAGTATATTGTGGAATCCCTGGAAAAAGGTTTCATTCACCTTCTTCGTAAGAAAGAAGGATGGCGGGCTTCATCCATGCAGTTACTACTGAGGCCTGAACTCAGTCACCATCAATTATCGCTACCCCCTTCCTCTGGTACCACCAGCATTAGAGCAGTTACGAAGCACCAAGATATTCACTAAACTGGATTCGTAATGCCTACAGCTTGATCTGCATCCGGGAGGGGGATGAATGGAAGACTGCCTTCTTTACACACACAGGTCACTATGAATATCAGGTAATGCCGTTCGGATTTTCTAATAGTCCCTCTGTCTTCCAAGCCATTGTGAACAATATTTTCCATGATATTATTGGCAAATGGGTTCTAGTCTACATTGATGACATTCTTCTATTCTCTTCTTCTCTCGATGAGCACGTCCAACACATCAGATTGGTACTCAACCGTCTCATACAACATCAACTATATGCCAAGATGGATAAGTGTGAGTTCCACCAGTCAACCATCTCTTTCCTGGGGTATATCATCTCCGCTGAGGGGGTCTCTATGGACTCATCCAAGGGACAGTGGCCTGTGCCGGTTTCTATTAAGGAACTGCAGCACTTCCTTGGGTTTGCAAATTTCTACAGGCGGTTCATCTGAGGTTTCAGCTCGGTGGCTGCTCCACTCACCTATTTGCTCCATGGTAAAACCCAGAGACTAAACTAGGCAACTTCTGCCTGTCAAGCATTCAATGACCTCAAGCGTCGCTTCACTTCTGCCCACATTCATCCTGATCCCTCTCGACCCTTCATGCTGGAAGTGGATGCCTCTGACTCTTGAGTTGGTGCAGTACTTTCCCAATGACAAGGACCTCCCGCTAAACTCCATCCTTGTGCCTTCTACTCACGCAAGTTATCCTCCGCTGAAAGAAACTATGATGTCGGCAACCGAGAACTCTTAGCCACAAAGGTGGCTTTCGAGGCGTGGAGACACTGGTTGGAGGGAGATCGCCATCAATTTCTGGTAATCACGGATCATCGCAATTTGGAGTGTATTCAGTCTGCAAAGCACTTAAATCCTTATCAGGCTCGATTGTCCCTCTTCTTCTCCAGGTTCGATTTCACTCTCACCTTTCGACCTGGCTCCAAGAACACCAAAGTCGATGCCCTGTCCCGCATTTATGACTCATCTACTGGCAAAAATCCTGTGACTTCCATCATCCCTCCAATGGGACATAATGGCAGACGGTATTGTGTCAGTACCTCAGAACCAAGAACCCACTCCTAATGACTGCCCTCCTGATAAAGACTTTGTTGACATTCTGAACCCTGCACTTAACACTGAGTTCCATCATAACTTCCCTAATCGGCCCACTCCCAGAGGTCAATGTAGACCCCGACGCAAACAATCTCCTCACGTCAGGAGCCGTTCGCGAGGGACACCGCCTGAACACCGCCAGAGGTCGCCATCTCCTGAGTACTAACTCCTCACAAACTACATTTCCCATAATCCTCCTCTCTATTTGATTACTCTCCCACATGCTTCATATTAACGTTATATGTTTACCTGTTTACCCTGTGTTTTGACTCCTGCCTGTTTATTCAGATTCCCAAGCCTTCTTGTGAGTATTTGGAACTATTGCCTGTTTTTCTTTTAGTTTTTTCTGAGCAGAAACTGTTTTTTTTTTTGTTTTTTTCAGTTCTGGTGTTCCGCTGCCTCCTTTCCAATTGGTTATCGGTTAAAACAAAATTGAAGAACAGTTAATAACATTCTTTTTAAAATGACTACTCAATGCTCAGTAATAACAGATTAAATTTTACCAGACCTCTCAAGAAAAAAAGGGACCTGGTCTGTAAAAACAAGCTCAAAATAAAGGACTTGGCTTGACCAAATTTAGTAAAAATAAGCAATTGTTTATTTTTGTTTTTTCAGAACGTGAGGGAATTTTCTGTATCAACATCTTAACAAGTAAATTACACAGTAACCTATATAAAATAACTTTTTTGATGTTGGTGCAAATAGGTAAGCAAAAATTATATTTGCTGTGCTTTCCCATTTACTCCCATTCATCACTATCGAAGATTACAATGCAATTTCAAAACCCGGAAGTGTAAAAAGGTCCATTACAATCAACAAGGACTTCATTGCAACATCTCTCCAATGTAATCTGTTGAATTCAGTTAGCTAGAACAGTGTTACTCAGATAGTTTTGCTTCAGGACCCAGATTTTACTTAGGCAAGTGGCTACCCGAGTGTAGTGTTTTGCTGTATATTAGTGTGTCTGCTCTGTGTGTGTGTGTGTGTGTGTGTGTGTGTGTGTGTGAATTAATGTTGTAGTCATGTATGTTTGTGTCTGTGTGCAAACACATGAATACTCTTTTTACTGTGTGTGTGTGTGTGTGTGTGTGTGTGTGTGTTCTCTGTCTAGTATTGGCACTTCCTTATGTAATCATTGCTAATCCCAGCTGGATCGGATCAGTATCACATTGGATTAGCAGGGTTCAGATACAGGCCTGCGCTGGGCACCTCTGCCAACTTCAGCTTTTAGAAAGTGTCAAATAGCCATTTTATGCCCATCGCTGCCAGCCCAGCAAAGAATGTGAAGTATACTGTATTTATATTTGACCGATCCCCTTTTGTGTTTTCTCCGTTCTGTTGCCATTTGGGTATAATCTCAGACACCGCTCTCCCCAGGGGAATCATTTTCCTCTCTGATGTCATTTTCTGCCACTGACAAATACAAGTGTTTGTGTCTGTCTGTGTGTGCGTGCTTATAGAGAGGACGCTGAAAATGTAATTGCAATGAGTAAATCATGCAGTTGTTTGCAGGGTTAGGTAGAGCAAGGACACAGTTTTACCCTTGGCCTACACAAATGCATTGAAATGCACACGCATTAAACACATACAACATTGTTCTAAAAACACTAAACAGCATTGCACATTTAATTTAGAATACTGAAAATAGGACTTGAAAATGTATTCATCTCTCATTTAGATTTCACATTCAAGAGGCTTTATTGGCATGGTAAAAAGCTTCACATTGCCAAAACATTGTTGAACTGTTATACTGTATATATGCATACACACAACACAGCGTTATACTGTAATCACACACACGCACTCATGTTGGTACAGCTATCATTATGAGGGCTCTCCATAGACCTAATGATATTTATACTGTACAAACTATAGATTATATCATCTAACCTTTCCCCTAAACATCACAAAAAACTTCTACATTTTTACATTTTCAAAAAAACAATTATGGGGGGGGCAGCACGGTGGTGCAGCAGTTAGCACTGTTGCCTCACAGCAAGAAGTCATGGGTTCAAACCCCGGTTGCCTTTCTGTGTGGAGTTTGCATGTTCTCCCCGTGTCTGTGTGGGTTCTCTCCGGGTGATCTGGCTTCCTCCCATGATCCAAAGACATGCAGGCTAGGTTAATTGATGTCTCCAAAAATTGTCCTAGGTGTGGATGTGAGTGTGAGTGGTTGTCTGTATATGTGTGGCCCTGCGATGGACTGGCAACCTGTCCAGGGTGTACCCCGCCTTTTGCCCAATGTTAGCTGGGATCAACGTTCCCTCTAAGCTATGCGCGTGCGTGCGGCCGCGCAGGCCAGCCGAAGTGGCCACGCAATAGATTTTTCAGACCGCGCACATTTTTCAGACCGCACAAACGATTTTTTTTTTTCAGGGGTTAAAAACATCTGAGCATCAAAGGCGAAGTAGGCTAGGTAATAAACATTTAAAATACTGACATGTGACAACCAAGCCGGATGTACGTTAGAATGTTTACATACGTATTCTATGTTACTGGCGTGCCCCAGCAGTTATACTGTAGGCTACCATGGCGAAGAGAAAGGCAGAGCAGGTGCCCCAGAAAAAGGTCTGCCTAACGTTTAAACATGAGTGGCTAGATGAAATAGTCCAAACTGACACAAAAGATGGTCCAGGTAGGATAAAACTTTCAGACATATTTACATATGAAGAAAGGAGTGGCGTGATCTGCAAATTCTGCTCGGAGGCAAATGCGAAAGGAGAGTTCGCTCTGGGGAAGCTTGATTACCTAAAGCGTCATCTGACACAGAAAGTCCATGTAGACGCATTGAAAACATTAAGACTTAGACATGGGAACTCTATCGATAAAATTCTTACCGAAACTAATGAATCCCGAGAGAGACGAATTCAGAGAGCATGATCCGACCCTGAACAAATACAAATATTGATCGACAATGTGATGCTAGCAATTAACACCAACATGACCATGTTATCAGTTCAGGATATACACGATCATATGGCAAAATACGTCGACCTACTTATGCTTTTGAATTTGTGGAATGTATCAACTCAGTTGTGCAGACTGAGATGATAAGCAGCAATCAATTAAATTGAAATGACATGTTTTGTAACCTAGTTTGTTGCACAGTTATTAAATTGTTTATATAGGCTACCTTTAGGAAAAATTACACCATGTCAATTTAATAGGCCTATAATTATTGTTTTGCATTAGCATTTTTCTTTCAATGAAGTTCCACTTAAATGTTGTACCTGCTGAGAAATGACTAAACATCTTGGAAACTTTTATTTTTTATATTTATCATTATCAGTCATAACCAGTGAACCAGTCATAACCTCTCTAAACCTTATTGAAACCTTATCAACCAAAGATCCTTTAAGTTCAACTAAATTGACTGGTAAAACACCATCATTAAAATGTTTCCAAAGTCCAACCATTATAAAGGATATTGAATAAATATCAACCTTGTAGACATATTGATGCATTTGCTGTCATCTCTTTGAATCCCCTATGGCTAACGCAGGCTCGTGGTCATTTTCGGCAGGTCGTGTGGTTGTGAATTGCGCACAGTACTGAAATGTGCGCTCAGAAAAAAAAAAAATTTGCTCAGTGCTGAAAAAAATTAGAGGGAACATTGGCTGGGATAGGCTCCATCTCCCCCCCCCCCAACCCCAACCCTGTACACAGGATAAGCGGTTGACGATGGATGGATGGATGAATTATGGGGACACTAGATATGTTACACACATATGCAAACAATTTTACAGCTCAAACAATTAATGGTACATATAGTTCTAACAGAAGAATGTTTATCAAATTAAAAGCTTCACATTTCTGCCTTTTAAACCCTCCAAAAATTGGCCATATTCACGTCAATTGTAAGGGCTTCACTGTAACCTGATACTTGCTACTTCCTTTTTTTAAGAAAAGGAGAAATAAGTTGAAACTTTTTTTTATATATAAATAAACATTATGCTATAAATGCGGATGATCGACCTCAACTTGTATTAAACCCGGAATATTCCTTGAAAGACCCCATTAAGTGGCTTGACGTGTGCAATTTTCTCTCCTTTGTTGACGTATTTCTTTTTGAAGTAGGAATTTGGGGTGGGGCATATCAAAGGGATCCTCTCTCTTTTTATTTTTAATAGCCAAATGCCTTAAGTTTAATATTTAAGAACAACTTGCCACATTACATAATAGACCTTATGCAGAGAAGTGCCATATTTGATTTTTGACAAGAATGAAAAAGTTTTCTGGAGATTTGTCAGTGAAACTGAAACAACAGTACAGCCCATTAAAGAGACTGACCTTATCCGTTTATCAGATACCATTAGCTCAGTGTGAAAACAATAAAGTTAGATGGACAGTCCTGATGATGATAATAATAATACATTGACTGGAATGTGTGTGTTTATAATGATTTTGACTCAGTTCTGAGTCAGAAACTATTTTGGGCTGCAGAGGAGAACAAGAAGGACATGTTATTCTAACTGACAGCTCTCTACTTTACACATACAAACACACTTACATTTATAGAAGGATGCGTAACATACACACACCGTTACAAACACCTCACATTGACATTGAATGTAAACACAATCTATGTTTTACATCTCCACAAGCATCTGTGGTTTTTACCTACAATATATAATAGAATGCAGAAGAGAAACAATGTATCTCTCTCTCTCTCTCTCTCTCTCTCTCACTCACACTCACACTCACACACACACTTCTGTCCACAGGGTAAGTTGTTGGTTCGCAAAGGCCGTGTGGGTCTCGGGGAGAAGGTGCTGAGGGATGCGATACAGGTCCAGAGTACGGCGCACGAGGCCTGGAGTGGCCTGGGGGAGGTGTTGCAGAGCAGAGGCAGCCCACAGGCTCCCGACTGCTTCCTCACAGCACTGGAGCTGGAGTCCAGCTGCCCAATACGACCCTTTACCATCATCCCACGAGAACTCTGACACCTTTCCATAGTGTCTCAGACACACATACACACACTAATACATGCATGTACATGAAAGGAATAAACATGCAGCACACCACTATGCATTCTGCATCTTTGAACACTCAATTCAGAATGGCCGAACACATGAAGGCTTTTCTTTGAAATGCAACACTTTTGAATTCAAGTATGCTACAAAACAAATCAAATGCTCTCCTTTGTTTCTCAGGGACAAAATTCTTGAATCATTCCAACCACAGCTCACTTTAAACAAGATTCTTTTAGTATTTATATGCCTGATAATTGTCTACACTGTGTGTTGGTTGAAGATCACTCTTCCAATAAAGAATTATTTTGAAATCCTATCTTGAGTTTTTGCTGTTCTATGCATTCAATATCAGTACCAGCCCACTAGCTCAAACACCCAAAGTCAGATCTTATGTAATATTTCCAGTGCTGTTGGTTAAGCCCTTGCTCTATTTTCTCCGGGATGGTTGTTGTTGCCTAGCAGCCGGCCGTTGTTTGAGTTTCTGGGGAGGCTGTTGGAGCTTCCGGACGTGGCTCTAAAGCCTCATGGAAAACAGCGCTGTGCTATTTTAATCGGTTCTGTTTGATGACGGGATCAAGAAGTTAATTAGGGATAGTGCAGAACACATAGACCATTGAGTTATGTAAGCATGATAAGTGGGATTCTTGTTGCCTTATATCTACAGTATACATGCCCTCAATTGTTCTTGGCAAAGAAGTATTCTTTTAAATGGGATATTTCTGTCATCCTCCCATTTCTATTATTTAAAACAGGTCTTTCTGCTCTCGTTGCATATTTCAGCTTAGTGTTGTTCTCATTCGCATCCAAGTAATTTCCATTAAAGCATTATTGGAGTATTGAAGCAGTATTACTAAATGGCTATAACTAATCATGAGAGTGACTACAGGAATAATGAAATTCATGTAGATCTTATTAAGTGGGTCAGTCTTTTTTTGTCTGAATGTAGTGTTTTTCAAAAATAGAAAAATAAATAGATTACATACAAACAGTGATTTGAATACACTAATCATGAATGTTTTCTTAACTAAAAATATTTTTTCATATTTATTTATTTATTGTGGAACTTAAATGAAAGGGATAATCATCCTCATGATAGCCCAGGTGTGTTTGACTTTCTTCAATAGAACACATTTAAAGAAAAATATCTTAGCTCAGTAGGTCCTTAAAATGCAAGTGAATTTAATATTTTTATTTTGAAATCCAAAAATCACAGACAGTCAGCATAGACATCATCAATACGACTCCAGAAGTTAATTTAATGTGTTCCAAAGTGACACAATCACTTTTGGTGTGAAAAAGATCAATATGTAAGTACTTTTTAACTACAGTATAATCCAATACTTCACTAGAGGATGGAGTCCAAGTTATCTCTCGTGTGACGTATTCATGTTGCCATGATACACTCGTTTGAGACATCCAGGATAAGCACACAAACACACTATTGTGAGTAAAGAAAGAGATAAATACAGATCTAAACCAAAACCAACCAAATTACTGTACAGCATGCTTCCTTCTCACTTGTAAACAGCGCTGCTCTTCCGGCTGTGAAGCACGTGCATAATTTCTCGCATTTTAAATGCCAATGTGATTATGTCACATGCACGTACCGCTGCTCACCTGAAGCATGATTTAGAGTTAAAAAAAGTACTTAAATATTTATCTTTTCTGCACCAAAAGTGATCGTGTCACTTTAGAAGACATGAATTTATCCGCTGGAGTGGTATCAATGACGTTTATGCTGACTATCTATGATTTTTGGAGCTTCAAAAGGCAAACCACTATCCACTAGCATTTTAAGGGGCATGTGTGAATGATGGGCATTTAAATTCTGTGGCACAGATTCCATGTGGGCCTTCTAATTGGTACTATTCCATTCTCACCTTCAAAAAAAGGAAACTGTGTGATGTGCTTTGTGTGGTAACAGCTAAATTAAATGGTTTTGTTCTGTCAATAATGTTATATAATATGACTCAGTATATCTACATTAAGCCACAACTTTTTTATTGTTTTCAGTATGTTTGAATGTTCCAGTAATGCCCAAAAATGCAATTAAATTGTGTTTATTAGCCACTTTCCGGATGCAGACCTACATTACCCTTAACCATGAATAGAGATCCACCAATCAGAGAAGTTTCTGTTACCATAACAACAAAAGATCTCGGTTGACAACCCAAAACCATGGAGCATTGCGATTACACTAATAATAATAATAATTATATATAATATAATATACTCAACCCTACGATTTCAACAAATGGATTAGAATTAGATTTATTTAAATAGTATACAATAACTTTATTATTGTATACATTAAAGTTCAATTGATGCCAAAGCAAATGTAGCTGGTTTGCCATTTACCAGACTCTACATGAAACTACATGGCGCTGATGGGCTCTTTAAATGTGTAATCTGTTTCATATGGGATATGTCAGCCAATCGGCTTACATGGTGTAAGCTAATAGGTCCTTTGACATGTAATTGGGTTGCTAATCAACTTGGTGAGAAAGCAGCGTTTTCCGCCAATGTACAAGCGCATATACGCAGAGGTAAGGGACAGTCAATAAATTCTGCTTTGTTTACTTCTTGTTCAGCTCCATCCAGTGTTGCCAACTATTTTCAATGGAAAGTAGCTAAAGCCTGCTCGAAAAGTAGCTAAATGTCGCCAGATGACTTCATGCGTCATTAGCATATTAATGACGTCATCGCGTCGTATTTGCATTCTGCCTAATTTGTTGGTACTGTAGCCTACTTCAGTTTATAATAACGGTTATCTCCCCTAAACCGTGCTCATACTGTTTTTATATAAGTATATAGCCGAATGTCCAGTAAAACGGTTCTCAATTACATATTTTCAGCGGGGAAGTAAGACCTCACGCTTGCAGTACTGGCGATATTTGGAATTTGGAAAGTTGCTAAGGTTTGTCCAAAAAGTCGCTAGATTTGTCGCTAGTCGCTTTTTTGAAAAAATGTCGCTAAAGGGGTCTGAAAAGTCGCTAAAAATAGCGACAAAGTCGCTAAGTTGGCAACAGTGGCTCCATCTGATGACATATGTTACCCGGTCTGTTCACGCACATGCGCACTCTTCAAAAACCTGTGAGAACGCCACTTATGTGTTTACATGGCCAGATAAGCCACGTTCTCCGGGAGAAACCTAGGTGTGTTAAACTGCATTCTTTTAATCCCTTAAGTGGCGTCAGGGACCTCGCGTTCTCGTTTACATGCCGTTTCAGAAAGCCGCTTTCTTCGAAAACTCTGAAATAAGCCGTTTTCTTGAGTGCATGTAAGCAGGGTCCGTGAGAGTTCTTCAGAAGTCTTCTAACTTGCACTGCAGCAGCAACAGCATAGCAGGTATAGTCCTCCAAGACCAAAATCTTATCATGATGTCATACTCACATTAACATGCAAAATCTTTCCAAGAGTCGTCATGACTGAACTTAGTTTGCAAAGTTCATACACCTCATTAATTAGATACTTCACATTTATTCTGAATTAATAATGTACACCATTTAAAGATTACTCAATTCAGTTTGAAGAAAAATTGTCATAAAGTTAAAATGTGTTAATCTTAAAAACATTCCAATATTTTTTAATATATCGTTTTATACTTAAAATAAATGACTATAAGTCAGTAGTTTTATATTGTACCACCATTTTGACAAATTAATGAGAAAAATACTTCAGGAAAAAGAGTCAATGCCTCTAAAAAGTAATCACTAGAGAGCATGTTTGTCATGCCCTGGCTCATTTGTTTATTGGTCTGGATTGATTATGTGCTAATGATACAAAGCAATCACCATCCAGAGAAAATCTCCTTTCTCCAATTTCACTGTGCTGTGTATCTGGCTGTGTGTCAGTCTGAGCCCAAGCCTCAAGGGCTGCTCTCTGGTTACTCACAGATGGCAGGCCAGCCTCCCTTTTCATCCTCAAGCTGGGGCAGCAACCAGGAGTCATGGAAGGTCAGGTGTCCAGACTGAGTTACATCCCTGACAGCTGGCCTCCCACAGTTTGATGGATGTGTTTGTTTTTTGATGAGGTAGGTACAAAGCTATGATACTGGAAATGAAACAAAGAGGGCTAGGGTGTACAGGAACGACAACAAAGTTGGGAACAACCTAATGGCTTTGGATCTAATTTTATATTTGTGTTCACCATGTGTCGGATGGTGCAAAAGTATTAATGACAAAATTTAGAACTAACTCAAACTTACTTGAATATCACAGATTCCTGATGGCCTTAGAAACATGGAATGTATTGTAAAAATGTTCATATATGTTGTCATTAGAAATTGAATAAGAGAAAAACAATGACGAGAAACAACAATGATTGAAATAAATCAATAATTATGCAGCCTGTTATGCACAGCAACATAAACAATGTTTGTGTATCAACTGAGAGACATTAGAATTGATGCCATTATTCCAAAACACCAGGAGAACTAATGATATGGACCTTTTCATGGACATAAATGATAATAACGGAATTACAACGCCACTGCGCATGTCTGGCCTTGAAGCACTTCCGATAGTGGCATTTTTAAAACTCAGAATTGTCAAAGCAAAATCACTTCCCAATCCATTGAATATCATTATGAAATGATCTATAAGATGCAATGATTTATTACATGGCGCTGTAGAATACTCGATTGTGATTGGTCAATGGCGCAATCTAGCGGTCTGATATCTCTGAGTAACAACCGCACATCCGGGGATTAAGACGTATCAGAATGGTCATCTGGGTATTGCGAGTCAGCTTTCCTGCTTCTCGGATCGTTGTGCGTTCTACACAAGTAAGCTAATAAAATGAGTTCAACTCAAATCAATGTTTTATGTCCATTTATTAATTTATATGGCAAGTAGTCTTGTAATAAACTGGATATTGAGCAGCTCCGACACAAATCAGAGATTGATTTCAGCTGTCAGTGATTTATTTCTTGACAAATAATTACATAATTTCAACACAAATCAGTCTTTGTCCATTTATCTATATATTTGATATATATACGTGTAATAAACGGGATAATATACAATGATGTAAAGCCGGTTTTGATGTAAAGAAGAGGATGAATGGTCTGATACATCTTAATCCCTGGATGTGCAGTTGTTCCTCATAGATATCAGACCTCTAGATGGCGCCATTAACCAATAAGAATCAAGCATTCCAAACTGCTGTGTAAGTTTGCATTATAACAACCAGCTGACTGTACATTATACTTAACATAATAAAATGTGTGAAAGCTTGTGCTGTTGCTGGCTGTGTATAGAACCTTCCACTCAGAAACAGAAGTATAGTTTTTAGAAACAGAAGTATAGTTTTTATCAAGGTCTCTGATCGTTTCAGTCTGATTAAACCAGTCCCTCCAGGATTCTGCGATCACAAGAATTCTTGCAAATTCAACCAATCTCTGCATTATTTGCAGTACCTTGCAAAATTTCTGCATATTCCCATGGCTTTCCTCCATATTTGACAGCGGTGAAACAAATGCTTGAAAAGCTTGAAGCATTCGCAACATATTCGACTGCACAGTATCTTATTCACAGTAACATAGTAAGCATCTCCTTCTCGACAACAACTCTGTGTCACTGTGTGTCATTAACCCTGCATGTATGAACCCACAACGTCCAAGAACATGTGCCATTACACAAATTTTCAATTAAAGTTAAACCGGAGCATTTTGCGTTCACTATCAAAATCCTTGTCCAATCTTTCGCAGGACTGCAGACAGCACAGGTACATCACAGCTATCTTCACTAAGAGTGAAGTGAATGAGATACAAAGCGTTAAATGTATTTCTATAATTATTTAAAATTCCCTTGGGTGGTAAAATGTAATTAGAATTTGAAGTGTTTAATTCAGTACAAATCTGATAAATTGCAAAAATTGCTAAATACTTGAATTGTGAAAAAACATGAATATGTAATGTTCATATAATATGAAATATATGGTCACACATATATACATATATGAAACATATATTTTTCCAAATACTTCTGGAATTTGAATATGTACATAAATGCTCAAATATATGTGCCATTTCTTAAAGGTACAGTGACAGCACCAAAAAAAATATATATTTAATAATTAGGGTCATATAGGTGGAAAATTGTAACGAAAAATAAACTGTGCTGCATCTCATGGGAAATGAAAATATATACTGTATATAAATACAAAATCAACAGAACTACTCATGTTAGTGCCTTTCTGTCACAGTTTGTTCTCAACTGGTTGTTGTTCTCAGGATGGACAAAAATAAACTAATTAACATCTTGCACTGTTCATATTTCACAGACAAAGAATCATCTAAACCTGACCTCATCCCAGCCCATCCTCTTTAAACTGTTATGAGTCATATAACAGACATGTGATGTAGAACCAACACCTGCCTATTGCCATGTAAAATGATACAAGGGCTTCAGCCACTTTTGTCTTGCGTGATATTGACTCTGAACATGACCCTGTTTGTGTGACTGACCGAAGCAGTTCAGCAGTCACCTGACCTCACACTACTCTCACTCATTCTCATTCTATTTTGGGAAGAATGGAAATGGTCACCATTTTTGCAGCGCAATAACACTTCCTCACTTATCTTGGGCATGTGCATACTAAATTTGTACTAATGTCCGTACTGACTTTGTGCTGTTGTTTCATTGACAACAATGATTTCGGTTTCCCTTCAAAATAAGCGTACCCTTTCATCAAATTTTGCAATTTTGTCCATTTTCATTAGTTATTCTTTAGTATAATCATTCAGTTGATTAACACTGTTCATTCAGTGATATAGAATGTGCATACAGGTACTGAGAAGTATATACAGACATACAGTGTTATATATATATATATATATATATATATAATCATGCAGATACAGGTCAGGAGCTTCAGTTAATGTTCACATCAAACCATCAGAATGGGGAAAAAATGTGATCTCAGTGATTTAGACCTTGGCATGATTGTTGGTTCCAGATGGGCTGCTTTGAGTATTTCTGTAACTGTTGATCTCCTGTGAAAATCCCAGAAGATCAACAGTTACAGAACTAAACAAACGAGCCCATCTAGCACCAACAATCATGCCAAGGTTAAAATCACTGAGATCACATTTTTTTTTCCCCCAATGTGATCTTTGATGTGAACATTAACTGAAGCCCCAGACCCGTATCTGCATGATTATACTACACTGCTGCCACACGATTGACCGATTAGATAAACACATGAATATATAGATGTAATGGTTTAACTAATTAAGTAGCCAGTGAGTCTGTCTGTCTGTCTGTCTGTCTATCTATCTATCTATCTATCTATCTGTCTATCTGTCTATCTATCTCCTGAACCAAGACATTCATGCTTAATGTCAAATCTTGAGTTGAAAATAACTGAACTGAATTAGATCTGCTTGTCTGAGAGTGTTCTGTCTGTTATAAAAGCATAAAAGATGAAATACAAATCCTAATACATGCTTTTTTTTTATTGTCAGAGCAATCAAAACTGAAGTGTGTAATTTCTGCTCCACGTGCATCACCAAATAGAATTGTAAAAATAATGACTCTTTTAAACAGGTTTCCCAAACTTTTCCCCTTCCTGCCATTGGTTGAACAAACAGATGGCCCTGCCTCAAACTCACACCATTGGTTATTTTCACAGCTTATCAGCTAATGTTGCCATGTCGGGCTGGTTGGGATGCTCAAACAAACGCCACAGAGCCAGTCTTTACCGTTTTTTCCAAGAAAAAGAGGAGATCAAGCACATTACTGGGCTTGAGCTCTGAGATTTGTAACATTTATTTTATTTGTGCAAAAAAAACTTACAGCACGTTTAACAGGCAGAGCACTCTACTTGCAAAATAATGGGACATGTTACTAGGAAGAAATATATATGTATGTATATACAGTATAGGCAGGACATAGTTCACGGTATGTTGCGAAAGAGGAGGTCATGGGCCCAGTCCACTTTGACCTCAGCACTCAACCGCTGACCCTTGTGCCATGTGGGCTCATACGCGCCAGGTCCCGGAGTTCCCTTAAAAAAGAACTGTAGATTAACTTTGTATTTAAGTCTCTGTTCAATGATAATCTTCCCCATTGCCATAGCTCTCATATCTCTTTACATAGCTACCAAATATTCAACCTTGGGATCTTGCACAGGACATACAAGAACCAATAATGCTAAGACAAGTCAATTTTGTTTGTATAGTAACACACATAACACACATCAAAAACATGTTTTTCATCAAACCACACAATGAAGACTTTAACACATTACAGACACCACAGCTTTACAGAAAATGATGCAGTAACAGAATATAATGCTGTGATGTCCTAAAGTTGTCATTGTGCTGTCTAAATGAATAATTTCAATGGAAAATCATGGATTAAAAATTATTGTCTTTAGGCTCCCAGTGAGCAAGCTGAAGGCTACTGTGAAGGAACACAAAACTCTGTAAGATTTTGGTTAATGGAGAGAGAAAAATAATCTTGTGAGAAACCAGGCTCAGCTGGGGGAGCCAGTTCCCCTCTGCCAATACAGTATTAATATAAAGCCAGAATTAATAATGTGTGTGTGTAGTATTGTAATTCACTCTTCTTTGAGTTACCCACTAAGACCCTAAATCGCCTAAAATTCTGCAGTTAGAGTACTTACTTTTGGTAAAACATCTGCACACATCACTCTCCATTGGTTACGTTACCTATCGCATTCAATACAAGATGTTGATTATAACTTTTAAGGCTCTTCACACACTTGCTCCTCAGTACAAAACTGATTTGCTTCACTCTTACACTCGCACTCTAAGGTCTACTGGTGCAAGCTTCCTGTTTGTCCTGAACTTTAGGTTGTCTTCTATGGGAGGCAGGTCATTTAAGACTGTTGCTCCTTGACTTTGGAATGCTCTCCCACAACCCGTTCGGGAACTCACAAATCTCTCGTCATTTGAATCACAACTAAAAACTTATCACTTCACACTGTATTTCATGTAATTGCTCTCATGGTGAACGAACTTGTGTTCAAGAAAGGTGCTAACTTGGATAAAATTGGAATGTATAGGTGAGAATGAACTTTGAGAACTATGGCAGAGGGTAAGATTTTCAGGAAATACATTTTGATCTGTTCCTCTCATTTTGTTGTCCACATAATGTAAGAAAATCGTACAAATTGCCGTGATGGTGAGTAAATTATGACATAATTTTGGAGTGAATTAAACCTCTAATGTAAGGTGTTACAGCTTGTTTCAGGCCTCATCCACACTAATCTTTTTTTAATTTGAAAAGAACTTTTGCGAAAGTCTACGGTCATGTCCATAATAATAAACTTTTGTTTTAAAACGTGTTGATTTCACTATATTTACACCACGCATTCACACTAGTGCCGCATTTTCATCCATCTAAAATGGAGCATTTCGAAAACGCTCTCCATAACCGCATACTTTGGAAAACAATGACGTTGCAAAACTAAAAATGGAGATCTGAAACAAAAATGGATCAGTGTGGATGTGACCTCTGTTTACACCCCTCATCTACACTAGCGTTACATTTTCCTCTACTGAAATTGCAGCATTTCGAAACTGCTCTCCATTACGGCATACTTGAAACAATGAGGTTGGGAAACTAAAAACATAGTTAGGAAAGAAAATGGATGAGTGTTGAAGTGGCCTCTGTTTTTGGCTGAGGAAAATGCATTTTCAGTGTGGATGAGAGGCGTAAATGTAGCAAAATCAATGCATTTTCGAAACTATCCAGTCATGTCCACACAAATACGTTTTTGTTGGACACACAATAATTTTGCTACATTTACACCTCTCATCCACACTAGTGTTACATTTTCCTCCACCATAAATGCTCTCCATTACCGCATACATTAAACAATGACATCGGGAAACAAGAGTTCTGAAACAAAAAATGGATCAGTGTTGAAGTGGCCTCTTTTTTCGACTGAGGAAAACAAGTGTTCAGTTTGGAAGAGAGGCGTAAACGTAGCAAAATCAAATTTGAAAATTTTCAAATCCTTTCATCCACACTTGTACTGGGTTTTCCTCCACCAAAATTGGAGGATTTCGAAACCGCTCTCCATTACTGCATACTTTAAACAATGATGTTGGGAATCTACTTTTTTGAGTTTTCTAACAAAAATGGATTATTGTGGATGTGACCTTTCTTGGGGGGAGATGGGGGGGGGTCAGTGGATGAAAGGCATAAGCACAGCAAAATCGATGCAAAAACATATTAGTGTGGGCTTGGCCTTAAAGCTGTCTCTTTTTACAAAGAAATGGAGCTCACAGAGTGCACACTGTACAGCTGGGGTACTGTGGACCTAAAGCAGGAAGTGACTGCAGTGCCAGTGCTTGGCCTTGGGTTGTAAGATCCAGGTGCAGGTCCCTCCTTCTGGATCCATCAGTTGAAGACACAAAATAGAAATTAAGAGTTAATATAAATAAAAGGATGATGTTTCTCAATTGAATCAGAGTGCTCCAAAAAAGCCATTCATCAAGCTAAGTCAGAATCGACAGACACATTATTTGTATACCTTTAAAAGTATAGTGGAGAAGAAGAGCCTCCACCACTCAATGCCTGTGCTACAGAAGCTGCCTACTACCATTACATGCCATTTGATTCCACAGGCAGCCTCACTTGATCTTGTTGGTCTGCGTTGTGGTGTGTGTGGTGGGTTGAACTGTGCCAGAGTTGTTAATGCAGGTCACAGGGGACCTTGCTTCCCTCATGTGGTCAGCTTCCGATGGATTTTAGAGGCATCCGGCCATTGCTGGCCAAGTTCAAAGGGACGGCCGGCTGGCTCAACATTCCCCTGGATAAGAGCAGATAGCTGTGCCATACTGCAAATGTCTGTTGTGCCACTGAGCAATTATTTCATTAAGGGTGTGAAGTCCTATCTAGAAGAGCCACATTCAGCGCTCTCCACTCCCAGTCACTCATAATACATTTGTTAATAAATACAATCCTGTTCATTTTTCTGGTTAAGAAGACTTCAAGTTGACCAGCAAAACTCAAGCTGACTCAGGAATGAGGTCTCTTTAATTCTCAGTTGATTCTCATAGACAGCAATTAGATTAAATGTTGAACAAAAGGGGAAAAGTTTCCTGCTTAGTGTAAATTAGTGTAAATACACCCCTAAACTATAAAGGTGCAATGACTTTTAGCCATATGTTGATCTGTCATCTCACAAATCCGTTTGAGGTTTCTTCGCTATTAACCTTTGACAAAACACTTGTCTTACACCATACGACACACTTTTCAAACCACACAGCACGCTAATGTTCAACCTAATGAGACCCAGAGGATGATTTAGCATCCTCACTGTTCCATCAACACCAGACAGCTGCCAGAACAGCTTGAATAACCAGCCAGCACTGACACACACTCTGGCACGGATTACGCCACAGTGTATGAGGTGTAAGAAAAAGTGACGCACGGACCAGTACAAATCGCAGGAGCTGAGATGCTCTACGAATGATTTTGAATAAAAAACAGTTAACATGTACTGTTCACATTAAGTCTAGTTGGGAGAGTTTGTCACATTTTGTCACAAGAACTGGAGACTTACAGGGAGAAAGCTGACCCTCTGTACCGCTGAACGGAACATCACGTGTCTGCAATGAGAGACGGGAGTCATGAGAGAAGAGAATAAAATGGAACAGACAGGATGGAGACGAGAGAGTCAACAGGAGCAGGGAAAACAATAAGGATTGTTTCTGTAGGTCCAATCAAATTTGTGCTTGCCATGTTGATATTTTTCACTGGCCCCACACACAAAAAAATACATTATATTTTTAGCAACATATTGAGAAAGACACGACATTTCAAGCAGTTTTAGGAGTGCCCTGTGGTGTGCATGGTATAATTTCTCAGGTCTATACTGCATATATAACAATTATAGAAGATTTGAGATGGGAAAAAAATGAGTGAATGTAAGGAAAAGACGTAGAGTTTGTTCAATGGGTTGTACTGTTAAATATCTTGACGTTCCCTCACTGCCTCATTTCCAATTGCAAAAAATTCAATATGGCGTCTATGCTAACTTATGTCTTTTATGGCTTCAAATTAACTGAGACCACATGGAATAGTGTCACAATTTGTCACACTACAGGACCATTTAAAATGAACTAAAAGAGACAAAAAAAATTATTAAATTGTCAAAAACCTGAAAAGAAATGGTGGCCAGTTATACAGAACACGATATACACCAACAACCGCATCAAAGTATCAGTCTCATTTCGATTACTGCTGGACTGTTTTCTGGTTCCAGTCTCATTAAGAAGCAATTAAAAACAAGCAATCCAAGACATGAATTTATCAACTTAACTAACCTCGAGTCATAGCTTCACGTCATAGCTTTATGTTGTGATGTACTAAAGACGGTCATCGTGACACTGTTAAGCATCGGCACTATGGAGCCACATGCTTTTTTCATTTTGTATTTTACATGCTAAACAACACAGTACCTGCTAAGAACATGTGCTGATGCAAGTGAACACACTGGAGACTGGAAAATGAAAACAGGATATCATTATTGTTCAGTCCTGCACTAAAGCAATTGTGAGTTGTTCTGTGAAATGGCTGAGATAAAGGGAAAAAGTACAAATGTTGAGAACAAAAATCTCAGAGTGTGTGAATGTTCTCTGACTAGGACAGTGTGAAAGAGTGTTCAGTGTTACAGCTACTCACTTGCAGGGTGATTTGGGGACAGGCTTCTTCATGACATCATAATGAGCGGGTGAAAGGTTAATATCCTGTGTTAAACACACAAACACAAACACTGACATATCGACTAATTCTTCTGACACATTCATTCAAAAGTAAGCATCTCTCAAGTAAAAATTTGGCTCTGTTTTTTAGTACCAAGTATTACATAAATTACCGTTGTGCTTTCTTCACTGAACTGATGCATACTGTGGCCTTGAGGACTTTCTCTGACTCACCTTATCCCTGATGCCTAATGTGTAGTTATCAGGTCTGGGGCAGTTTTTGAAAGAGTAAGTTGCCAGGCACTGGAGTGCATCTTTGGTTGAATCTGTGAAGTTATATGCCCCAGGCAATAACATATCCCCTCTACGCACACACGGCATGAGGGTGTTTCGCCCAGTCCCTTTGAAACCATATGTCCTTGGCACTGGGTTGAGACCTGTCTCTTCTATGAAATCTCGGATGTGGTAACTGCCAGGAATAGGAGTGTTCTGAGGGTAGAAAGATGAGACCTCTCTTATTATTGGCACAGAAATCTCTTATTACACCAAAATTATGCTATGTGAGCACTTTATATTGTCTGTTTGTTTTGAATAGGAAAGCATTTGGACCGTTTTAACCATTTTTGCTCCTATGGAGAACTTTAAATGCAACCTACCTTAATAGTGTTTCTCCACCAGCCACTTCTGTCAGTGTACACCTCTTTGTCATGTTTCTGAGAAAACAATTCTATTATTTTATTTTTTTACTTTCCATATATTTTTTCTATTAAAAAATGAACTCTTTAATAATACTATAAAATACTAACGTTTTAATAATAATAAAAACTCATAAACAAAACAATTTGGAATCATCCCTCAGTTTGCAAAAAGAAACAGAAATGCTGTTTACATTAATAGTCTGTGGGGCAATACATTACACCTGAATAAACATTCAACCAGGGTTGCAGTTACGCATTTATGGGAGCTTATGAAATATTAATGTTGGGTCCCTCTTGAATGATCCACCGTCCAGGCACCACCATTGGGGTTGGTTTGGCGCCCCCTTTCGTGTGGCACCCATTTGAATTGCATTGCAACGTGTACCCCAATTTGTGCACCACTGTGTTCAGCTACACACTGTTTTGAAAGTAAAGCCACAATACTTAAACTGAACACATTAACATGAGAATAGTGCGATTAAATTGTGTCTATATAAGTTATATCCAATTTTGTCAGCTCCAGTCATGACCATGCAAACCAGTAACGTTCAGATGATGTGTGCAAGGATACCAGAAAGGGACTGTTTACATCGAATCATCCACCCATTGGAATAACCAGAAGTATATCTGCCAAGAAAAGTAGTCCCACTGCTAAAAGGGCAAAATTTATAGATCAAATCAAGTAAATTTTTTGCATGGAAGACTTAATACAAGCACTTTAACAAATACAAGAGCTACACATTTATGGTTTTAAACCTTCAGGATCAGGAATGTTTTGCCCCATAGACTTTCATTCAAAGTGCATTACTGTAATTGCAATTTTTGTTTTTGTCTTTTTAAATTAGTGGACGAGCCAAACTAATTTTTTTGTGGTGGTACTGTAGATGCCACAGATGTTGTTGAGAGAGCACACATTTCACACACATTTTGTGAGATTTTTCAAAATTTCTCTGCTGGTTTGCATAGAAATACTTTCCTACTTTTATGCAATAACCTACACCAGCAGTAAATTTAATAGTTTATAAAACTTACCCTCTTTATACCTTTATCTTTGGGAAATGTTTTCTCTCTTCCTGTCCTCATAGTTCTGTCGTCCACCTGCTTGTCTTCTGTAACAGACACCTCCACGACAAGAAGCGTTGCTTAGGTACTACTACTGTTTAACTATTAATCAGGGCGCTGGATACATGCGATTATCTAATCAGCCAATTGTGTGGCAGCAGTGCGGTGGATAAAAGCAGATACAGGACAGGAGCTTCTGTTAATGTTCACATCAACCATCAGAATGGGGAAAAATGTCTCAGTAATTTAGACCTTGGCTTGCTTGTTAGTTCCAGATGGGCTGGTTTGAGTATTTTTATGCACAACAGTCTCTAGAATTTACTCAGAATGGTGACAAAAACAAAAAAATCCAGTGAGCGGCAGTTCTGTTGATGAGAGAGATCAACAGAGAATGGCCAGACTGGTTTGAACTGACAAAGTCTACAGAAACTCCGATAACCACTCTGAACAATTGTGGTGAGAGAAACTGCTTCTCAGAATGCTTTTCTCAGATGTGGGTTGGTGCTGTTTTGGCAGCATGATGGGGACCTACACAATGTTAGGCGGGTTGGATTTAATGTTGTGGCTGATCAGTGTACATCTACAACACTGATATCTTATTTGCTGCACTGTGATATAAATCATGACTTTTGTTTTTCTTAATCTAAATATGAGAATATGCATTTATAATATGCAAGTTAATATTTGCACACCCTTTTTGTGAATGTTCTTAAACCCGCAGATCTAATGCATTTCGTAAATTACATTAGACATGAACCCCTTTATAAACTCTTAAAGGGAACATCAATGTAATAAGTTTCCATTCTTACTATGTCTAATTTGTCTCTTAAGGAACTTCAGAAGAGACATCTGAAACTAGCAGATACTCAAATTAAACTTAGCTTGGGAGGCTTACTGGAGATCTGTTATGATAAGCAACCTCTGAGCGATAACATTTTGCTATGCATTGCATAAAGTCTAAGATACTGAAACAACATAGCTAGCGTTAATATTTTGGTTACAAAACTTTGTTAAAAGAATGAGCTCTTAAATGTCAGTTATGGGGTTGTCACACATGAATAACAAAGAGGCCATCAGGCAGAAAAAGAAGCGCTCTCTGGGAGATTAGGATAGGATGTTCTGCTCTGTTGCTAGGCAACCTGGAACACGTATAACAAGCAAATGAAGGGCCCAGTGTTTACGGTTTGCCAAACAAGTCTCCTATACCAGTGGGCTAGAACATGGAGAGTTCCATGAATAACCAAACCATGCTTCATTATTTTAGCGCATTAAAATGTCTGTCGTCTATTGAACTCAAGGGGGACAGGGCGTATTAATGTAGCAGACCATGCAGAAAATCCAGTCACCCTCTGATAAACAAATCTGAACACCTTCAAATAGAACATTTATACAGTTCCAAAATTCTAAAAGGTATGGACAAAAAGGATAACTTTTACAACAAGTGTAATTCAAGAGTATTTTAATGAGCCCCCTTATTTAAACAGAGGCCTTGGCCCAATCCAATCCAGTAAATACACAGTAATTTAACCAGCGGACTCAAGACACATCATTTAGTGATTGACAAATGAATAATTTCAACTATTACAATAAATATTGTAAACATCTCAATTGATGAAATTAGGGAGTGGGTTACAACTACTAAAAAAAACCTCAGATGCATAATGATTAAACGTCAGAGCTTTTTTTTAAAAAAAAAAAAATTATAATTTTGCAAAACAAAAAGAAACTCTTTGATATGGGTAAATAGAACATTTTATTGGAAAACAAATATACAACTTGGAATGGACTATCGGAGGCATGTCATTAAGCGCCTTACAAAAGAAAAACTAAATGTGAATAAAACATTAAAAAGCATTGTAAGATTCAATCAAGTTCTTGTTATAGAACAGCAGATACAAAAAGAGTTTATGTACGAGTATCTTGAAGATACACCAGTGTCTTTTTTTCTTTTTTTGCAGTAGTGCAATGCTGAGAAAATTTCATATATATTATATACTTTGTCCATAGTCCATGCAGAGTTACTCCTCTACATTGTTGCCATGCCAACGTCGCTGCCAAGAGACAACCACCTGGCAGGTCTCCACTCTTGCTACGCATGAGGGGGGCAGACAGACGTGACGGGAGATTTTTTTGCACGTCACAACCCACCTTTCGCAGCAACAAGCACCTGATCGTGTAACCGCAGCGCCACTCCGAAAACACGATGACAGCAAAAGAAAGGGACATGAGGACTGAAGATCTTATGTAGTTTACATGCAGTTCCTTTGGACAGCCGGGAGGAAGGGGAGGGGACTTAACGTTTTACAGATAAATCAAACAGAAAAAAGGCAAATTATTTATAGAAGAGAGAAGATCTGTACAAGGCCTTCATTTCGCCGTCATCATCTGTACAAATTCTGTAAAGAGAGAGAACGTATTAGTCGGTTTCAAATCTGTGTGAAGTCGCTTCATGAGTGAACCATGCGTGCATCTTAACGCTGTGCCCTAATCAGGCACATTAAAATGTAATTCTTATATTCAGTTTCCATTTCTGCCGGTCACTATGTTTCTGCTCCTCCCACATTGAAATCTCACTGGTCTAAATTCCTGCTCCAGGTAACTGCATCTTAAACATGTTTTCATTGGCTGCCATTATACCATGCTGACGAGTTAGTTCATTTTGTTGAATGGAAACTTGGTTTATTTCATGTCATATTAGGAAACAGCGCGACATATATAAAAATCCACTAAAAGTTAACAGCAACTTCCAATTAAATTGTAATCAGATTACTTCATTAAAAAGTAATCACAAGGCTCCAACTGCAACCAAAAATAATTGATTGCAACAATTTAAAATCTAGGTCGCCATGCGACAGTCAAGTTGAGTGCGTTCATGTGGTTTCGTCATATCTTTTTGGGAGTTATTGAATACATCTTTAGAGCGTGCACCACCAATGGGTCTCAAGATGCTTTTCACCCTTTCTGTTGTGATAAATGGTCTGCACTTATATAGGTATTCAAAGCGCTTTACACTGTGACTCAGAGCTGCAATGCAAGGTGCTAGCCTGCCATCGGGAGCAACTTTGGGTTCAGTGTCCTTGGGCAAGACACTGAACCCCTCGGCATGTGGCGTCGTGTGGGCCGGGATTCAAACCACCAACCCGCTCTACCAACTGAGCCACAGCCGCCCCTGATGAGCTAGCAGCACCACATGCAACAAACCCAGCACGAGTGTCTCTTTTAATTCTGGTTCGCGAGATAAGTGCATTACTGCCATCTACTGCAAGCATTTGATCAGACACTAACCCTCGATGAGCACCCCCCCCCAGACCTATCAGGGCTCAAGCCTCCACTGGAGCTGCATGTTCAGCTCCGCCAACATTAGCTCAGAGCACCTCACAGCCCAGAAAGTGCAAGAGTCATGGCCAAATGACTCTTTCAAGAATCACCTGAAAAGAACTGAGGATTTGAAGTGAACTCAGATTAGCAGTTTGAATCAGTCCCTTTCTCGTGTCCACAACTGGGAGCGCAGACATTTTAAAATGGGTCCCATGTCTATTTCGGGCATCTTTAGAATTAGAAGTCCCGCAACACACACACACACACACACACACACACACACACACACACACACACACACACACACACACACACACACACACACACACACACACACACACACACACACACACACACACACACACACACACACACACACACACACACACACACACACACACAGGCTCTACCAAATACATACTTTTCATCTCTTATATTTGTATCAATTAATGGGGTGTGAACATCGAGACAAAAGGGGAATGCAAACTTGCGTATCTTCTGAACTATATGTACAGTTTATATGTACTTCCTTTTCTTCTGATCTGAATCTAAATAGAGCAATTTTATGACTTGGCAACAAAAAAAGAACAGCCATTTGGCTCCTTAAAATGTTCAGTTAAGGAGCAAATGGTGCCAAAGTAATTTTTTTTTTTAGTCTGGAGCCCTAAATCACGTCGCTAACTACCTTCTAAACCCATTTCACAAAAGAAAAAAATATTTTTTTTTTTTTTTTTTTTTTTTTGCTCAACGAATTCAGAATCATGTCCAATTCCTCGTCGTTTATAATTGCACCATGTCATACCCTCAACATCACACGTTTCTCCCTTACAATGACTCATTAGGGGGCGTAAGACCACAGAAATGGAAACAGATGTACATATACACTACCGTTCAAAAGTTTGGGGTCACTTGTCTGAAATGTTTCTCATGATCTTAAAAATCTTTTGATCTGAAGGTGTATGCTTAAAAGTTTGAAATTAACTTTGTAGACAAAATATTATTCTGCCAAAACATATACATTTATTTAATTACAAATCTAAAATTTCCTAAAAAAAAAAAAAAGTTTTTGAAATGGATGACTTGGATCAAAATATGAAGAAAAGAAGCCAATAAGTGCCCAACATAGATGGGAACTCCTTCAATACTGTTTAAAAAGCATCCCGGGGTGATTCCTCAAGAAGTTGGTTGAGAAAATGTCACGAGTACATGTCTGCAAAATCTAGGCAAAGGGTGACTACTTTGAAGATGCTAAAATATTACATAGTTTTGGATTTATTTTGGATTTTTTGGTCACAAAATAATTCCCATATTTCCATTTCTATTATTCCATAGTTTTGCTGACTACTATTATTCTAAAATGTGAAATAAATAAATAAAGAATGAGTAAGTGACCCCAAACTTTTGAACGGTAGTGTAAACAGTTCATGTTTTCAATTCTACGCAATTACACAATTCTAACATTTTATGATTCAGTAACTGAAATCTGATTTACAGAATTTTAAATTTGTAATGCGTTGCACTAATTTAACTATAAAGTAATAACTAATTACCTAGTAATCAAATTACACCCAACAATGAAAGGTAACCTTCCCTATAGCAAAATCTTATTGACCAAAACTCCCACTCCACAAGTGTCTATATTAAACATCAAATGGTTTCTGGTGGGATGTGCGCATCAGATCAATTTGCCGATTACCATTTTCAGTGTCGCACTAGGTAGTCCTACCCAAATTGGTCAAATCCAATTTTGCTCCAGTTCTGATTGGCTGTGATTGTACAGCCATTTTTGTCTTTAAGACAAAGAAATTACTTGTTGCTAGGGAATCGATTGTCGTCAATTTGACTGATTAAGCTCATCAATGGTCAATTAACTTCTGAACAAATGTGTTCAGTAATCACACCGGCAGATGTCTATAAGGCTGTCTATACAGTCATCTGCCACTACAGGGTGCATTGCATGTCAAGCCCTCTCTGCATCACATGATGAACTACACTGTAGTTAGTATTGGAGCATTACTCCATAAATGACCATGTTAAAGACAAGCACTGTTGATCTGCTGTTCTCCTGGTTTCCTTCCAACCTACAATTATGTCAGTGATCGCCAGGAGTGTGCTAAGGCTCATTCAACTGACATCTCACCATCATCAAAAAAGCTGTATTTTATGTACAGTGTTTGTTATGACTTGATTGTGAATTCAAAAATAATTCCAAATGTCCAAAATATCCCACGATCCACAACATTAAATGAACTCAAATATGTATCTTGTGTACAAGTTATTAACAGCAAATCATTCAAAAGTAATTAAACCACCAAACACATCTTAAATGTATTAAAATACACTATTGGCATTTTTTCCCTAAAAATATTCTTCACTTTCATTTATTAAATGTATTAATTTAAACAGTTAGCTACATGCACGTTATTTGGAGTCTTCCACATGCGTTTTGCAGTATAAACATCTACAATTAATCGATTAATTGATCATTAATTTCCTAAAACAATTATGCAAATGTCTGAAAATTGACATCCCTACTGGTCACATCACGCCTTGTAAGGTCATTGTGTAACAATTAAGGCAGTCACCGATAATTTATTTTTAATGGACAAATTAAATGGTCAGTAACATACATCACAAGAATAAGCTCACCTTCGTAGTTAACCTGTCCATCTCCATCAATGTCTGCTTCTCTGATCATCTCATCAACCTCTTCGTCGGTCAACTTCTCTCCAAGGTTTGTCATGACGTGACGCAACTCAGCCGCACTGATGTAACCATTGCCATCCTAAAACACAGCAATTCCTGGGTCAGAAACGGCACATGACCCTCAGATTAGCATTAGCCTCTCATTTCAGAATGGGACAACCCTTACCTTATCAAAGACACGGAACGCTTCTCTGATCTCCTCCTCGCTGTCTGTGTCCTTCATCTTCCTCGCCATCATAGTGAGGAACTCTGGGAAGTCTATCGTCCCATTTCCTGTGAAGATAGAGTGCATTCAGGCAAACACCAAACATTAAATAGCCAAGTGGTTTTGGATATCATGACTGAATATTAGTTTTGAATTTAGCTGTAGTTTCCATTTTATCCTTTTAATTTAGTTTTACAGTCGATAGTATGAGAATTTCAGGGCTGCTGAATTGTTAACCGTTCTCATTTCAATGTTTAAATGCTTTAAAACGTTTCATGGCCGTGTAGTGGCCGTGGTTTAATGAAGGCAGTTTGTAAAGCTATCCTTTTACAATGTATCAAAAACTAGAAAAATTTGGCATTTATTGGAGTTAGTTTTGAAGTCATACATTTATTTTAGTTTGCCAAATTACATTTCGATTTTAAATTTATTTCCGATTCATTTTTGCTTCAGGTTTTTGTTAACAATAACCCTGATGCATCCTTACCATCAGCATCCACTTCATTGATCATGTCCTGCAGCTCGGCCTCTGTTGGGTTTTGTCCAAGCGAGCGCATGACAGTGCCCAACTCTTTGGTCGTGATGGTCCCATCGCCGTCTTTGTCAAAAAGTGAGAAAGCCTCTTTGAATTCTGCAGGGCGACAGACAGATGAAACAGGACCTTGTGTTAATGGATTCTCTCAAATATAAATAAATACCAAATCACAAAAACACACAGAAAAATCAGTGGGGCCTTCCAAAGGAGCGACATTTGACAGCAGTTAGTTATTCAAATACATTTTCAACAATTCAATTCTGAAACAAGTAAACAAGTTTTTGTTTTTAAGTTTAACGCAAAAGTTAAATTACTGTATAGAGCAACTCCACACAATAGCTTGTCTTAATGCACATTCCAGGTCTTTTTAATCCTTTTATTAAAAATGAAATAACTTGGCGCGCACCGAATTTACTTTCCTTTTTGGCGGACTTCAACCCCTCCCGTGGAAATTTAAAGAAACAAGTATAAACTTTGATAGTGAACGCAAAGCGCCGTTTTCACTTTAAACAATCATGTAATGGCAAATGTTTCTGGTTTATACTCGCCGTGTTAATGACACGCAGTGACATACATTTACTCCATTTCTGTGGAGTTGACCGAAGAGACACATTTTAAGTATTAGAAATATTATGATATTTAAATTCTCATGTCATTCATAAGTTTAAGCCACAAGGAAATCATAGTTTATCCTTTTCTATTATTTGATTAAAGTTAAATGTAAAAATGACTTCATATGGTGTATGAAGCACACATGCAAAAGAGAAGCACATCTTAAACAAAAATTGTATTTATTGTTTAATTAACCGTCAGCCAAATTTCATAATCGTGACAGCCCTAGTCCCACCAAACATTTTCACATTGTAAATTGTTTCACTCACAAATACATAAGATTGCGAGAGTAAAAGGAGTTGTGAATTGCATTTCACGTTGACTTTAAGTGCAGGTTGCAAACACGCACACGATTATGCAAGACAGGCACAGGAGGCAGTTCTTTCACACTTAAAAACGAATGACATGGGGAAAGAGTAGTCACTGATCTCAATCACTTCAAAGCCAAATGTGACATATCTTTTGTAAAAACGGCATTTGCTGCTACACTGGCTTGTCAAATGAAACCTTACACTGCTCCTATGCAAAGCATCAACTCTTTAAGACTGCGTTTCCATGGAGATCCTGCACTACGATCCCACTCGGTTCCAATGGAGCCCATTGAAGCATATGGAGATCCATGGCTGTGACCCATTGAGTCAATGCATGATCTAGACTTCAGCAGCACGGAAACATTGCAGTGACCTCACACGGTCGCCAGGTATACACTTCGGTGACTACGTCTCCATGGATAAATCACCATTACCTCACTGTCACTATGGAGACAAACCACAATGACCTACATGGTTTCACAGAGATTCAATTTAAGGAGAATGTTAAATAACACAACCGCGATTAGAAACAAGTCAAAAGCAACACACTTGAGGTTTCGCAAGTTGATCTTTGCAGATCAGCTCTTGAAGCTCAACAAAACACGACAATGAACACAAAAACCCCTTCAAATAAAAAGAACAACAAGCACTACAGCTCAATTCTAGACCACATGTGATTACATTAGAAGCCATCAATGGAACTGCACAACACAGAAACAGGTTTGTTCAAAGGTGTGGTGTCCCTGCTTTGATAGTTCTAGCTATATCACAGTTCAGAGCAAGAACATAAAATGTACCACCAACATTACATTAGCAACATTTTTGCCAAACAAAATTGTGCGCCTTACAAGTTTGGCAACAGTTTCCCAGTAAAATGTCCAGCAGGTGGTGCCAAAAATGAATGAAATGGTGTCGTAATCAAATGACGTTAAGGTAAACGTAAGATGGAGATTTTCATGAGTAACTTAAAACCTGAACCTAACCAATAGTGTGCTAACAAAGCAAAATATTAGCAAATAAAATCGACATCCTCACGCCAAATCAACACATAGGCCTAAACCCAACCGATAGTCCAAAAACAAAAATGTAAAAATAAATTCTGAAGCAACCACGTCATTTCGGGTCGCTTCTAAGACACTTTAGTCTCACATGCCAACTCGAGTGTTTAGCTGGTTTGGGGTCTCGATCAGCGGCCTTCCGAGTTCCAACTCTTTATCAACTAAAACTCTAATGTTGGAATAAGTGTGCAAACGTAGGAGAGTCTGTAACAAACTGATAAATGTATCGTTTTTCAAAAGATGCAGTATAGTAAAAGTATCTTGATAACATAACACTGTGTGTAATGAGAAAAATAAGTGTTTTTAAAGTCATAATCAGCCATTGTACTTCTGATTTGTGAGACAGTGAATAAAACACAGTTGATGTAGTGCCTCTAATGTTCCTTTCAGTAGGAAACTGCAACAAAATGTAGAACGCGGCACTTAATTCAGTTTGCAAAGATTTTTGTTATTGTAACATTCATTCTGAGACTACATTGCATAATTACACTACAAATCCCCAATATGGGATTATAAAATCACTCCAAGTAAACCAAGTGGCCAATGAAACAACAACTTAGTCAAAGACAACGAGTCATTCGGTCCGACACACCCTTAGTTCCACAGTGCCTGCAGTTTCCAATTCTCTCCAACAGGGAAGGGTGGGTTCACTTAAAACCACCACTAACCCCATAAAACAGTCATTCACAAAGTCTGAAAGCCCACTGTAACTTGCTTTCCACCACAACAACCTGTCCATTCATTCTGGTATGTGTCCCAACCAGGTTTCGCCATAAATGGAAATAGTATAAATCCACAGAGAGAGGGGCGGAGAAGAGAGTAAAAACCACAGGAATCCACACCATTGGCCATGTGCCACTGGACAGAGGGGGACTGAAAGTCTTACCGGCAATCTGCTCTTCTGTCAACTGGTCAGCCTGCAAAGAGAATAAAAATGTACATTTAAACAAGGATGCAAGCACGTGTTCAGGATTGGGTGGGGACCTTTAATAAGAAATCAACCATTGAAAACCCACATTGTGCAAGTGCTAATGTGAATACTGGAAAAGGACCTCTCAATATCTAGGGTGGTCACTGCCCTGCATTTAAATCATGGGTGTCATAAACATGGCAGTTTAATTGCAGAAGGTGGCGCAGTCTCCCTCCAACCGGTCATAAAATGTCTTTGCTGCTTTATTCATACAGACTACATTGAATTAATGGACTGAGACATGCAATGCTTTCCATTGATTGTGAGAACACGTTCAAAGTGCAGCGAGATAAAGAGAAACGCGTCATATTTGCAGCTGACGTGCCTAAAAAATTTATTCACCAAAAATGAGGCGATTATGTTCCATGTTACAGCAAAACCATAATGTCCCCAAACAATCTGAAATTAATTGACATTTTCATATGCAATTACAGACTACGCATATCTAAACATGAGCTGAAGTCTGCCTGCCATTGAACTATATTACTCCTATGCATTCAAGGTGAACAGACGCTCTGATATTCTACATGCTGACTGTGATGCACATTATTTACATGACCTGGTTATAATAAGTGCATTCCGCACGAAATAAACGGTGACGTTCATAATGCATAGTTTAAAACTCACCATATCGCTGTTTTATCAGATGTATCTCCACACAGTAACTACAGTCTGAAGCTGGCAAACAAACAGGATGCAATCAAACAGGGCTTGACGCGCCTTTAATGGTCGCGTTCTAACTCCTCCCACCGCTAGTTCTCCATCCGCCGATACAATTCCTTCCCTATCAGAAAATGTAGTTTAAATATTTATTATTGTCAGGTATGAAAACACTACAGTGCGCCGTAGATTTTGTACTATAGCGACTTCGGCAAATCGCGAATATGTATGAAATGTGGCGAGGTGGACCTGTTTAGAGTGGAACTAGCTCACTCGCGGAGTCATACATTCTGCTGAAGTGTGATGCGCCAAACGCAGCACTGTTCGCTCTGGTGAGGAGAGGCGGCTTCTGATTGGTCCGTTTGTAGCCGCAATGCGTCATTCGCTTAGATCCGAGTAGAGCTGCATTCCGGCTAGACTCGTTCACTACTTCACTAGTCGCCCTCAGCGTGGAGTGGAGAGAGTGGGAGGGGGTGGGGGGGTGGTTTGGAGAACACTTTTTGTGATGCTACCACAGCAATAAAGTTGAATACATAATAGTTTAAGTTATGCAAAATACTCATTATTACATATTGCAGGATTAGTAGCAAGCAATGTGCAGAAAAGCCAGGCTTAGCTATGCATTGGCTCAGAGCACTATTTGTCATATTATGCCTTGGGCAATCAATGAAATACAACAAATGTTTGACCCAATCCAGCTCTGTTAAAAGGATTGGGATGTTAGTTATGGAGTGCAATCCATTTAATTATTTTATCAGATTGATTTGGCAAGGCCAGCCTGCAAGCCTTGCAGAAAGTCTGCCTGCAGTGTTTTATAGTGATCTCTGCTGACATTAAACTGCAAGAGGAATAGCTCTTTTGTAAGTATTGCCAATTAAAAGGCCATGTGACAATTCAGATCCTATTGATACTATATATGAATCAACTTAAGTGCAATAAAAATCTGCTTGAATGCAATTAAACCAAACAATTGTGAAGATATCCAACATCTTATCCACTGTAGGCCTTTTGTTAGACTCTACATTTAATATAATGAAAAAGAAAATGAGAAAGATAGACTGAAATATAGGTGAAGGTACAGTCTGTTTAATGGGTTGTTTAACTTGGTGTTGATCATTTAGCCGATAAAACAATGAAATTATGTTTTTCCAAAAAACCAACAACAACAAAGGTGGACAAAGCATTAACAGTGGTTGTGGAAATCCTGAGAGGATTCTCTCATCATTTACTCACCCTCATACCATCCCAGATGTGTATTACTTTCTTTCTTCTGCAGAACATAAATGAACATATTTAGAAGAATATCTCAGCTCTGTTGGTCCTTGCAATACAAGTGAATGTTGGCCAGAACTTTGAAGTCCAAAAAAGCACAGAAAGGCAGTGTAAAAGTACTCCAGATGGCTCCAATGTTTAAATCCATGTCTTCAGAAGCGGTGTGATTGATGTGTGTGAGAAACAGAGCAATATTTACGCTCTTGTTTTTACTATAAATTCTCTGCCCAGTAGGTGGCGATACGCAAGAAGAATGTGAATAGCCAAAGACAAAAGAAGAAATGTGAAAGTGAAATTGGAGATATATATATATATATATATATATATATATATATATATATATATATATATATATATATATATAAGTCCTAAAAAAAAGGACTTAAATGTTGATCTGTTTCCTCACCCATATTTATCTAATCACATCAGAAAAGATGGATTTAACTTCTTTATGTGATTTTTGGACCTATAAAGATCTGGCCACCATTCATTTGCATTGAGTGGATGAACAGAGCTGAGATATTCTTCTAAAAATCTTAATTTGTGTTCTGCTGAAAAAAGAATGTCATACACATCTGGGATGGCATGAGGGTGAGTAAATAATGAGAGAATTAACATTTTCGGGGAACTATCCCTTTAACTTTAAAGCAATGTTTAAATTCACAGAATTTAAATTCTGTCAGCATTTACTCATCCTCAGTCATTGCAAATTTGTAATTTTGGAGGTTCATAGACCCAGTCCCCATTTGCTTTCATTATATGTTAAAATGTGGCCAAGATATTCTACAGAAAAATCACTGTTTGTGTTTTATGGAAGAAAGAAAGTCATTCGGATTTGGAACAACTTAAGGGTGAGAAAATTATCACAGAAATTATATTTTTTGGGTATACTATGCCTTTAAAGGAATGTTCCAGTTTCATTACAAGTTATGCTCAATCAGCACCATTTGTTGCATAATGTTGATCACACACACACACACACACACACAGTGAGGCACTTACAATGAAAGTGAATGGGGCCAGTACATAATCATCAAAATACAAACTGTTTTAAAAAGTATAGCCACAAGACTTAAATATTACAAATCTTAACATGATTTTAGGGTAATAAAATGGCTTGCTATACTCATCTGTGTAAAGTTATTGCCAATATTACATGTGAGCGATTTTATTACATTCAATTCATGTAGAACAAAAATGTTATCACACTAAAATTATGTTAACACTTAACATTTTTACATCTTGCGGCTATATATTGTATTGACTTGAATTGAACCCAAAACATTCCTGCAAGACATGAAAATCTATCCCTCACAGCCTTGTTTTCATTTGTTTCAATTTAAATATGGAGTCAGTTTACACTGACTACGGTCCATTAGACAGATCCATAGGTCCTCCTAACAAGTTGTGTACATATTACTTATGGTGTCATGTATGTGTATGTATGCTCTTGGTGTGTTGTGAATGCAATCAAGCGTAACATCAGCTGAGACAGTCTCATCTTGGGATATGTTAGATGTGCCATAAGGAGCAGAAGGGTTGTGGGCACACACACAGTAGATCCTCAGGCCTGCTTGTACTCACCGTGTGCATGGGGGTATCTGATGGCATGCTTCTCTATGCTTGGCTGCCAGGCTCTCTCTCTCCCACTGGCCACCTGTCTCTGGCCCGGGCCCAGTGAAGTTTGCAGGTGGGAGCGAGTGGAAACTCTGAGGGTATTAAAGGGGAGGCCAGTTTGAGAATGAAGACAACAGGCTTCTTAACTGGATCTCACACCAATATAGAGATATGCTCTGGTAGTACATCGGGAGCAGTTATTAAATGATGAAAGACTTTTCATTTTGGGTGAGCTATCCCATTAATGTAATCACTAAACTGACCACAATGTATTTTCGGAAATGGACAGAAACATTCACGCACAAACAGGAAGCATACCATCTACACATGCGCAAACACATACACACAAATACACCATTTATACAGCAATGCTTCCACCAGTTAAGACCTCTGATCTGAGATCCTTGTTAGTAACTGCTTCAGTGTCCACTTGGCACACACTAGCGCCTCTGCCTCATAATCCTCGGCACAGTGGCATCTATTCATTCAAACCTGCTTTTCAACTCTGGGATTGCAACTCATATAGAAGATTATGCAACAAAGAAATGAGAAACATCATAAAGGGCCTTGCTATTTAAATCTTAGGGGGAGATAAGCTGGATTCAGACTGTGCATGAATGCATTATGAAGAAACAAACATGCTTTTGACAATGGCTGCATGTTAGCATGTTATAAATGCTTTTCTGTGACTTGTGCATTGTAACTGTAGCTTTGAAAGAGATGCTGTTGTCCAATATATGTTCTATGGCTGACTGTTCTTCCACAGAAAAAAAAGGTCTCCTCCTTAGGTCTCTCCGACACCTGGGACTTGTTTCAGGTCAGAAAAAGCCGTTAATGTTCCCATGTTAGGGTAAAAGGGTTCATTACTGACTAATAATTCATTCGAATGCATTATAAATCATAAATCATTGGAATAATCATTGCCATTTTGCATCACATGTTATAAATTCTTAATAACGCTTATTTGACATGAGTAACCAATGAAAATGTACCTTAATGTAAAGATATACAATGCATATATTAAGCATTTATTAATGAGCTGCCAAGATTATGAACCTGTACATAAAGTTCAGAATGGTTTAATGGTCATCATGTTTTATCATATGATATATGCTGTGAATGACCATGAACACCTGAAAAGTGTTTTTGCAGAGGACTTAAGGTAACTAGGACTTGGTAAGTTGGGACACCATTCAGAGTAGCACCATTCTTTTGACATCAATGTGATAAGAAAAGTGAAAACACAAGTAAGTGAAGACATTACAGTCATTAATGTGAACACAAAGGAATGAACTGTAGCAAACTGACATGATCCCTCCTTTTAATCTCACAGTAATCATCAATTTTTGCTCCATTGTGACATAAGCATGAGCTTAGAGCATTTTATGGGTTAATATAAGTATAAGTGTATTTATTAAGTATTTGTAGCATTAAAATGCTCACTCTTTGGCAAGTATTGCATGAAAGTTGCCTTTTTTATTAATGTTGTTATAGGTGCATGTCAATGTATTTGTAGTTGCCTTATTAGTCATTAACAAGCCCCTTTCATAAGCCCTTTACAAAGGGCACCTTAATGTAAAGTGTTACCCATAAACGCAAAGAGTTAAAAGAGAAAATGGCCAAATGGAATATGTATTTAAAGGTTTTTTATTTTTAAACCTGCATCTTTATTACTATAGCAAAGGACTAGGCGTGTGTTCTAGTGAGCTGCCTCGCTGTCTATTGCCTACATAGACAGCTATTTTCTAAGGCTGCATTCTAACTGAGATGGAACCTCTTAAGTAACTGATTTGGAATGCATAGCAGCAACTCTGTGGATTACTTTATCAACAAAGGATATATGCAATGCAACCTTAGAATTTGGCTAAAACAAGATACAAAGGGTATCTGAAGAGGCATCATAATTATTGTAACAGTCTTTGAGTCAGGGGCGTGCCTATGATGCCTTAACACACCACCTACAGAGGGAGCTCACTAGGTTTTGGAACAGAGCGTACGCTGTACAGTACATTCAAGAGTGCGTCTCTGTGTAAATTACATATTCTGGGAACCCTTTACAATAAGGTTCAATTTGTTAACATTAGCAAACAACATTAGTGAACATGAACTCAAAATGCTTTCACAGTATTCATTAATGTTGGTTAATGTTAAAGAATATTTCAGGTTCAATACAAGTTAAGTTAAATTGACAGCATTTGTGGCATAATATTGATTACCACAAAAATGTATTCTCCATCCTTTTCTTTAAAAAATCAATAATCAAGATTACAGTGGGGCACATACAATGGAAATGAATGGGGCCCATTGTTCATGATATGGATACCTAGTACACTAACTAGTCTTAACTAATGGAACCATATTGTATAGTGCTACCCATATTCTAAAATGGATATTTCAAGTCCTGAATGCTGATTGGTGACAGGTACTGTAACAGGAAAAGGATGGGCAAGGAGGAGGCAGGAACCGGAAGAACAGTCAACATAGCTTTAATGACTGAAATCTAACTTAAAACAACATAAAACTAAGACGCACACACATACAGCAGCAGTGTGTCTCTCTCTCTCTCGAACTGGCATCTCTGGCTCCCCTTTATCTAGGTCTCCCGCTGATCAGTGCACCCTCACGGCCCGGCCACATCCTCCTCCTCATCGCACTCCTTCCCCGCCTGATTCAGGGGCACCATTTGGACTGACCCACCCCCCCATCTCTGAAGGGGAAATTCTGCCCTTCCGGACATTCCACCTCCCAGTGGTCTTCCCCGCCTCCTGTGAACCTGGAGTAGAGACAAGGGAAGGGAGGGGGGAGAGGGAAAGAGTGAGCTGGAGAAAACAGAGAGAGAGATAGAGATGAGAGAGAAAGAAAGAACAACTTGCTCACCAGTCCCCGGACATGCTGTCGCCTGGTCCTCAACCACTACTTCACCCTTTGGCAGACGACAGCCACTCCTCCCCAGGTGGGGGGCAGTGAGTCCGCTGACCCCTGGCGGACGGAATGGCTCTTCCCCTTCCTGGCAGATGGCAATGGTTCCTCCAACTCCAGGCGGCTAGCAGCGACTCCTTGTCCCCCGGCGGACAGACGCGGCTCCTCCCCTAATGGGGAGGATTGGCAAGAAGGAGGTGGGAACCGGCAGAACAGTCAGCGTAACTTCAACAACGTGAAACAAAGACGCACACACATACAACGGCCGCATGTGTCTCTCTCACTCGAATTAGCATCTCCAGCTCCCCTTTATCTTGCTCTCCCACTGATCAGCTGACTCAGCGCCGGCTGTGCACCCTCACAGCCCGACCACGCCCTCCTCTTCATCACAAACACTTACAGTGTGATGCAAAAATCTCTGGAGTCTCAGTACCAAACATGATAGATGACAAACCTGGCATGATGAATAGGTGCCATATTTAATTTTAGGGTTACAATATAAGGGAAGATTTTCAGTGAATAACACCTTAAAGTTCTGTCTGTTCTTCACACAAAGCTATTGTGAGACTGAATTGTTCTTTTTAAGTATCTGTTAAAGTTATGTTCTTTGTATGCACTGAGAGCAATATTGCCATAAACGAGCCAATCGTGGGTGCATGTACAATTCCAATCTTAAGCTATTTTCAGTTATTATGACTGTTTGCAGTGAGCATGTTCAAACGTCAACCTGCATGACGTTTTTCCCCTACAGTAGTATTGGGTAGCACATGAGCAATATGGTACGTGGGCAGGAGTGTGAAGCCAAGGCGTTTGTGTGTATGTGAATCTCTAAATGTGTTCTTTTCCTAAAGTGACTCACTCTTTCCTGCTTTTCAAGCCTATTTATCTGCTCTTTTCTCTTGCAAAGAATGTATAACTGTGCCACATCAAAGAAAGGACACCTTGTTACCTGCAACAGAACATTCCAGAAGTTTTTTTAGACCTTACAACATAAAGAACTTCCTCTTATCCTTTGAGAGTTTCCAGTCAACAAGGCAAGTCTGAGCATGGTCAGGCACTCAATATACTTTGTTTTTCTGCATAAGAACGCATTGTAGTTTCATAAATTCACTTTATTTATTAAGAGGCAATATTAGTCTTTCTGAAATCATTTTCAGGGGCATTTTTTCTAACAATAAAAAAACAGTGTGTCTTCAATTTATGTAAAATCCTTCCATTGTCTTAAATTCTTTACACTGTATGTTAATTATGCCTGTAACCTAATCGCTACAAAGCTATCGACTGTTTACTGCACAGTGCTTTTCATTTAAATTACTGATTTGAAGTTGTGTGTTTGATTCACTATTACTTTCTGTGTTTTCAGTTTCAGTTTCAGTTTTTTATATATATATATATATATATATATATATAACTCTTTTATACTCTAAGAAAATTAATACAGACAGCTGGTCACTTAGCTGTCTGCATATGTACTGAACCAATAACAAGATACACTCCAAACAATTATAATTTTTTTGTTATTTTTAGATTTACTTCTTTCAATTTCATGACATAATTACATCAAATCTAATTGTGTAATTGTTTCACAAATTTAATTATTAAACAATAATTATTTTTTAATATTTATTTTGTTAAAGACTACTTAATTCAATTTGATGGAATTTTGTTTGGAAATTGAAACACACACAAACATGTACTGTATATATAGGAAGTATATATAGTTGAAGTCAGAAGTTTACATACATTAAACCAAATTTTTTAACCACTCCACAGATTTCATATTAGCAAACTATAGTTTTAGTAAGTCGTTCAGGACATCTACTTTGTGCATGACACAAGTGCAATTCCAACAATTGTTTACAGACAGATTGTTTCACTTTTTATTGACTATAATCACAATTCCACCAGGTCAGAAATTTACATACACTGAGTTAACTGTGCCTTTAAGCAGCTTGGAAAATTCCAGAAAATTATGTCAAGCCTTTAGACTATTAGCTTCTGATTGGAGGTGTACCTGTGGATGTATTTTAAGGCCTACCTTACAAACTCAGTGCCTCTTTGCTTGACATCATAGCAAAATCTAAATAAATCTGCCCCTTTAAATCTCCACTTTCAATTTATTATTCTTTTGTTTTGTAGATCACATTCTTCGTGCATATCACCACCTACTAGGCAGGGAGGAGAATTTATAGTACAAAAGGACTTACATTTGTATCTGTTTTTTACCCACACCTACAAAAATGCTTTTGAAGATTTACAAACTGGAGTGTTATGGATTGCTTTTGTGATGCCTTAATGTGCTTTTTGGAGCTTCAAAGTTCTGATCACCATTCGCTTGCATTGTGAGGACCAACAGAGCTGAAATATTCCTCTAAAGTCTTAATTTGTGTTAAACCTAAGAAAGAAAGTAATACACATCTGGGATAGCATGAGGTTGAGTAAATGATAAGATCTTTTTGGAGGAACTGTCCCTTTAAGAGCAACACTGAGACCTGCATGGCTCTCTCAGCGCCAGTCACTGCAGAAGTCTTTATCATAGGGCTGATGGGGGTGGATACTCACAGGCCAGCACAGCGTTTTGGTGTAGATGTCTGCTTGTGTAACCAGAGGTTGCATGATCTTTAATGTATGAAGACTAACAATGCTGGAGGGGATAGAGTTCGTTTTCAGGAGTGTGTGTGTGTGTGTGTGTGGATGCTTATCATTTACAAAACACTATTGTTGTGGTGGTACCACAGTGGTATTACCATGGTACTTTGATGTACAGTGGGGTCTAAAAGTCTGAAACCACAAGTGAAAATGCTGTTATTTTTTACCTTTCCTTTTAATAAAAAGTTTTCTTTAAAAATATATAATCAGTATAGCAATTTGAGGGAAAATTTATTTCCAACATTTTAGTTTGAGAGTGTGTTTGAGATGTGCCATTTTTGATTTATGATAGCATGCACTCATGCAAGAGTTTTGTAGACGTTGTTCCAAAAATGTTCCAATATACAGCATCTTGTGTTTCAATGTGAGCAAATACATTTTGTACAAAAGAGTAAACTTGGTCAATGTCACAAATTTGCTTACATTTGATTAGTGATTTGAAAATAAAGACACACACACACACACACACACACACACACACACACACACACACTTTGGTGTGGCTATCCTCTCCATAGACATAATGATTTTTATACTGTACAAACTATATATTCTGTCCCGTAACCCTAACACAACCCCTAAACCATCACAACCCCTAAACCTAACCCTCACAGAAAACTTTCTGAATTTTTACATTTTCATAAAAGCATAATTCTGTATGTTTTTAAGTGATTTGAACTATGGGGGGACACTAGAAATGTCCTTATAAACCACATTTATAGCATAATACCCTTGTAATGACCAGTTTGTAACCTAAAAGTCCTCGTAAACCACTTAAACCTGCCCACACACACACACACACACACACACACACACACACACACACACACACACACACACACACACACACACACACACACATCTACACACACACACACACACACACACACACACACCTACACATACAAACACAAACACAAATTTGTTTCTTCTTAAATGGGAAAATCTGGAAATGTGAGAAGTTTTTCCACTAGGTTTAAATAAAAAAGGTTTCAGAAAAAAAAGAGGTTCAGTCTGGACTCTTGGACCACATTTTATACCATGGTATTAAAAGATTGCCATATTTCTATGGAAATTTCAAACCATTTCCATGTCACTCCAAAGTAGGCTACTTAATAAAAAACATACCTAAAACATGGTAATGCAATGGTACTTTTTGGTACTTTTTGAATATACCTGCTCAAATGTATGTTGTGGATGGTTAATCAATGCTTTTAAACTTTTGTGCATCAAATAGTGATGCGGATCATTTAAAATGTCTTAAGGACTATCACCAGTGAGTTTGGTAACGATTTACAGACAGATGTTGTTAGATTCATGCAGTTTTCCACACTTAGATTGAAATTCTGAACTCAGCATTACTCAGAGGTGAACTCTTGATTACATTGTTGGCAAAAAGCAAGTCAAGGGTTTCCAGTAATGACGTAGAGGGGAGATAAGGCTGTGGCATGAAAGAGCTTAGTTCACATCCTAAATTTTATAGCTTTATAGCTGGCAGATAAATGCTTGCAAAGTGCAGAGTCCAATGGCACGATTATAAGGGCAACCAAGAGCTCTTTCCATGAAGTGTTTACAGTCTCTGTTTAGTTCTTAAGACAAATGCTCTATATACTGTAGATTTGATGGGGCAGCACTTTTGACCCATAGATGATATAACTTGAGACCATTAAAAAATGTCACTGCTCAAAAAAAGAGAATGTGTGTAGACACAATACATTGGATCTTATCAGAATGGAAAAAGAGATCCAAGATTCGATTAGTCAAAAACATTGAGCAATAAACCAAACCAACAATTTGAAAGAACACAAGCTTGTTTCCAGGAAACTCATAAAGCTGAAAAAGTGAGTGAGATTCCTATGCCCAGGTGCATTCTGTTGATTTTGCATTACACATCTAAAGTTATGCGATCCAATGGCAAATTTGCATGTGAAAGACTCTCTCACCTCTCATAAAAGTTAGAAAGTAAAAGGGATAGTTTACCCAGAAATAAAAATTCTGTCGTGATTATGTCAAGGTCAACATACTGTTATTATACAGGGTTTCCGAAATCCCTAAACCAAGAGCAAAATTATACATTTAAACTCCTCAAAGAGCTTTCAAGCTACATCCAAAGAATTCGCACAGACCTCCAGACTGTTCTGACTCGAGTTGCTGTGTCTTTTCTAGTCTAAGCTGGCTTGCTTGCTTTTTGTCTCTCTGTATAACCATCAAACTTCAAAACTATTTAATCTTTAAGACAAGGTTTTGTCAAACAAACATCAAAGTATGTCTTGACAAACTTTACCTATCTAGTTTACTCATGTTATTCCAAACTCATCTAATTTAGCATCTGTTCAGACTGAAAAAAGCTAGATTCAGAGCAACTAATAGAACAAAACACAGGCCAGTCACTACCCAATAGTCCATCTAGCTCATGTTTACATATAAAAACAGTTGAAAAATACATACCGTGTGAACAGCCCCTTACTTTGTTCTGTGGAGCATAAAAGGAAATGTAAGGCAGAATGTTATGGACAGACTCTGACATGGTTTTAAATACGTGAATAGCGACTGAGACGGAACTTTCCGCCAAACCACTTTCTTTGTGTCCCATGGAAGAAAAAGTCATTTGGGATTAGAATGAAATTAGTGTGTAAATGACGACATGATAAGTTGTATTTATTTAAGTATTTAAACTAGGGCTGTCAATCGATTAAAATTTGTAATCAAATTAATTACATGGTGTCCCAATTAATTAATCGCAATTAATCGCATTTAATCGCATATAAAATATTTGCTGAGAAAGCCCCTCATATAACAATAATTCAATATATAATGATCAAATAATTATACATAGTTATCTTTAAATATTTAAGTCAATCATTGACATACAGTTCACAGCAATCCATTTCACAAGTGAATTTGTCAATCAGTTCAAGATTTATTATGAGGGCTTGTTTAAGGACCTGTCAATGAACAGCTGCGTCAGACATGCTCGTGTAGCTTCGTCATAAACATAAATGTTTAGTTCACTGTTTCAAGTTAAATATAGTTTAATTCTCAATCTTTAAACACATCTTGAGATCCCTTAGATCACATTTGCACTCCTTCAAGTGTTTTGAACGCAAGAACGTAACGCATTTTTGCGTTGTTCTGTCTACTGAAGTGTTTTCTTCACTGTATAAACTGTGCGTTGCTCATACAGCTGAAATTTCACTTACTGCCCTCTGGAGTAAACAGGTGGTACTACAAGCTTGAATTTCTCAGGAATCTTCCTTATTACGGTCCGGGGGCATTGCGTTTAATTGCGTACATTTTTTGAACGTATTGTTTTTTGTAAAATTAATCGCCCTAATTTAAACATATAGTTTGCTAGTGCTGTGCATCACAAATTTATTCAGAAAAAAACTAAATGAGGGTTGATAGGGAAGCAGAAAGGCCTATAGGGCTCTATTTCCATGAGTGACGCAACAACCATGTGCTACGTCTTATTAAATGTCTGTGAGAGCGCCAATTCTAAGTGCTCTTTTCGTGCCAGTGCAAGTGGGTGTGATTGGGAGTGTTTCTGCTATCTGTGAGTGTATGTGCGCAAACTGTGTGTGCAAAGCGCAATTAGCTATTTTTCCAAGAAACGTTACAAAAGCGGGTCTGTTCCATCCCTACATTTGCAGGTAGAAATAAAGTTCATGGCCAAACTCTGAAAATATAGTGGAACATCAAATTATCTCTCTGACAGTCTCTGTTGTGACCATTTTATGAAGCAAAAATATATGAGATCTAGGTCATGGTTTATTTTTTTGTTTATTTTTTCTCCCCAATTTGGAATGCCCAATTCCCAATGTGCTCTAAGTCCTCCTGGTGGCATGGTGACTTGCCTCAAAATCCAGGTGGCATATAAGCTTCGTGAGCGAATCTCATTTGCCTCCACATCTGAGACCATCAATCCACACATCTTATCACATGGCTTCACGCTATTCCCCACAGCATCCACACACAACTCTCCACGTGGTTGCTAATGCCTCCTACACACTAAACGACTCTCAAAGACGTCAGATCGTGGTACCATTCATATTACACATATAGTAGTTAGGCGATAGGGGTGAACACATTACAAAACATTTTACTATTGACGAATCCCCGACGATTCTGCCTGGACTCCAAATTACATTTCACAACAGAGTACACGCGAGAAGTGATACGCATTATGCGTTATGCATTTTTAGAATATGAAGTGTGTGTTTTTAAACGCCTAGAGCCATCATATTTTTTATTGGTTACAATATGAAAAACTCTTCTCTCCATCTCTTCTCTTCTCCACCTGGTTGTGGGACAGATCAGATGAAACATCACATAGGCGCTGGTGCTTCTGCCAATTACATTTTTCCTATTTCTTCGGTCCAATGAGACTTAGCACCTGCGCTCTTAAAATAGGGCCCTTAGACTTTTTGAACAGAGAGAGAAACAGAAGGGCTTGAAAAGAGAAATGGGTATAAAATAAGGTGAGGACAACAAATAGTGCAGTTGAATGGGGAGGATAGAGTTATAAGGCTGCTAGAAAGAGGATGCGGAGGATGAAAGGATGGAGAAAATGTGCATGCGCCTGCTGCCCTGCCCTTGACCCCCTCTTCCTGTGTGGCACTTCCTCTGCAGTGCAGGGCTGCAAACAACTACGATGATCTCATTCTGCAGGGGCCACCACCAACACCACACACACACACTATTCACTCTAAATAGGGAGAGGTTCAGGTGTCTGCCTAATGCCCGTTGCGTCTCATGTCCGACTGCCCCCCATGTCACAAAAGCACACAGCTGCCACTGAGTGGCGAGATGTAGATACTACATCTTTACAACACCAACATTGATGTTATTATTTATTCTATGGCCCACATGCAACCATTTAGAGGCTCCAAACGTCTGAGACCACATTGAAAATCTGTGATTTCATTCATTTAAACCTGGAAATAAACAAAGTATGCAGAAAAATGTAATGCAAAGAAAAGTTTCATATAAAATAAAGAAGAAATATTTGAGACTCTGCACTATTTCTAGTTCACAAAATCAAACGTAAGCAAATTTGGGACATTGACCATGTTAACTTCTTTGTACAGAAGGACAGATTTCCTTGCTTACGTTGAAGCTTACAAGATCAGAACGTTCTCAAATCATGCTGCAAAACATGGATCCTCTGGTGTTGTACAAACCTGTTAAGTCCACGTCAGTTTGAGCACAAGCTGGAGAACATAACAAATACTAAATAATGATGAAATTCATGCACATTTTTCAGTTGATATTTTCCCTTAAATTGTTTATGCTGAAAACATTGTTTGTAAAATCAAAAGAGTACCCCATATAATCATTTTCACTAGTGGTCTCTGACTTTTGGGCCCTATTGTATGTGTTTGTAGACCAAGGCCCTGACGAAGTTAGATATCACCGCATGTATTCATTTTTAAGAAGAAACGGTCCAATACTCCTACTTACTTTAAAAGAAAAAATCTTTAAACACCACCAACAATTTGTTCACTTTATTGGAGGATTGCACTATTGAGTGTACAAATATAACAATATATACAAATTCATATATTTGACAATAATTTAAATTCAATGTACAGTAGTTTGAAGTCATAAGGGGGTCGTTGATGTCATGTTTACTTTACCAATTATAATATCCATATATCAAATAGTTTTGTTCTCAACCATTTTTTTTCTTCACCACAGAAATAGTATGTACAGGATCTATAAAAAAAATCTGCTTTAGCTGACAATTATTTAAAATTAATATCTGTTGCTGAATCTCATTAAAAAATGTCATATTGGACCAAAGAAATCCAAAGAAAAAAATATGTATGAATCGAACCTAATTTTTTGTGCCATTAAGAGTTTTCTGCATTATTTTCATGACAATTAAGCACATTCTTGTGCTTAGTGCTTACTTGTCATAAATGCTAAACAAAACTTTCTTCAATTTATTCTTTTATGTTTTTCTTTTTTGATATTAAGGTGAAATATGACCCGGCACCTGCTACACTCGCCAATGGTGTTGTTTTTATTTATTTTATCTGAACATCTTTGTAGCCCCTTTTTCAGGCTAAGTCCCACAGAAGAGCAGCTATTGTGTAGCAATTCATAATTATAGGAAATTCTTGGAATAGTGCATGTTGTTTTTCTCAAGAATCAGTCTATTCATCTAACTGAGGAAGTATTGTTTCATCAGGGTGTACGTCTTTGCACGAGCACTCGGTCACACATGCACAAGTCTCTGTACAATATAAATAATATATTCAGCATTATTTCAGTTTAAGATTTTCTTTCGACAAAAATGTACAACTGCACTATTGTTGGATGAAGCCGACACTGTGGGCGCACTTGACCTGTTATCGATTGCGCCGCTTGTGTTGGGGTGTGAGGTTGTCAAGGATACATGGGCAGCAGTGGGTGATATGTTGCAGGGAGGGGTTGTCGAAGTTGAACGGAGGATGGAACTGCTCTTGAAAGTACTCAGGCGGCAGGTGAGGAATACTTGATAGAGAGAGAGAGAGAGAGAGAGAGAGAGAGAGAGAGTTAAGATCTAGTGCACTATTGACATGCAATCATCCACATATATGCACCAACACAACGACACAAATTGGATGGTTTATAAGAAAAATCACAAGAGTTTAATGCAGAACTAGGTGATCTAAGTGACAATCAGCCATTGTATAAAGGATAGTTCACCCAAAACTAAAAATACTGTCTCTCATGCCATCCCAGATATGCATGACTTATTTTCTTCTGCTGAACACAAATTAAGAATTTAACAAGAATATTTCAACTCTGTAGGTGAAAAAACAAGTGAAAAAAACTCTCCGAACAAGTGAAAAAAAAGTGAATGGTGACCAGAACATTGAAGCTCCAAAAAGCACATAAAGTCAGCATAAAAGTAATCCATAAAATGCCAGTGGTTAAATACATATCATCTGAAGCGACATGATAGGTTTTGCTTTAAATCTCCACCTTTGGCAAGCCAAACCAGAAGGTGGCGATTTGTACGAAGAACGTGAATCGCCCCAAAAAAAAAGAAAAAAGGAATTTTATCTGGATATTTTTCTTTTTCTCACCCACACCTTTCATATTGCTTCTGCAGACATGAATTTAAACACTGGAGCCGTACGGATTACTTTCGTGCTGCCTTTATGTGCTTTCAAAGTTATGGCCACCATTCATTTGCATTGTGAGGACCTACAGAGCTGAGATATTCTTCTGAAAATCTTCATATATGTGTTCTGCAGAAGAAAGAAAATCATACACATCTGGGATGCCACTAGGAATGAGAACATTTTCATTTTTGGGTGAACTATCCCTTTAAATATTCTAAATATTCATTGAACAACAGTTAGTTCCAGTTCCCAAAAGTGATTGGCCAAGCAGCGTTCCAATAGTGCTGATATTCAGTATAACATATATACATTTTCAATGCCATTTTTATACCCTTTTTTTGTCACTGTTTGATCAGCTGCAAACTCACTCTCAAGTGATGTTTGTTTTTTTTGTTTTTTTGCGCGAGCCTCATTTGCTTTGCATTCAACAAAGTCTTGAGGAATAATAAGGAATAAATAAGACACATTTCAAACCATATGCTGTTAATTTAATTTTAGTTCTGTGAAATTCAAAAGGAGAATATTTGAAAAATCTTCACACAGCTCTTTTAATAACATGGTACCAGAAATTATAACATTTGTTCTCCCTGAAGTACAAACAATAGAATTATGCATTTCTTTTGGGATTTTATGGGTTCTTTTTGATCTTATTTACATATAAATGTCTTGATTTCACCATTCATTCAAGCACACTTTTGTAACTTCACTACAGTAAAAAAACTACACTTCTTAAAAAATATGAAGAAAATATAAGAATATGTCATGTATTGGGGCAGAATGCTGCCATCTGGTGGAAAAAGAAAAATAACATGACTTGAAAATCATGGCTGCGGTGTTCTATACAGCCACTTACTGTGTAATAATTCAACATTTTATCACAAGATAATTTGGATATAAAGTCAGGGTTGTGGAGTAATGAAATACAAGAAACAGGATAAGTATTTAAATACAAAATATAAGTAACTGTATTCCACTACAGTTACAATTTAAATAATTGGTATTTAGAATACAATTACATTCAAAAAGTATTTTGATTACTGAAGAGATTACTTTGCATTTTATTGTTATTTATTTAATTTAATATTTAATCCTTTCAGATGGAAAACATTTATACATACAAATGATGTGATCCAAAGTGCTTTTGAACAGTGATGAAACACTTTCTTATGATGTGTTACATTCATACGAGCAGACAGAGAAGTAATTTTGAAGTAAGTTTGGAGCAGAAGAAATAGAAATAAACCTTGTGTAAACTGTCAGCTTTACGCTAAGCTAAATTATATTTCTAGCCATTTTACATTCACATGTTACCAGACACGATCATATTTTGTTGTGTACTGTATGTTTGCACTCTGCATGGTTTATAGTCTCACCCCTTCATTTCTGTGTGTGTTTGTTCTGAAATGCGACTTTTGAATCCTCAAAATATTCTCTCTGTTTTTTAGACTTTCCCATTCATTTCCTAAGGCTGGTCAATTTTAACCACAAATAGAAAAGGTAACTTTTTTTAACCACCACTTAGACTTATCAAATCAAGTCCAATTGTGCGTGTTCAGATGGCAAGTGGAGGAAAAGTCATCAAGTATTGTACTGCTCAGATCAAGGAAACCATTTTACTGCATCGGAAAAAGTGATTTTGGTATAATATGACTAAATGGTATAGGAAGGTTCATGTTATCCTCCACAAAGGCTGAGCAGATACCATTGTACTGACCGACTTAGGTAGTCCATGGACACAGTGATCCGGTCAGAAGGCATTACACTGGCACTGTAGAACTTGTTTTGGAAACCCAGAGACAGGATCAGCTGTAACCGTACAGAAAACAGGACTGTTATCACCAAATAGCGACAAGGCTAATCTGAATTGTCTTATTACTGAAATGTCATATCTTCAAATATCTGACATTTTCATGTTCCAGATGCATGCGCTGACCTGACTCGGTCCGTTTCCAGATTCTTGACTGCCCCAGTTCATGGACACATTAAAACCATTCCAGCCTATGGAAGATATTCATATCAAATCAAATCACTTTATTGTCACACTACTGTGTACACGAGTGCAACAGTAGGTGAAATTCTTGTGTGCAGTTCCGAGCAACATTGCAGTAATGACAGTGACGAGACATAAACCACTTTACAATAACAACATATTTACACAATACAATTTACATAACAAAATGTACACATACCTACACAACAATTTACATATCAAATGTACACAATACACACAATGTAGAATACACATACACTAGATAAGGGTATAAATATATATATATATATATATATATATATATATATATACGCTAACTGAATTGGGAGCGAGAATATATTGACAGAATGAGGATTAATAAAGTGCAGTGCTGATTGTTTATCGTGAGAGATCATGTGTTCAGAAGTCTTATTGCATGTGGGAAGAAGCTGTCATGTAGTCGGGTGGTGCGGGTCCTGATGCTGCGATACCGCCTGCCTGATGGAAGCAGTGAGAGCAGCCCATGACTCGGGTGGCTGGAGTCTTTGATAATCCTCCGAGCTTTATTCACACACCGTCTGTTATATATATCCTGGAGGGAGGGAAGCTCACCTCCGATGATGTTTCTGGCAGTTCGCACCACCCTTTGCAGGTCTTTGCGTTTGTGGGCGGTGCTATTGCCGTACCAGGCGGTGATGCAGCCAGTCAGGATGCTCTCTACAGTACTGCTGTAGAACCGTGTGAGGATGTGTTGGTTCATTCCAAACTTCCTCAGCCGTCTCAGGAAGAAGAGGCGCTGGTGAGCCTTCTTCACAACGGCCTCAGTGTGGACGGACCATGTGAGTTCCTCAGTAATGTGGACACCGAGGAACTTGAAGCTGCTGACTCTCTCCACCGGTGCTCCATTAATGGTGATGGGGCTGTGTTCTCTGTCTTTCTTCCTGAAGTCCACCACAAGCTCCTTGGTTTTACTGACGTTGAGGGAGAGGTTGTGCTCCTGACACCAGCGTGTCAGAGTGTGCACCTCCTCTCTGTAGGCTGTTTCATCATTGTCAGTGATCAGACCTACCACCGTCGTATCGTCAGCAAACTTAATGGCATTGGAGCTATGTGTCGCCACACAGTCATGTGTGTAAAGGGAATACAGGAGTGGGCTGAGAACACAGCCCTGCGGGGCTCCAGTGTTGAGGGTCAGTGATGAGGAGATGTTGCTGCCCATTCTAACCACCTGACGTCTGCCTGACAGGAAATCCAGGATCCAGCTGCACAGCGAGCTGTTTAAGCCCAGAGCCCGGAGTTTCTCATCAAGCTTGGAGGGCATTATGGTGTTGAATGCTGAGCTGTAGTCTACAAACAGCATTCTCACATACGTGTTCCTTTTTTCCAGGTGGGATAGAGCAGTGTGTATTGTAGATGCAATGGCATCATCAGTGGAGCGGTTGTTACGGTAGACAAACTGCAATGGGTCCAAAGAGGTGGGCAGAACAGAGCAGAGCAGATGTGATCTCTGATCAACCTCTCAAAGCATTTGCTGATGATGGGGGTGAGGGCAACAGGACGCCAGTCATTTAAGCAAGTGATTTTGACTTGCTTCGGTACAGGCACAATGGTTGATGTTTTGAAGCATGTGGGGACTACAGACAGGGAGAGGGACAGGTTGAAAATGTCCGTAAAAACACCAGCCAGTTGGTTCGCGCATGCTCTGATGACGCGGCCCGGAATGCCGTCTGGACCCGCGGCATGGCGAATGTTCACCCGTCGAAAGGATCGGGTTACATCCGCAACAGAGACGGAGAGTGAACCATCATCTGTAGTATCGGCCGCGAGTGCTCTCTCCGCGAGGGCGGTGTTGTTGTCCTCGAAACGAGCATAAAAAGTATTAAGCTCGTCCGGGAGAGAGGCAACGGTGTTCATGGCGGAGTTTTTATTCTGTTTATAGTCCGTGACGGTGTTAATTCCCTGCCACATACTTCTGGAGTCAGTGGTGTTGAACTGTCCTTCAATTTTGTGCCTGTACTGGCGTTTTGCTGCACTGATGGAGTTACGGAGGGCATAACTGGCTTGTTTACGCTCCTCCGCGTTCCCAGAATTAAAAGCGGTGGGTCCGCGCAGTAAGTGCTGCGCGAACATCGCCGTTAACCCAGGGTTTCTGGTTGGGGTAGATCCGTATAGTTTTCGTCGGAACAACGTCCTCTACGCACTTCCTGATGAAACACGTTACGCTATCAGCGTAAACCTCGATGTCGTCATCGGAGGCAGACCGGAACATCTCCCAGTCCGCGTGATCAAAACAGTCCTGTAGCGCAGAGTCTGATTGGTCCGACCAGCACTGGATCGTCCTGAGGGCGGGTGCTTCCCGTTTCAGTTTCTGCCTGTAAGCGGGCAGAAGCAGAACGGAAGAGTGGTCGGATTTGCCAAATGGTGGGCGGGGGAGGGATTTGTAGCCATCCCGGAAAGGAGAATAGCAATGATCCAAAACCCGGTCCCCTCGTGTGTTGAAGCTGATATGTTGGTGGTATTTTGGTGCTATTGTTTTAAAGTTGGCTTTGTTGAAGTCCCCGGCAACAATGAACGCAGCCTCAGGGTGCGCGGTTTCCTGCTCACTTATGCTCCCATACAGTTCCCTAAGTGCCCGGTCTGTGTCGGCTTGTGGGGGGATGTACACAGCAGTGATAATGACCGCTGTGAATTCCCTCGGTAGCCAGAATGGTCGACACAGAAGCATGAGATATTCCAGATCAGGAGAGCAGAAAGACCTGATAAAACGTACATTCCTCTGATCACACCATGATTTGTTGATCATAAAACATACACCTCCACCTCTGCTTTTACCTGAGAGGTCTTTCGCTCTGTCCGCTTGGTGCACGGAGAAACCTGTGGGTTTGAGTCTGGAATCTCAGCGGACATCCAGGTTTCCGTAAGACAGATAACGCAGCATTCTCTCGTCTCTCGTTGGAAAGAGATCCGCGCTCTCAGCGCTTGTTGTCCAGAGACTGAACATTTGCCAGTAGTATACTGGGTAGCAGGGGGCAATTTGTGCGACGTCTTACTCTGATGAGAACGCTGGCTCTTTTTCCTCTTTTCCTTCTGCATTTCCGCGGCCGGGCAGCCCAAACAAAGGGCTCCGCTGGTGTGTTTGTAAACCGCGGGTAGGCATTGAGGAATTTGAAGTCTGGTTTTCGGTGTGTGATTGCCGAACCAATGTCCAAAAGCGTTTGTCTGTCGTACACAATAAGGCAGACAACATCCAAGACAAAAAAACACAGAACTGTAAACAAAACAAACAATAAACTGCAGTGTTTTGATGGAGCTCGCGACGCAGCAGCCATACTCGGCGCCATCTTGATATGAACAATCGAGTGGTCTCTGTTGTAATAATAAACCTGTAGTATCCAAAATTAAATCAATATAAATGATCTCACCTGTGGGATTAGCTGAATCTCCTAAAAAAACATGATTTAAAAAAACATGATTATAGTTAACATTTATAGACACAAGATACTAAAACATAAGAAATTTAATAGAAATTGTGTGGTGCAAAATACACTTTAGACTGCAATTATTTCCATGGTTTATTTGGACATTCTCCATTTAAAATACCTTGAAGTATGTAGATACCTTGATATCTTCACGCACTAACATGATGACATAAATGGTATGTATACAGCTGACATGAAATACATTTTTGAAAATTGTCCTGCAGTGTGACATGCACTTCTTCATCTAAAATTATTTTAATTACTTTCCAAATTTTTTTTTTTTACTTATTATACAGGTCGTTTTAACGACCTTATATTAACTGAGATAGTAAAACTGAATATTTGTACTTATAACATAAACAAGCAATGAATTATAGTATTCTGATAAATGAATATTTACTATGAATAATAAATGCTGTGATAAATCATTGTTCATTGTTATTTCATGATACTAATGCATTAGCTAATGTTAATGAATATAAACTTATTGTAAAGTCAAGTGTTGCTGAAATTATTTTCATGAAAATATACATGTTTTCTATTATTTTTAATAAATTAACTTTACATTTATGTACCACAGTGGAAAAAAACATCATCTTCCAGAAAGCTACACTGTGGTGGCCACTGTATTGGAAAATGTTTCATGGCACAAAAACTGTGCTAATTGTTTTGACAGTACTGAACTTAGTTTAGAGAAATATGTATAATGAGTTGAGGAAAAAATGCATTATGCATATCAAAGAATATATTTTTGTCACAAAACTTGAGTTGGACTAGTAAAATTCCTCTGTTGTCACGGTGTTGAATTTCAATTAAATAAATTCCTCCCCCTGACATTCTAATTCAGCATCCTTTGGGGTGTTTCTAATTCAAATCATCTCTTAAATGGAAAAGGAACCAATTCTGAAATTCAGAATTTTGCCCAGCCCTGCTGCTCACTTTACTTTAGGATTTTATTTTGACTAAGGGTATACCAAAAGAGGAAGAATACCAGTTCATCATAACATGAAAGCTTTTTAAGTTATTGTTATAGATTTTTTATAGAATATACTGTACAGTAAATCATATTATCTACTACTGAGCCAGAAGAGTGCACCCACATGACTGTCCAAAGGGAATCTGGCTCTGTTCAGAAGGAGTGTTGTTATTTAGAGAGAGCAGTAGACATCCATTGGAAAGCATGAAGTCATCTATCCTGTTGGAGCTCCAGAGGCCCAGCAAACACAGTGTATGGTTGCAGAACCTCTGCGGGACCTCCACCAGAGTGGCCAGCCTGCCTGCATCACCTCTCCACACAGCTACATTCAGCCCCTCCGTGTACACCACCGCACAGCGACTCATAGAGGTGCAGTGCACTGCAAAGCCCTGCTCCCCTACATGCAATACTCCTGTCAAACAGCAGAGGGAGCTACATTAACAAGGTGTTCAGACACCTTAAACATTAGAGTGAAGTCTTTTAGGTTTGAACACCCTTGACTGAATTTAGGTGATCATGATCTTAAAAACAGTTTAGATTTTTTTTTAAACTTTATTTCCATACTCAAATTGACACTAAACAGACCACCCCACCCCCCATACATCCCAGTGGTCAGACATTGAATAACAACAAACACACATATAAACAAACAGTCCAAAGAAAATACTCAATGACATTAAAAGACATAACCCTCTGGGTAGCTCATACCTTAATTATCTCGCCAAGCTCCTCCGAGGTTATCTCAGAATCAAGAGAATTGTTTTGCTCAGTCGTCAGTTTAGGAAGTTCTAATGGCTCCACAAAGTTCTTTGCACGTTAGGTGCATAACTATTAGCCAAAATAAGACATTGTCCCTGAATTTTAGCTAAAACAATAATGACTCTTCCTAATTTATCTTCACTCTGTTTGAGACAATTGAATTGTAGATGTTTACTTATCAATGTAATGACTCCCCTGCTCTTACTTGAGCCAGCACTGTAAAAAAAAAAATGCCCACCCCATATCTTTCACCTTCCTGCGGAGAAAGGTGCATTTCTTGAAGAACCACTATATCATATTTCTTACGCTTAAATAACCTTCCTTCTATTTATGGGGTGCCCCAACCCATTCACATTCCATGTGGTGAGAGACAATCCACTCATATTAACATTTGACATTTTGAGATCATGAGGTGTATCCATTGTGGGCACTCACAACCCACAATAATTTGCTTCAACGGAAATGTCTAAAATAAAATTACGCCAATTTGCACATATGTATATGATGTTCAAATGCAAGTAATGTTAATTCCCAAGTTGAAGAACCTCAGTAGATGGGTGCAGAGTATATAAAATGTATAATTATAGTAATATATAATTAAAATAAAGTATTACACTAAAAGTACACCTGTAAAATCTATTTTCTTTTCTCTTTACATCATTATAACTCTCCTAAAATGTGCCTCATTCATTCCCTTCTAGAGGGACTTTGTTTCCTTCTCTCTCAATGCACTCACACGTTAATGAGTGACGTGTTGTCATAGCAACCATGTTACGTTCCGTTTCTGTTTGTCCTACGAAGGCCATCTCTTTAAACAAGGCTTGACTAAAGGAGGACGCTCGGTATATTGCAGCCTTCAAAGGATACATCCTACCTAGCACGTAGACTTTCAAATGAGACACAGCCTCTGTCTCGTTTTTAAGGCTGCGTCCTCCAGAGGTTGCGTCCTTTGAAGGCTGCAGTATACAGAGCAGTTAGTCTTTATGAAAATTAAACATTGTTTACTACAGAAACTATAGTTTAACCATGGTATTTACCATGGTTACTCCAATATTACTAAATTGGAAATGGAATTCAATACGTTGAAAATGGAAACGTATTGCAAGGGCATGCAAAACTATTAGAAAGGGCCCCATAAGATGAACAACTGTGAGTAGATGACAGGATTTTTAAATTATCCCTCACACAGTAGGCACTTTATAAAGAAATAATAACCTTGAAAACTGTGGACAAAGGATAAATTATTTCCCTTTGCAATTACCAATTATTTCTGGAGGCAAGTTCTTTGCATCTGCGATATTCTGTTCTTTATGTCCCGGAGTTGTATTTACATATATGGATTTCTAAAGAGTAATTACAAGTAGACAGCCATCCAAATAAAAGCAGCGAGAAGTCCGGTGTGATGTAGGTAGGACTGGAGTAGATGTCTGTCCAGGTTGACACAGGTTAAGCCCAGTATCTGTTAGTCCTCCATGTCTTCAGCTGGGGCTCACAGCAAACCTGCAATAAAAACAACACAATTCAAACGTAGCCATGTTCATTTCAAAGTATCAAATCTTATCTGGTCACAGGAGAATTCCAATAACTGTAACAACTATTTTGATGATTTTAATCTCCCTACAATGGTTTTTGTATCCTGGGGGACTTTCCTTCTTCAGCAGAATCAAAATGAAGATTTTTATAAGCAGATTTCAGCTCATTTAACAATGCAATGCATACAAATGGGTGTCATTGGGCTTCTGGCTGTTTGACAGTCCAAAATGCATATTTAGGCAGCATACAAGTAAACCACAAGACTCCAGTCAATCAATTAATGTCTTCTGTAATAGGTATGTTTTGTAAAACAGATAGGTTTGTGTTAAAAATAAAGAGATTATTAAAACTTTATTAACTTAAAAAATATCTTCCTGCCAGCAGTCCACGCATCAGTGACAGAAGTGCAATAGCAAAGTCAGAAGCACACTTTGTACACAACAGTGGAATGAACGTCACGCGAGAGGTAATTTCAAACAGAAATACAGCACTGGGTGGAAGCTAGGGCTGGGTGATATGGCAAAAAAAAAAAAATACAATCTCGATTTCTTTCAAACTTAAGGACGATTTACAATTTTCAATTAGAGTTTCCTACATTTTAAGGTATTTTTCAAAAAAGTAACTCCAACATGATTAAAATAACATGTTCCTTATTAGAATGCAAGGCAACTTGGTTAATAAAATCTTCTTTATTATTATTATTATTATTATTATTATTATTATTATAGAAAACAAAGGTGTGTAACAGAAATGCACAAAAAAAGTGAAACACAAAGTTGTCAACAAGCGTAAAGTAAAATAAATTAAAATATAATTCATTTTAAATAACACTTTTGTTCAGAAATAATAGTATAAAATCATCAGCAGAGGGCTCGAGTCGAGCACTGAGTGCGCGCAGCCTAATATTTCGAACCACGCGTCTTTGAATGCGCATGCGCCTGGAATTATTTGCACTAATTGGTGAATCCACTAGGTGGCAATACTCACATTTGAGTCGTTGCTGGATGTTATTGCCAGCAAATAACAGGAAACAAAGGAGAGAAAAAACAGTCGTAGTGCGCATGCTCCACCGCCAGTGTACGCGTGCACCGTCAAATGGAGCATACTTTGTGTGCGTTCGACTGTATACAGATACTGAGCGTTCGCATCAAAATCAAAGTATACTTGTGGCTTTATTAATTTTCTATGAAGAAAAAAAAAGCATTTTCCTAAATTAATGAGGTATTTTATGTTCTTGTCATTTTAAAGGAATATTCCAGGTTCACTACAATTTAACCTCAATCGACAGTGTTTGCAGCATAATGTTGATTACCACCAAAAATGTATTTGTGGGAGGGCGGAGGGCGGGGCCGGGTGGTGATTCTACACGCCAGGTCCCTTATCAGGCTAATCAGGCCGACTGCAGAGGATGGTGTGGGAGAGAGAGATCCTTTACGGGCATGTCCGTCATGTGTGTGTTTTTGTCTTTTGTTTAAGTTTATCATTAATATATTATTTATATTGCCAGGCCAGTTTTTGCCGCCTCCTTTCCATTGAACTGCGTTACAGTGTTGACTCATCCCTCCTTTTCTTTTTTTTAAATTTCACCCTCTTTTCTCCCCAATTTGAAATGCCCAATTCCCACTACTTAGTAGGTCCTTGTGGTGGTGCAGTTACTCACCTCAATATGGGTGGTGGAGAACCAGTCTCAGTTGCTTCTGTTTCTGAGACAGTCAACCTTATCATGTGGCTATGCTTTATATGACACCATGGAGACACAGCACATGGAGGCTCATGCTACTCTCCACTATCCATGCAACTTATATAGTATCATTTTCTATATTATAGTATATTTTATGTCAAACATAAAAAAGGTACTTATATAGAATAGACTGAGCATGATGAATCCAGGAAAAAGAATATGAGGCTGTGAGGTCTACATGACTATGCTGTGAGAAACACAGTGCACTCAGCTGTGACAGACACAATTGTACAATGCAGAATTGAGCATTTCTCAAGCACTGAATAGCACAGCCAGTAGTCAAAATTACTTTATTATGCTTAAACTGTTCTATTCTATTTACTTAATGTATACTTTCATAATAAATTAATTTAAAAGGATATTTAAGAAAAAAGACTGATTGATGGCCAGAATTCCACCATTACAGAGAAAAAAAGCACACCTATTGGACAAAATGAGAAGAGAGGTGTGCTTATGAGGTGATTCATGATAACAGAAGTGTATAAAGATGACCGTTTGGAATGAGAGAGTCAGCTGGACAGCTGGCATCTCACCAAACAACAATCTAGCAAAGAACGTGACACAAGGAAGGCATTAAATGGGCAATTCATTAGTGGAGCAATAAGTGCTGCTAGCACTCTAATTAGTGGCGTGATCAGCGTTTCATGGGAACAATCAGTGTTCCCATGGAAATACTGATCACACATGCCAACAGCACCAGAGACACATGAGGGAGAGAAATAACTAAACAAACAGAAAAGATAGACAAAGTCACCGGAACAATGACAGATATAAACTTTACAGCTCAAATCATACACAAGCTTTAATAGAAGAATTAATGGAAGTACTTTTATAAAATTATAAGCTTCATAATTAGGTGTTTAAACCCTCCAAAAATTGGCTCCATTCACTTAATTTTTTAATGTAATTTTTTTTATTTTAATGAAAAGGAGGGACGAGTCTAAATAATTTTTTTTTGGTAATCTATGCCACAATTGCTGTCGATTGAGCTAAATTGTATTGAACCCAGAACATTCCTTTAAGGGTTATGATCAGCAGGCTTACAAAATAAAGTACAAAGTAGTATTTATTTATATGATTGTAAGTGTACATATATTTCCATTGACATCTGTTGTTTTCATTCATGCATTTACAAATCCTCTCTGGTTATATACTATAGCTTGCAAAGTTGTACATTTTTAATCAATGCCTTAACCATTTAGTGATGATTTGGCTCTGTTGAGGAGTTCCTCCCTAAAAAGAAAAGACATCAATCACAGTGAAACTATATACGCTGAACAAAAATATAAACGCAACATGTAAAGTGTTGGTCCCAAATTTTCCATATGCACAAAAAGCTTATTTCTCTCAAATTTTGTGCACAAATTTGTTTACATCTCTGTTAGTGACCATTCCTCATTTACCAAGATAATCCATCCACCTGACAGGTGTGGCATATCAAGAAGCTGATTAAATGTGATCATTTCATAGGTGCTCATGTGCTGGGGACAATAAAAGGCCACTAAAAAATTTGCAATTTTGTCACAAAACATTGCCACAGATGTCTCAAGTTTTGAGGGAGCATGCAATTGGCATGCTGACTGCAGGAATGCCCACCAGAGCTGTTGCCAGAGAATTGAATCTGTATTCCCAGTCATGTGAAATCTATAGATTAGGGACTAATGAATTTATTTAAATTGACTGACTTCCTTAAATGAACTGTAACTCAGTAAAATCATTGAAATTGTTGCATGTTCCATTTATATTTTTGGTCAGTGTATTTCAACAGTGGGTCATTTCATAATAAAGTCAAGCCTCATTAATGTAAACCATATAATTATACAGAAATAACAAGTTATCCTACTACTACCACCAAATATCAAACATTATCTCCTTTAATTTCCTGTAAAATACAATACTCAAAGAATACCACTGTGTTTTTTGTTTGAGCCTCTTAGGGGTGAATTTACCACAAAGACAATCCCTTACAGAGTAGAAAAGAATATGTATATGAGGTCACGGGCCTTTCGGGTGATGACTTATATGTCTTCAAATGTGTATGAATATAAATAACCACACATGGTGAAAACCAGATGCACGTTAACCTTTATCTGAGTCATACACAGAATAATTAAATGGTAAATGGTCTGCACTTATATAGTGCCTTTTTAACCTTAGCGGTATTCGAAGCGTGTCTCACACACACATTCACACACCAATGACAGCAGAGCTGCCATGCAAGGCACTGGATAGCGGCCTACACAGGCCATGGCAGGCTAGCGCCTTGCATGGCAGCTCTGCTGTCATTGGTGTGTGGATGTGTGTGTGAATGGGTGAATGAGATACAGTGTAAAGCGATTTGAATGCCGCTAAGGTTAAAAAGGCACTATATAAGAGGACTTGTGAAGTGATGGATTGCATGTCTAGGTCATAAAACCTCACGAACGTGTTCTGTGAGGACAATCCTGCTGCAAAACATATATCCCGTAGGGATATACCATTTGTCCATGCCCAAGAGGAAGCCATGCCTCTAGCTGAATGCGTCTTTACGCCAATAGGGCATCTAACACACTCTGACTCAAAAGTGAGGGCGTTCTCATCAATGATCCAGTGAGAGTGCATTTGTTTGGAAACGGACATGCCTATTGTGCATCCTCCATAACAAACGAAGAGCTGATCTGACAGTCTAAACTGGCAAGTGCACTCCACATACATGTGCAATGCCTGCACAGGGCACATTAAATGCTCCTCGTCTGAATTAGATGGTGGAGAAGAGACAGCTTGTAGTTGCACTATCTGAGCACTGAAGGGCGTGGAAAGCACCTTAGGCACATAGCCTCTTTTGGGTTTGATGGGGATTCTACTGCCTCACTCACCTAAGGAACTTTATGATCAGATCATGTCTGCATATAGAGGAACCGGCCTCTGGGGTGTGAATTGCTAATATGGTTGCCACATAGACCAAGCGTTGATGGAGTAAAACCTGCATCCAACCGATCTTGAAGGAATAAAAGGATCTCTGTTATGGCATCCACTCCCAACGGGGCTTGGGACATGGAGTACCAAAGAAGGCAGTTGGCTGTCTCTGCAGAGGTAAATAGGTCGACTTCTGGGCAAATTCGTCTTTGCCAAACATTTCCCAAATCCTCAGAACAATCTCAGGATGAAGTCTCCATTCCCCCACCATCGGTCCCTGGCGCAACAGCATGTCTGCTCCCCAGTTAAGATGGCCCGGAAGATATGTCGCACACAGGGACGGGAGATGGTGTGTGCTCCACACGAGGAGGCATTGCGCCAGACACATCACTGGTAGCGATTGAGTGCCACCCTGGCGATTTATGTGTGCTACCACTGACATATTGTCTGACTAAATCAGAAGATGATGATTCACTATATCGGAATGGAAAGCTTTCACTGCTAAGAAGATGGATATCATTTCCAAGCAGTTGATGTGCCATGCCCATTTTTCAATCGTCCAAGTGCCGAAAGCCAGGCGTGTATTGCACAGTGTGCCCCAACCCTTGATGGATGCATCCGTGATCACCACTTTTCATCTGAAAACCTGACCCAGCATCACACCCTGCTCTTAAAGGTTTGGAGCTGTCTTTGGTGCTAGAACTGCCAAACAGCAGAGAGTCATGGTGAGGCACACGTGCCCCTGACACCAGGCGTGACTCGGTACATGGTGTTTGAGCCAGCACTGGAGAGGACTCATGTGTAAAAGACCTAAGGGTATGATGCTATAAGATGCTGCCACAATAAAACCCAGCATTTTCTGAAAAGACTTTAGTGGAAATGCTTTCCCCAGTTTGAACTGAGACAGACACTGGTGAATGGTCTGGACACACTTGCTCATGAGGTGCGCACACATGCTCATGTATTCGAGTCGAACCCCCAAAAAGGAGATTTGTTGGCTGGGAGAAAGTGCGCCCAGTTGACATTGAGGCTCAGGCTATTCAAATGGTGAAGTATCAAGTCCCTGTGCTCGCATAGCAAAGTCTCTAATTGGGCAAGTAATAGCCAATTGTTGAGGTAATTCAGAATGGGAGACAATCCGAAGGGAAGGACTTTGAATTGATATGTCATCCTTTCGAACGCAAATCTCAAGAACAGCCTGTGATGCAGTACAATTTGGATATGAAATTATGTGTCCTTTAGATCCTTTAGAAAAGTGTCCTTTTGATGCAAACCAGTCTTGTGGGCAGATGTGCAATAAGATCTGTTTCTGAGTTAACATTTGAATGGCCGTTCTGTTCAAGTGTCACTGATCTAAAATAGTCCAAAGCCCACTGACTTTCTTCAAAAAGAAAAGGTAGCAGCTGTAAAACCATTCTGGAGAAATTATGTCTGAGCGCCCGCTTATATAGGGCTAATGCGTGTCTAAAGGGGCGGGGCTCAAACATTATTGCCAACCATAAGATTCCCATTATGATACAAGGCCTTCAACTAGGTCGTGGAAAAGTTATTTCCCCACAGCGTTCACTGCAATGTCAAGAGAACTGAATCCATAGGGAACACAGTCTTTTTGAGAAAGTAATGACAGTTTTAACATCTATTCACCTTCTGTGTTATTGACTCACCATGCAGGCATCATTGGACATTCGCGAGCAGAAGTCAGATTAATGAATTAACTAAAGTTAATGTTTAGAAAACATGAAAATTCTAAGTGTGAAACTAATCATGTTGAGGTTGCCAATCTCCAATAACTGAAATGAGTCCAACATGGTGAATTATCTATTATAAATTTACCTCGGTTACCTGTACACAAACATGCCATTTAAATTTACAAAATGACAAAGCAGGAAAGTTTTTAAAACACTGCGGGATAAAACATTTAATCTATAAAGTGATACTCAATGACATGCGCAAGCCACTGTGTAAAATTATGAATAAAAATATATTTACGCTAAACTTTTCCAAGAGACTGTCGACTGACAGTTGGCCTCTGAGATTCAAAAGTTGCGCATGTGCAGGTGTGACTGTCTGGCAGTGTTTGTGGACGAATTCCAATCAAAAGTGCCCTAAACTCACTCCAAAGGACAGAGCTCTTGATCTGGGCTCTTTGAAGGGAGTATTTTTCTTACATTAGTTGGGAGCGACACTATGAGTGGTGTCCCCTTCTCGCATTGCCCTTCTAGGGGTGCAAAAATGCATTCTGGAAACACCCTATGTGTCCGGTCACTGAAGTCCCTTGAACGTCATTTTCAGAACATTTTGCCCAGATGAAAATGGGACCTGTTGCACACGTCAAAACTGTCCTGGGAACATCCTGCAACAAACGTTACAAAAATGGCCAAATGCTGACCTATTTATTATTTTCAGGATTTTATGTGTGTCCCTGTGTATATATATGATATATTTATTCAAAATAAATAATTTTATGTAAATATTTTATGATTTGTGTGCATCCCTCTGTTTGACTTACCAACCCGTTGCACTAATTTCTTAAATCTATAAATAATGTGATGTTGCTTTAATTGACATCACAAAGTGGAAATGACCTTGTAGCCATCAAGATCAAAAGCAGGCATGTACTGACATTCTTTTACTTTGTTTATTTGTTGCTTTTTCATGTTAGACATTGTCCGTCAAGCTCAAACCAACCACCCCGTCATGCAAAATAGATAGGGAAAAATGTTTTTATTACATTTTTTACATTATTAATGCAAAGAAAATTATATTTCAGATAGAACGCATTTTATGCTATGTGAGGAACTTGACCACACGTGAGATCTGCGGACATTTTGGGATGAAATTTAACACCCCGTCACATGTTTTATTGTGATGTGGTGGTAAGGGATGTGATGGGGTGGTTCTGCTTCCTGTTTGAATGTGAGAATGTGTGAAATCAAGGATTCTAATATTGGCTAATCAATTTATTTTCTGTTAACTTAACCCTGTTTGGTTCACTCACTCACACACTCATCACTCACTATCTCTTTCACTCACTCACTCACTCACTCACTCACTCACTCACACACGCATCACTCACTATCTCTTTCACTCACACACTCATTCACTCACACACGCATCACTCACTATCTCTTTCACTCACACACTCATTCACTCACACACTCACTCACTCACACACGCATCACTCACTATCTCTTTCACTCACACACTCATTCACTCACACACTCACTCACTCACTCACACACGCATCACTCACTATCTCTTTCACTCACACACTCATTCACTCACACACTCACTCACTCACTCACTCACACACGCATCACTCACTATCTCTTTCACTCACTCACTCATCACTCACAATCTCTTTCACTCACTCACTCATCACTCACTATCTCTTTCACTCACTCACTCATCACTCACAATCTCTTTCAGTCACTCATCACTTACTATATCTTTCACTCACTCACTATTTATTTCAGTCACTCATCACTCTCTCACTATCTCTTTCACTCTCTCACTCTCTTTCACTCACTCACTCACTCACTATCTATTTCACTCACTCTCTCACTATCTATTTCCCTCACTCTCTCATTCAGTCACTCATCACTCACTCACTCACTCTCTCACTATCTCTTTCAGTCACTCATCACACACTATATCTTTCACTCACTCACTCATCACTCACTATATCTTTCAGTCACTCATCACTCACTCTCTCACTATCTCTTTCACTCACTCACTCTCTCACTATCTCTTTCAGTCACTCATCACTCACTCACTTATTCACTCTCTCACTATCTCTTTCAATCACTCACTCACTCTCTCACTCAATATCTCTTTCACTCACTCACTATTCAATTTGCTTTATTGGCATGACAAAAAGTAAATTTTCACAAAAAGCACAAAAAGTATTCACTCACTCTCTCACTATCTCTTTCAGTCACTCACTATCTCTTTCAGTCACTCATCACTCACTCACTATCTATTTCAGTCACTCACTCACTATCTCTTTCAGTCACTCATCACTCACTCACTCTCTCTTTCAGTCACTCATCACTCACTCAAGAGATAGTGAGTGACTGAAGAGATAGTGAGTAAGTGAGTGAGTGAGTGAGTGAGTGATTAGTGATTGAAAGATAGTGAGAGAGTGAGTGAGTGATGAGTGACTGAAAGAGATAGTGAGTGAAAGATAGTGAGTGAGTGAGTGATGAGTGACTGAAAGAGATAGTGAGTGAGTGAAAGATAGTGAGTGAGTGATGAGTGACTGAAAGAGATAGTGAGTGAGTGAGTGAGTGACGAGTGACTGAAAGAGATAGTGAGTGAGTGAGTGAGTGAAAGAGATATTGCAAGAGTGACAAAGAGATAGTGAGTGAATGAGTGAGTGATGAGTGACTGAAAGAGATATTGAGAGAGCGAGTGAAAGAGACAGTGAGTGAGTGAGTGAGTGACTGAAAGAGATAGTGAGAGAGTGAGTGAGTGAGTGAAAGAGATATTGCAAGAGTGACAAAGAGATAGTGAGTGAATGAGTGAGTGATGAGTGACTGAAAGAGATATTGAGAGAGCGAGTGAAAGAGACAGTGAGTGAGTGAGTGAGTGAAAGAGATAGTGAGTGAGTGAGTGAAAGAGATAGTGAGTGAGTGAGTGAAAGAGATATTGCAAGAGTGACAAAGAGATAGTGAGTGAATGAGTGAGTGATGAGTGACTGAAAGAGATATTGAGAGAGTGAGTGAAAGAGACAGTGAGTGAGTGACTGACTGAAAGAGATAGTGAGTGAGTGAGTGAGTGAGTGAAAGAGATATTGCAAGAGTGACAAAGAGATAGTGAGTGAGTGAGTGAAAGAGATATTGCAAGAGTGACAAAGAGATAGTGAGTGAGTGAGTGAAAGAGATAGTGAGTGAGTGAGTGAGTGAGTGAGTGAAAGAGATATTGCAAGAGTGACAAAGAGATAGTGAGTGAGTGATGAGTGACTGAAAGAGATAGTGAGTGAGTGAGTGAGTGAGTGAAAGAGATATTGCAAGAGTGACAAAGAGTGAGTGAGTGAGTGATGAGTGACTGAAAGAGATAGTGAGTGAGTGAGTGAGTGAGTAAAAGAGATATTGCAAGAGTGACAAAGAGATAGTGAGTGAGTGAGTGATGAGTGACTGAAAGAGATAGTGAGTGAGTGAGTGAGTGAAAGAGATATTGCAAGAGTGACAAAGAGATAGTGAGTGAGTGAGTGATGAGTGACTGAAAGAGATAGTGAGTGAGTGGGTGATTAGTGATTGAAAGATAGTGAGAGAGTGAGTCTAATATACAAAGATATTATTAGAGAACATTGCTATTACATTCAATTTGTGAATGTAATAGCAATGTTCTCTAATAATATCTTTGTATCTTTTTCCATTAAATGCTCATCCAACCTTTTTGTACTCTTTGAGCAGCTTTTTTTTAGTAGTTTAGAGGGATGTATGGATGCGACTCTCCCGTTCACTGATGCTCGTTTCAGGTATTCAGAGCATGACCAAAGTTTTTCATTACATCACCAATTTTAATGTTTCCCCTCCCCCAGTTTTATAAAGGTTAAAACCAGCAGATCATATAGAGAAACACTTTGTCCATACCACCCTGTCACAGTGAACCACCGTGTCACATCAGTTACCACCCCATCACAGGGTCATTTTGTTAAAGTTTTATGGAAAGGAAATGAAATGTTACATAAATGAATGTTGAATGATGTTCTTGTTGTGTGGACTAATCAGATAAATTTAACTTTATTTGTATTTTTTTAAGTGAATTAGTTTTTTCATTACAAACAATGAGGCCATTGAAATGTCGAATTCATATTTCAAGATTAAAAATCTAAGAATAATTTTTTTTATTAAATTAAGGGACATTTTACTATTAGGAAAACATTTGATTTTAAAAATCTATTTCTTGTTTTACTATAATGACGTACATATTTTCCGTAAGGGGGTGGTACAAGAAAGGCTCCCTTGCCTGAATAAAAAGAATAATATTAATAAGGTATACATTTTTTGCCTTTGTGAGGTGGGAAAATATGTTCTTTTGAAGGATTAACATATCTTTCAAGTTGTACGTTTTTTTTTTTTTTTTCATTAAGTTTGTTCTTAATGAAAATTTTGAAAATGGCGAAGTGGAAATGGTACCCATTTGGTAGAATGACTGATTATTTCATATAACAAGTCTCTTTTCTTATTTATCTGGCCCACCATGTTAAAATAAATACATTTATGTACTTACATTTTTATCTGAAATACTAGGCCTCCTGAACAAAGCAGGCTTTAAGTTTAGCTTACAATGATTGTTTTTTTTTTAATCATCACAAATGCCTTATTTTACTGACAAAACGTTACTTTATCATTCAGATGCTTTTACCAATCTGCAAAATAAAACATTTATTGGGATTTATACCAGCAACTAATCCTGCACCTCAAATTTTAAGGTGTCTTCCTCAAGAGGACGCTTATCCGCCGAAAAAGCAGAATCCTCCAAAGGCCTTCATGCAAGACTCAGGACGTTTTTTACTTTTTTTTACAGGAAACATTTCCACACAAAAAGTATTCTTGTTTAAATCTACTAATTTCAAGAATTGGATGTATGATGCCAATGGAAATCCGCCCGCGTAATCTCCAGAAAATAATTAAAATACATTTAAAAAACAAATTCTTACATCGTAAGGACTGTTATTACAGCATCCTCAACAGCGCTGAGAAAAGTAACAGGTGCCACGTGACTACACATTATACGCGCCGCTTCAGAAGAGAAAGGGTAATAATTTACACATTAATAATTATACGAATGACCAATTAAATGATGATTCAAATGAAAATAAAAGCACATTATAAATGTAAAGTATTTTCTGTGTGGCAAAATTGCCCAATGTTGGTCGGGACATTTTCGATTACCTGAATGTTTCAGCCCTACCTAAAACTAAAACAAAGGCGATTTGGCGCGCTGGTGTGTGTGTGTCATACCGTTGGGGGAGTACATGTTTCCATTGATCATGGTATAAACATTTTACTAGCTAGTTTTGATTGTTGGCGGGTATTTTCAAATTATCCATAAACTCTGTTGTTACTTAAGAGACTAAACTACAGAGAGTATGACGTCAGTTTCGATGTTGTTGTGGGTATCAGTCTGGAAAGGTGTGTCATTACCAAAATTGCTGAGCTTTGATGGTGCCGTGCTTTATATCTTGGTCATCATGATGATACCTGTGGCCTATATGCATGTGACAAAGATGACATTTTCAGCATAATTACAAATCTGATACAATTTTTTATATGTATATATCATCCGGTGTAATGAGTATCCTGGTTGTGAAAAGATCAAGGACAGGGGGTTGGGCAACCTGTGTCCAAACCTGTTCACCTGGTTTTCTCTGTATACTTACAGAAAGAGAAGTGTTGTTGCCTTATTGAACGACTTTACCTGTAACATTGAATGCTCCATAACTGAATACATATAACGTCCATTTCTCTTTCATCATATTGTGCTTGTCATTCCACTACCTGTCTACTTTAAAAGATTCAAAGACTCTTTATTGACCTGCTATTGTAAAAATAAACATTTATACTCACGTATACCTCTATATGTATACATGTATACTCACTTTGTACATATGATAAGGCAATTCTAAGTATTTGAAAAATTAAATTACTATGTAGACCTACATAAAAGTATATTTAATTTAGAACAAAGTTTGCAGGTCTTCTTCAATTTGGTGCTTGTGTCACACTGGTTGCCTTTGGCACGTCATATAGGGTACAACAGGGCTAAATGCACATCTTATGGAAAATGTGCTTTTTCTGGTCACAAAGTGTCTTAAGAGTGAGAAAATACATTCGATGTACACTCGACAACGGTTTATTGCCCGTAATCCACCGTGGGGAAGATGTACGAGCTGGGGGTTTACTGCTTCCTTCACTCCAGCAATGTTTTATTTCATGTTGACTGTATTAAATTACTTTTTGACAAATCATTACTTGATTAAAATAACATAACAACATATAGAGACAAAACATACAGATACATTTTAAAATGTAATCTATTAATATTTATACAGAATTTTGCCATTAAGCTGAAGAATTCTTTATTTACTAAATAATTCACTGAGGTGATATTATTTTAACTTAGGAGACTGCTCACAGTGGAAATGATAATTCTGTGGATGAATGAAATATTCAGTTAAAACATGTAGGTTATGATAACTTTGGTGCTGTTTATGGTCAGATTAGAAATGCTACCCAGCTTGAACTGGAGTTTAAAGATACTAAAGAATAACATATAAATACAATAATGTGCATTTGATTAAACGTGTTTACACTTTATATTAGCATATTAGAAATGACAAACAGAATGAAGATTTATTGTATTAATATATTATATATTAAGAATAACAAGTAAGGCCCGTATTTTAAAAGTTCATATGTGACGTTGTTTCTGTGACAGCACCGGTGCTCGGTGTATATGCCAGCGTCCAAATTCACTCACACATTTTGTTCACTCACTACTGAGATATAGTCCACTCACTGCCATTCACTATATAGGAAAAAGGGAATGAGCGAACGATTTCAGACAGAGGTTATAACTTATCCATTGAGATGTGCTTCAGGCTGTAGTCTAGAAATGATGTTATCATTTTCATCTATAACATGTCTTCTGTAACATTGATATCATATACATGTTGTAACATGTTTATGTGAACCCAAAATGTTTATGTTGTTTTTTTGTATCAACACTAGTAAGAATCACTGGTGCCTGCATGTGATATAAGTTTATCTCATTTAATCTGAATAATTGTTTTTCAGTACTTTGGTGCAGAAATCTCAACTTCCAATAACATGAACCTAAGGGCGTAAGTTTACCTTGACAATTTTCCATTGCTCATGGTATAAATATTGTACTTGCTAGTTTTGATTATTTGGGGGGAGGAGCAGGGGATTTTCAAATTATCCATAAACTCTGTTGTTACTTAAGAGATAACACTAAACTACAGAGAGTATGACGTCAGTTTCGTTGTGGGTATCAGTCTGGAAAGGTGTGTCATTACCCAAATTGCTGAGCTTTGATGGTGCTGTGCTTTACATCCGGTCATGATGATGTGATACCTGTGGCCTTTATGCATGTGACAAAGATTCAGCAGTTAAAAATCTGACAAAGCTTTCAAAACAATTAAGTTAAGAAAATATCTGAAATCATTCGGTGTAAAGAGTATCCTGGTTGTGAAAATTTCAGACAGTAAGGACAGGGGGTTGGGCAACCTGTGTCCAAACCTGTTCACCTGGTTTTCTCTGTATACTTACAGAAAGAGAAGTGTTGTTGCCTTATTGAACGACTTTACCTGTAACATTGAATGCTCCATAACTGAATACATATAACGCCCATTTCTCTTTCATCATATTGTGCTTGTCATTCCACTACCTGTCTACTTTAAAAGATTCAAAGACTCTTTATTGACCTGCTATTGTAAAAATAAACATTTATACTCACGTATACTTGTATATGTATACATGTATACTCACTTTGTACATATAATAAGGCAACTTTAAATATTTGAAATATTAAATTACTATGTAGACCTACATAAAAGTATATTTAATTTAGAACAAAGTTTGCAAAGTCTCCTTCAATTTGGTGTTTGTGTCTTTGGCACGTCATATAGGGTACAACAGGGCTAAAGGCACATCTTATGGAAAATTCAAACTGTTTTAAGATTGAGAAAATACATTTATTTTTATTGAATAATGATAGAGCAACATTGTAAGTTTGAAAATAAGTTTTTAATAGGGGGCCTTTAGCCCATGCACCTGGGGGTCCTTTTACCCCAAATACTAAATGTGATAATTTCAGGGATTTCCATTAGCTACATATGTTTGCAACATTTCCAGAAAAATAAGATCAAATTGCCTCAAAATCAAACTTGAGACAAAACACACAGAAATATTTAGCATAGTGACAAACAGGTCTTTAGGAAAGTCATGTGGAAGTTTTTGATGCTGTTTAGTATTTTGGGAGAAATTAAAGCTAAAAGTACATTTTCCTCGAGAGGGCCTTAGCCTTTTTGTACCCTACACCTTGCTAGATAGATAGATAATTGCTATGGCTGCAGTTTCACCTAGGTATTCTGAGTTTGTATGCTAAGTGATGAACGTCAACCGCAAACCTTGTTTAGTTGTTGATATTTACAAAACAAAGAGAGGAAGTGTCTATAATTGGTTCGTTGGCTCTCGATGAGTCAAGTGGTTCTGCCAAATATGACCATGGGCGGAAAAAAGGTGAGTCGGCCTCCGAGTTAATCCCGCCCACACACTAATGCCACCTGACTTCCCATTTCTCAAGCAGGTATACATAATTTGTCACCTGTTTGGAGTTTACAGCAGTCGTTTGGCGGGGTTGAGAGAACATCTCTGCTTGATCTATCCTTTATTTGGTTCCTGGTTGGATCATACTTGTCTTCTTTGTATTTTGTGGGTTGTCTTGCTGGGTAAGAACAATACTCAATGTTGTGTGGTTAAATTGTAGTTGAACTGCGCGCAACGGAGCTCGCGGAGTACACGCCGTTTCGCGTCAAATCTTCTGTTTTATAACGCTGAAACATCCATCTCTTGTTTTCCAGTTCTTCCCCACGATGAAGGTTTTAATCGTCTTGTTCGTTGTGACTTTTATGGACTTGGTCGCAGCACAATGTAAGTGTTAAATTTTATCTATTTAACTTTCAAATTGCGAGAAAGGTTGCTCCAATTTAAAATGGAGGGGAATTAAATGGAATAAACGGTGGCCTCAACTGTTTAAGCCTTGTTTTGTATTAAACGGAATAGTTGGAGGATAACAAAACCAGGAGATCCAGGGTGTGGTTCAGTATGTGGTTCAGTATGTAGGGGGATGGGGCAAACTCCCTTAGGAGTGGTTTTTAGGTTACATTTGTACTTGTTCCCGCCCCGCTGAAGGGAAAAATACAGCTTAAACCAGCCTTAGCTGGTCTCCCAACCTGGTCTGTTGCTCGTTTTAGAGATGTTTTTGGTACTTTAGATGTTAAGACTGTTCCTTCAGCTGGTGCCAAAAAAAAAAAAAAAAAAAAAAGAGTTTTTACCCAAGCTATTGTCTTTATATACTTTGGTGTTTTAATCGAACAGGTGAATGCCCCAGCATGAAATGGGCGACGTGTGATGGAACTCCATGCAAGTGTACACTTCAGTTTGATGACACTGTTAAGCAGGAGCTTGATTGCACAAAGTGTAAGTTTCCCCTTGTATTCAAATTGTTAATTTTGAACCACAAATAGTTTCTATGCTAGTTTCATTTGAAGTGCACTAACTTTTTAATCTCCCTTCCTCCCCACAGTGATTCCCAAGTGCTACCTAATGAAAGGGGAGATGTATCGTGCCAGAACGGGCCAGAGCACTCGTTCAATTGGAGGGAAGCCAGTAGAGACCGCCTTTGTTGACAATGATGGCATCTATGACCCTGTGTGTGAGAACAACGGGAAGTTTAAAGCTGTCCAGTGTAATGGCACCGATGTATGTTGGTGTGTCAACAGTGCCGGTGTGCGCCGAAGTGACAAGGGAGACAAGAACATCAAGTGTGAGCCTGTGGATACTTAGTGAGTGCACCTTGTGATGTTCAAGTGTTTTAATGCTAACAGGACACACCTGGTATAATGTGGTCAGAGTGTACCATAGTTTGTTGAAACAACTCTGTTCTGACAATGCCGTTTTCTCTCTCAGTTGGGTTCGACTTGAATTGAAGCATAAAGTAGTTGCTGGAGCTTTGGATTCCACCAAGTTGAAGACGTACGTTAAATTTTATGTCTGGCCCTTTGAAGTGAATTTGATTGCTTGATGTTTGGACATTCAGTTCCATTTTTCTGAACCTTTATTCTCTTGTTCAAATTTGCAGTGGGATTCAGAATGCATTGTTAGAGCGTTACCAGCTCAGTAAGGACCTTGTGAAAGATGTTAAAGTAAGTAAATTCATCCCCCTTATTTTTTTTATTTTTTTTGAGCCAGTTGGTTGCTTTTCTGTAACCTAATGACACTACTTTTCCAGTATGATGACAAGGGCCGTTTGATTGTCGTGGATGTCCAGAAGACTAAAGGAGACAGTACTATAGACCTGTCCCTCATCGCCTATTACATGGAGAAAGATGTAAGAATTTCATCACCACAATTATCCATCCTAATATTACAGTTTCTCAATGTGTTTTAATTAGATTTGTGCACTTATTTTCTAGATCAAGGTTTTGCCCCTGTTTAAAAACAAACCAGAATTTGAGGTCAGTGTTGAGGGAACCAAGGTGTTAATGGAGAACATCCTAGTATACTATGTAGATGAAGTGCCGCCCACCTTCAGCATGCAAAAGCTGACTGGTGGTATAATCGCTGTCATCGTTGTGGTCAGCTTGGTTGTGATCGCAGGACTTCTTGTTCTTGTAAGTGCTATTATATATTTGCTTTGTCTTTTCTTTGTACACTACCTAAAATGTGCATTTCATGTTTGGATCTAATGCCTGCTCCTTTTATGTTAGTTCTTGTTGAGGCGACGAGAGCAGGCCAAGTACAGCAAAGCACAGGTTTGTAATTCTCAATTATGATGTTTCTATGTGTTTTCCCAGCAAGGAGCAAGCTTATGTTTAATTTCTTTTGTTCATTTTTTTCAGCCAAAAGAGATGGAGACCATGTCTTAAGCCGTGAATCACGTGTACTCAAGTCTTACACTGGGATGTACCATATGCTAAAGCACAGACCTGCTGTGAATTTTCTTGACAATTTTTCATATTGGGGAAATTAAGTGTCTGTTACATGAGTAAATTTTTGTTTTAAATTGTTCCTGTTGTTTTTTTTTTGCCGTTTTAATGTGGGCTCATTTTGAATTTGACATTTTAACATTGTACAGTTTGTGTGTGACTTAAGTTTTAATAAATTTTGTTTGTGTTAATCTTTTGGCTCATTACTAAAACGAGACTTTCACCATATGCATGAAAGCAAAACCTATGGACATACATTGGTCAGTGTTTCCAGGAACATGGTACGATGTTCGACAGGACTGAATTTACTTAACTGCACTTTTGGCATTTCTTGTCAATTTGAAAGTTGTTTCAAACTAAAGATGACTTAAAAACAAGGAACAAAATTATAGCATTTCAACCAGAATGGCTCATCACGAATGCACACATAAGATTGGAATGTTTTGTCAGCTCTGCAAACCGGAATCTGTAGTGCCACACCAGTTGCCTGATGCATGAGATTTTGAATAAGCTTGGCTTTTCTGTGGTAAAGTCCATGAAGTCATGGCAACCCATTAGAAAGACTAGTTTGAATTATTTTATTTCCGCATTCTCATTGCTGCTGCTGGCACTAGGGTTGAGTAAAAATATTTTCATTGTAGCCGAAGTCCTTTTTAATTATTGACCCTCTAAACCTTTTAACATTTTGTTTTTAAAAGGCAAAGGGGGTGTTCATTAAACTCCTGACCAAAATGAGTGCTTCACCGCATAAGACTAATAATTAAACCCTTGAGAGACCAGTGCATAGGTTCTAAATGCAGGTTGGACCGGTTTCTCAAGTTTCAGGCAACAATGTTACTATCCTTGTGCTGTGACTAATACGAAGAAAACCTTTTCCAACAAACTGGGAAGTTGTGTTTTGGTTCAGTAGTTTGTCATGTTTTAAAAGGCATATAAATGAATGGCCAGCTTCCAGCTCCAGTTATGCAAAGCTTACCCACACTTAAAGGGATAGTTCACCCAAAATTTAAAATTCTAATTTACTCACCCTCATACCATCCCTGATGTGACTTTCTTCTGCAGAACAAATTTATGATTTTTAGAATATTTCTGCTCTGTCTATGCAATGCAAGTGAATGGTTGCCAAAATGGTGACGCTCCAAAAATCACAAAGATAGCATAGAAGTAATCCATAAGACTCCAGTGTTTGAATCATATCGTCAGATGTGATCTGATAGGTGTGGGTGAGAAACAAATACATATTTTAGTCATTTTCTGCTGTAGAGTGTGTTTCTCACCCAGACCTATCTTATCGCTTCTGAAGACAGGAATTTTACCACTGGAGTCTTATGGATTACTTTTGTGCTGATTTATGTAATTTTATTTGGAGCTCCAAGTTTTTGGCACCCATTCACTTGAATTGTATGGACCAAAAGAGCTGAGAAATTTTTCAAAAAAATCTTCATGTGTTCTGCATGAGGGTGAGTTAATGAGAGAAATTTCATTTTGGGGTGAAATATATCTAACAAGGTGGAAACTCGACATATACAGTACATATGCTAGTGCAAATGAAGTTGCTGTATTTTCCATGATCCAATCAAGGTAGTCTTATTACACAAGATTTAATTGAAGCAGATGGGAAAAACACTGCTTGTTTTTGAAATGGACAGGCATTTCAATGTAATAAATCTGACTTGAGAAACCTCCAAACAAAATCTTGGTCGGCACTCCCTGTTTTAGCCATCTGCGGTTCTTTGTGTCGCCATTTAGTCTAGTTTTCCAGTCATTTTCACAGAGAGCATTTGTTTCTCAGACTAGTTTGGACAGGTTTGGGTAGATCACATTTAGCCCTCCCCCATCCGAACACACCTGAGAGTCACACACAACCAGTATGTTTCCATGGCAAAAAAGGCGGGATTAAATAACAACGCCTGTCAGATGAGTGTGGGTCACAGGAGGGAGGGACGTTGCTGTGACGATGGTTTCCCTCTCATCTGTGTTTCGGTGCACATTATCGACGATACTCCTAAAGCCAGTATAAACCTGTATGACTTTCTTCCATGGAACACAAAAAGAGATGTTTGGCAGAACGTTAGCCTCAGTCACTATTCACTGTTAATGCATATAGAACAAAAAAAGCAATGGAAGCGGTGAATGGTGATGTTTTTTTTTGTCTCATACTAGAAACAAACTTCACACAGGGTTTGGAACGACATGAATAAAAGTCAGCATTTGTATTTTTTGGTGAACTATCCCTTTAAAGCCTGGGTTTTACAGAAGCTGTAATATAAATGACTATATTTTAAAATGGTTCTCACATATCATGTATTCTTTATCGAGATCACATTCACATGGCCATTTGCTCTGCATTCCTGATGTAATAATAAAATGAGTCAGGGCTGGTGAAAACCAGCAAACAATCAGAGATGACAACTGTTTGGATACAGTCTGAATTGTAAAGCAATTTTCCAAAACAACATACCAAAGTAATTGAAAAAAATACTTCGATTCTGTGTAATGATTTGAGGCAATCTGTCAATAGAACCAGATGAAACACTCATAACATGACAAAAACAACTCTTTGCCAAGTGAGAGGATATGGGATGTGCAAAATACCTAGTTCAATTCAATTTCAGTGAATTGGGAATTTTAAGTAACTTGGGAACAAATACAGAAAACCTGCCAAAACAGACATATGGATAATATACAAAAAGAGTTTGCGTGATGTAAATACTGATTACAAGAAACCCAGTGTGAAAGCGAATCCAATATTCATGCAAATAGAGCAAAATCCTTCATCCAGCGCAAAGACAATTTCTGGATTTCTGGCCTACTGATAGGTTGAACTGTTTAAATGATATGGCATATGGACAGAGCATACATAATCATTCTAACCAAATCTATTTTGTATTCATGATAAAAAAATAAAAAAAATCAATATATACAGTATATATTTAATGTGATAGAAATTGTGGAAAAAGTGTACATTTTTTTCATCAAATAAATTACATAATGAATTGCATGTATTTATATTTACTGAGAAAAGCCCCCAAAATCAAGATAATTTAGTATATAATAATATAAATATAACATTTTAATAAAATCATTATGAATATATAATTACAATAATTATTATTCAGATAATTCCAATACATTATATCACATTCACATATTGTTTGTTTTATTTCCATTTCATTAAACTTAACCCTTTTATTGGCCTATGTACTCATGTTTCACTTTGGTTGCATCGTATTATTTTTCATAGGCTTATTTGCACTGAATTAGTGTTAAATCGATAACCCTGATTTAAATGTATTTATGAATGTTATACGGCCTGTCCAGTATTAATCATCCCATTGAAATCTCCCAGCCAACGTATAATAACCTTAAAACATCACTAAACTCTTTCCCCCCCACAAAACCCACACATTCTGTCGTTACAATGCACTTCCTGTATCACAATCCTTACATTCTCTCTGTACATGCTTAAACATGCTTAAAAAAAAATGTATGGGGAGAATTCTTTGTGGGAGGTTAAATAACTACGGTACTGCTCATTCTCTGATCACAGTTCACTTTCATTTACTGCAAACACATCTTTGCTAAATTTGTATATCAAGAGAACTGATGATAAAAAAAAAAGAAAACGTCTTTGTCTTTTCATGAAATGAGATTGAAAACAAAACTTTTTTTAGTCTCATAACATTTAACAATAACTTTAAATAGAAATAATACCACACCATATTGACATGACAAAGTGTATTTGGGTGAATCTCACAAAAGCTGTCAAAAACATCATAAAACCAATAAAAAGAAATAAGAAAATATGTTTTGTTTAAGTCTATTTTATGACCATTATGGCTTTTATATTTTGATATTATTAGCACTACAATTAAAGAAAAAAAAAAGTAAAAACAAAACAAATATATATTATTTAAATATTTACACATCATGGTTGTATTTATTGTTTGCCCTTTAAATTATACTGATTAAAAAAAATTATTAAAGTCATTTTGTGCTTTAGTTGTCAGAAAAATAATGTGCAAAAACTAAAATCAATATTCGGGTTCAATACAAGTTCAGCTTAGCTCAACAGCATTTTTTGGCATAATGTTGATTACCACAGAAAATAATTTTGACTCGTTCCATGCTTATTTAAAAAAAATTAAATAATCTGGGTTACAGTAAGGCAGAGGCTAGTTCATAAACACTAAAATACTCACTGTTAAAAAAGTATAGCCACAATACGTAAACAATATACTGTACATGTTAACATGATTTTAGAGTGATTAAACCACTTACAGTCTCCCGGTGGTGCATCATCATGGCAACAAAGTTGTAATATAGAATACAACTTTTTTTATTTAAATCACCCAAAAATAATGTTACAGCAAATAATGTTTTTGTCTTGTGACTGTACTTTTGAAACTGGTAGTACTTTTTTTATGAACTGGCCTTATTCACTTCCATTGTGAGCTCCTTTCTGTTTCCATGATTTTTGCTTTTTTTATTTTAAATACACGAGTCGAAATTATTTTTTTGTTAATCAACATAATACCACTAATGCGGTCGAATTATGAATTTAACTTCTATTGAACTTGGAACAATCCTTTAGAGGTTTTAAGATCAAGCTTAATTTTGTTTATGCAAAATATAATATTTGATTTTGGGGTGAAATGTAACCTGGACAGGCTTTTTTGAGATTCTCCCAATGTTTGTGTTAAGAACAACTGTCCATGTCACTCTTGGCCCAAACAGGAAGCCACAGCACAATCCTTCAATATCTGTAGTCCAGCCACTAACACACAAACAGACCACTTATAGATGTATTACAGGAGGGTGGGTGCATTGCTGGGTCTGCAGGCCGCTGGTGGAGACTTACTCCTGGACTCCTTGCTCGTCAGCTCTCCAGACTGGGCCAGCAGCAGGGCTGGGGCGGACAGGTGGTGGGCTGCTGCTTTTTGCTGTTGGGCACTGTTAATGTAACTGGCTATGAGCAATGTCAGGTCTCGAACCTGGGGAACAGGATAATGAAAATACAGAACACGTTGTAAAATCTGTATGTATGTTTTAGTGAATTACGAAGCAGTTTGCCATTGCAGTATTTCCATTCTCTAGCTTTTTAAGAAACAGGGATGAACTGGACCATAGGAAGCACAAGGATATTTGGTTGAAACCAAATTCATATTAAGAGTAAATCTACAAAGGCTTAAAGGGAGAAAGTGCTCCAAAAAACAGGTGCCAGCATGCACAAAGCACTCAATTACTCTACATTATTTCACTATCACAGTCATTTTATGGGATTTAGCCTACTACTAAGTTCCACCAGCCCCTTTCATTGATTCATTTGTGTCCTTGCAGCTCCGTATGCTTTATAGCAAAAAAAGGTATTTTAAGAATACAAAAGGTACAAAGAAATCTACCTTAGAGGGGGCCATGGCAAAGAGATGCTTCTCAGCGGCCTCATCTTTGGACATATTGGTGCCAGAACCCAGAACTACTGCCAGCATGAAATTCTGTACACACGCCCCAAATTTCACAATGTTTTTATGAGCGTGAGATGCTAGGACTTTCTAACAGAGAAAAGAGAAAGGATGAAGTCAACTTAGGGCTTCACTAACACCTTAAAATGGTTTGAAATTATGTGGAAAACTGCTGTAGTACTGGAGGTAATACTATGTTCACTTACTACGGAGTTGAACTCCAGTATGCTGACTCCATCTTCATTTACTGCCAGCCACACACGCGTGTTCTGCTTTGGCGATGAGGTTACAGGCTACAGGGAGAAAGAGAGTGAGATTATGAAAAGTGAATCCTAGTGTACATCTTATTGAACATTATTATTGCACAGTATACTGTGCATCAAGTGTAGTTATTAATCAGAGCACAAGGCAAAAACACCAATGAATGTTAAACAAATGCCCCAGATATTTAAAAAGTGGAGGCGAAAATTGCCCCTGTGGTGCATTCCTATTTTATTAATCTGTTATTTAATATTTGACATATTTCATGCTATTCTGTTATATCTAGTTATTAGGGCTGTAACGATACGCAATATAAAATCGAAATCGCGATACTCAGGTCCACGAACCGTTATCGCGATGTGAGAAGGGAGAATCGCGACACACACACCCCTTCCAACTCCCAGAGTTATCCTTTCCGTCCAGATCCAATGCTACCGCATCTTTAAATTACTATTAGTATTATTTGAAGTTAACATTATAAAATACGTAGACCTACACCACAAAACTAGTTGAGGATAAATTATTTTAAATTGGGCAATTTTAGCGTTATGGACGTGACATTTGCAGTCAAAACTTGAAATATAAATTCTCAGAAAATGCATTTAATACCAATATATTGAAACTTCTGTTTATATATCCATAGCCTACTCCCTTAATAAAGTCCAGTAAATGTCCAGACATTAGAAAAATATAAGTCTACACATGCATTTTATATTTAATATGAGGGAAATACACATGCGTTACGGACGTGACACAAAACATCTTTAGCTTTTAGGTGGCAAAATATATATTTTTATAACTCTGTGAATTACACTGTACAAACCAAAAGTAGGCCTAATACTACCCACCAGATGAAGAAGGGTTGGCTCTCCCCAGAACATAAAATATTTATTTTATTTTATTTTTCGTGTTCGCATTTATGAGGAAAAAACAATGTAAGGACGTGACAGTTCTCCGGAAGCGGCACTAAAACTTTCACAGAGACCTCAAACAGAAAGCACAAAGCATTTCTTTAAAGTGAATTTCATTTTGCATTAATTGTATCTCAATTTTAATCAATGTTTCATCAACCAATTGCCTGGATTTAATAAATAAGAAGTAAATATCGATAGATGATCACGGAGTCGCCGGCGCCTGAACTGGAGAACCGAAACTCATCGTATAAGGTAGGCTACTTGCCTCACAGACCAGAGAAATATATTTATATCGAAATGTTTACTTTTAAAACGAACAATTCAAAACGAAAGATACAGACTGCTTTCTGCTTATGTAATCCGTATGAAAAGTGCATTTCTCTCTGGCGCGTTCACTGAAGATCGCGAGACAGCATCGTCAACTTCATCTTGCAATAGACACTGACAGAAAACACTTGTTTATTAATAAACAATTAAAATGTCTCCTTGCTATATTTGACATATTCATAATCATTACTTTTGCCGGTTCTTTGTGACAGCTTTTTGGTGCTTTATTGGCAGCGCCCCTTATCATCACCGCATTAGCACCGAAAACATGGAGATTTTTTTTAGACAATAATCGCACAACCTATTTGATATTCTATAATTAAATACTCAGTGACTTATCCAACCAACTATTAAAAAAAGTTTACTTGTAAGCGTCTTTTTACATGTTAGCCTAGTAGCCTACGTATCATGTGACTATACCTTTCCATGTGACGCGAGCTAGTTAAATAATGTGAGGAAACATGGAAAACAACCCAGAGATTGCGGACCCTCCCAATACATTTAAGTCAGCAGTATGGCAACATTTCGGCTAGCGGTGGAGAATAAGGATGGCAATCTTGTAGTCTACAAGACCCACACAATTTGCCGTAGGTTAAGTGTTTTAAGAAGCTTCCTCAAATGTGAACCGGTAACACGTCCAACATGCAGATACATATCCTACGGCACCATCCCGAAATCAATTTAGTTGGAGCACAGAAAACAACCCAAAAGCAGCAGCCTACACTGCCTAGTTTAGTTTAATAATTTGCATAGTTAATATTGTTCTTTGGTGTTCAGTTTATACAGGTTTTTCAAATGTTATTTAATAAAAATACCGGTATATTTTTTTCTCTCAAAATCTCTCTTTTTTTTCCACCCAAAAAGCCCCGCCCCCGTGATCGAATCGCGATACGAACCGAATCGTGGCTCAAAAATCGTGATACGAACCGAATCGTGGGTTTGGTGTATCGTTACAGCCCTACTAGTTATGGGTTTAGTATGGGTTACAGCCTGATCTCATGAAAATTATATTACCATTGCATTACCAGTGAAATGCCCAGTGGGGGCGCCAAAAGCGAGTGGAATGATGTCGTAATCAGACTAGGTTTTTAAGGTGAATATTTGATAGAGGTTTTAATGAGTAAAACATACATCCTGAACCTGAAACTTTATGTTAACTTAATCAATAGTGATCCAAAATCAATTGAGAGGTATCACAAAATAGACAAGCTTAACCTAATCCTAACCGATTGTGTCCAAAAACAAAATGCAAAATGAAAAGCACACATTCTGAAGCAGCCATGTCATTTTGTATCGCTTCAATGACACTTTCGTCTCACGTGTCAGCTTATGTGCTTGACTGGTCTCGACCCGCTTACTTCAGAGTCCAAAGTCCAACACTCTATGAGGTGAGCTACACTGCAGGCCAATCATGATGGAATAAGTGTGCAAATGTAGGCAGGTATGTTATACAAGTGTTCAAATGTATTGTTTAATTGACGCGTTAGAGTAAATGTTTTTCGATATCATAGCATAGCATTGTGGGATATTATTATGGTGTTGTATTATAGGTAATATTTCTTTCACCTCAGCCTCAAACAGTTTGGCTCCAAAAAAGGACCACTTCCGCGCTACGGTCAGGTAGATTCGTATACATTCTGATGAACTCCGACCCCTTAGAGATGCCCAGCGGGTAGAGAGCCTCACCAGTAACTGCCTGAGAAGTATACAAGATGTCAGTGGCATAAGGACAAATGGATAATTTGCGTTGATATGACAGTTTGTGTGACTGGAGGCATCGGTACCTCATGTGTTCTTCTACGCAGGTGTGTCTGTAATGTTTGGGGTAGAAGCGCTCTAGAACCTGTTTCAGGGTCAGATTAGATTTAGTCTGTGCAGCTCCTGAAGCACCTGGACTAGAGAATGGACGCTCAAAGTCCCCAAACTCCACCTGCATAACAAATGAAGGAGGAAGATAATAGCATGCTGTTAAGCATTTTGCATAACGAAATAAAGCCTATTTCTTTTAAGCCCAATAAGATTTTTTGACAATTCATTTTGACAATTAAGCACATTTCCCCTGCAAATTCTGACTTTCCTTATGTGTCTGGATGTTTTTGATCTTTTTTAAAATAGCATTAGTATCAATGTTGATTCTCATTACCATAATGTATGTATATACACATTTATATATACACACACACACACACACATTACTGTTTTACATACCCTTCTACCTTACAGATAACATTGAAACAGGTGTCATGAGAAATCACATGTCTCTGAAAGGCTCTATAAATAACAAAATAGAGTCAGGAGAGGCCCACACATGTTTAGGCAATCAGAAATGCTCTCAGCAGTTGATTCATTTAATGGCTGATTCATTAAACCAGCTGCCTTGCTAACTAATCTGTCAATGGCTTATGCAACATCATTTTTGTATTTATTGAGTCCGTTTCCAATTCTTCTTGACGATTCTGGTAACTTAATGCTTCTATTAATGAAGAACTTGAGCACATTGCATTTAATGATGTCAACCCTGACTTTGGTTAAACTTTTCCCTGGACTATTTTCTCAGCTTTTTCAGTTTTACAGCATGGCTACAGACATGGCCGTAGAATACATGCATGTCCCCCTCACTTTCAATAAACCAAAAGTTCGTCCCCCAGACTTTTTCACAGGGCAAATGAGTTTACACTGAGAATTTCATACATCATATGTCTAAATGTATAAATGCAAAAGTTAAAATTCACTGCTCAATCGTGTCATTAATTCAATAATAATAAAAAAATAAAATCGATTGAGAGCCTTAAAAATGCATCTTATATTTATGCTAATCGTTCTGTCCTCCTCACTTCTGAAATGATTGCTACAGCCCTAGCTACAGACCAGTAATGCACCTGTTGGATGTCTATTAGAAGGTAAAAGTATTGCAAAATTCGAGAGCTGGTATTTCAATTTGAGAACGTGAGCAATAAATATGAGGAAGCAATTAATACACATTAAGTAAAAGTGTTCCTTTGCTTCGTTATGTGTATTTTGTATCCAAAGACGAGACACAGGCACCCCATTTTCATTTAATGTATATTTTAAAATCCGTTCTGTTATATACAGACAGGTGGTGATCAAAAATATAAAAAATAAACATTAATTTTAATCATACATTGCACGGACGAGAGAAAAAACGCCGTAATGTGCGCTGCGCTCAGTCAACTGTAAACAATTGCAAATGGAACTGATTTCTTAAAGAGACAGTACCAATTTAGCGCTTGTTATCCACCTTATTTTGCAACGCGAAAGTAAGGATGCGGCTGTGTTTCCGGCAAGTGTGACAAAGTTCCGCTGTCACTGACCACAATGTAAATTATTAGATGAATAATAAGACCAGAATTTTGTGAAAAAGTCTTGTAAACTATTACACAACCACAGGATGTACAGCTGAATAATATACTAATGTCCAATATTTTTCTAACATCAGCATTTATTGTAAAATAATACCTGTAAGTATTCACTTGTTGCTGTGTGTTGTTATTGAAGAGATGATAATACAATCTGCTTCTAACTTTACAGAGATCATGATGATGCAGTTTTTAACGTTTCGATGTAAACCTCCATTCATATTTATCTGCAAAACCAACAATATTGCCTTTATTTCTTTCAAAAGGCGATCAGCACCTGATCTCTCATTCATTATCATCATAAACTATCTGCACTACAATCTAAAATGTTTATGAAAATAATGATTAACGATAATAATATGATGATATATATGGCCAGTCTGCAATATAAAGCACATTTTATACAAATTTTCTCAATCTGTACCAACCTTATTTGAAAGGCACCATATTTTCATCCGACCAAAGGCAGAATTTTGGCCAATATGTTCTGATATGCAAACATGTCTTTGGAGGGCGGGGTTTGACAAGATGGTATGTGGTTGAAGTCTGGCTGATGTTAGCAAAATGGAGGAAATTACTTACAGCACCCTTAAGCAGTCTAATTTTTTTATTTAGATTTTTGATTTTGTGGTGCAATGTCATGACTGTGTTCTTGACATTTTTTGTGAACTTAAAAATGTGAAAATGTAGTAAAACACACAGAGGGAAAGCACCGTATACCTGAGCCAGCAGGGCGGCCATCTCCAGAGCAAGCTCTTTGTTGACAGGGAAGTGACCTGCTGTGATTTCCTCATTTGTCTGATATGCCAAGAGTAATCGCTCTCTCTCAGTCTCTCCTCTCATCTGCTGGGAGAAATATAACCTACAGGGAACACGCAATGAGTTAGATCCAAATTACAGCTTGTTTAAATGTATAGTTACCCTAAAAATTGAAATTCTGCATTCATTTACCCACCCTCATGAAAACCAGTATAACTTTTGTTCTTCCGTGGAACACAAAATGTGTGTTTTTGAAGAGTTGTTCTTTCCCATTGTGACGAGGAGGAGGGCGGGGCCGGGACGTGAGTGCTCATGGCCGGCCCCCAATCGGGCTTTATTCCTCTCCTTGGCCGATTAGCCCGATTGATGGCTGGTTGTGCACACTCACAGTCCGGCCCCGCCCTCCTCTTCATCACACCCTTCTAATGAAAGTATATGGGGACTGGGGCTCCAAGTTCCAAAATGACAAACAAAAGGCAAAAAATGTGGTCCACGTGACTCTATATTCTAAATCTTCTAAAGCCATACTATAGCTTTTTGTGTTGAACAGAATGAAATTTAAGATGCTTTTCAGTGATACTCTTGACCAACTGCTGGCTTAAATTTCGGTCTGTTGCTCACAAGGAGCTTTTTTGTCATTTTGGCGCTTGACAAACCCAGTTTCCTTTTCACGTTTCTTATATGGAAAATAATGGCCAGGATATTTATCAAAAAATGCCATTTGCTATCCATAGAAAAGTCATACTGTTTAGAACAACATAAGGGTGAGTAAATTATGACAAATTCTAATAATTTTTTTTGGTGAACCATTCCTTTAAGAATAAAGTCGTGATCTACACTCTACCTGTTCTTATATGCAAGTTTGACCGTCTTGGCGTTCTCTGATTTGCCTGTGTGTTGCTCCTTCGAGGCCTGCTCCCATTTTGCAATAATGTCACAAATCTGCAATAAAAACACAACATGTTGCATTTAAGACCAATTGCAAGAATAAGTCACTGTTCTGTAATCGTGTGTGGCTGACCTTCAGGTTTGCCTGCAGACAGTGTTCAAGGTCTGTGCCCGTGGGGTCATCAGAATAAAGGCTGAAACCAGACTGACCAGTTTTCCTCATGCCGGTGTCCTGGTTTAGTCGGCTCTGAAACTCCTCCACTGTGGTTGAAGCATCAAAACCAACAACCTGGCACACAAAGATAGATAAAATAGCTGTATATAGCCCAAAAAAATAAAAATCATGTCATTACTTACTTATCCTCATGTTGTTCCAAACCATTTTGCTGTAATTTTTTTCATGGAACACAGAAAGCAGATTTGACTTTTTCTTTCTTTTTTTTCTTTTTCTTTTTTTTATTAAAATCAATAAATATTTTTATTGATTCCAACAGGAGACAAGAATAGATTTTACAAACAGAATTATACATACAAACATTCATTTGAGTGTCCAGGACCTCACAGGTGAAATCCTGGACTCTTGGCACAGAACAAGTAGGCATGGGCCATGTCCCCCTCCACCAACTGGCATTGCCAGCAGGTAGGTGTATCCTTCAGACCCAGCCCTAACAATCTAAAGGGTGTCCAGTAAAAACAATGTAAAATCTTAAATTGATAAGACAGACCCTTGTAATTCTTCCCCACACCCCATCCACCAGCACCAAATTCAGATCTTTTTCCCATTACCTTTTAAGAGATGTTAATTAAACTCCTTTCCCCAAGAATCTGAATCAATAGGGAGAAGTACACTGATGATTCGTGACCCATTCCAAAGGCGGTAATCACCACACGGAGGGTGTCTGCCTCTTTAGGGGGCTGTATTCTACTCCCAAATGTAGCACAAAGGAGATGGCGCAATTGTAAATATCTGAACTATTGAGACCTAGGAACCCCAAATTGCTGAACTATATTATCAAAGGTTCTCAACACTCCGCCAGGTCTCACCAGGTCACAGGTCCCCAAGCGTAGCAACAACCCTCCCGATCCAATATTCCAGCAAAAAAGGGGACTTGTTAAGGCGTAATTTGGGGATCCACCATAAGCTTGAGGTGACATTCAGGTAAATATCCGACTTAAACATGTGGGAAACTTTTATCCACACTGACTGTATCTGTGATATAACAGGATGTTCCTTTATTTCTTCAGGCAGTTTGAAGAAAGGCATTGCATAAACACACCAGGTCATGATCAGAAACAAAAGTATTACCAATTGAGCAAATAACAGGAATGGAATGAGTGATTCAGATATCTCTAGAATAGATAAATATATTCTAGAGTAAATCTTGTGGACTGATGAAAGAAATATGTAGTCCCTCCCAGATGGATTCAAAAGTCTCCAAATGTCTGTTAGGCCAATATTTGTCCTCAGGAGTGTCAGTGTTGCTCTAAGAGGTCTGCACAATTTTGCTTCACTTTGATCAAGAATCTGGTCCATTAAAAGGTTAAAATCTCCACCAAAACTTATATCATGAGTAATACCCTCAGCTTGTAAAATTCCTTCAAGATCTATAAAAATGCAACTTTATTTCAACCAGCACAACAGTAACTCTTCCTGACTTATCTTTAATCTGCTTAAGACATCTGATTTGTAAATGCTTACTAATCAATGCTATAACACCCCTGCTCCTACCCGAGCCTGGACTGCAAAACATGTATTCACCCCATTCCCTCCCAAGTTTTTCAGCTTCTTGTAAAGAAAGTTGAGTTTCTTGATGGAACACTATATCACATTTCTTGCATTTAAGAAAATATATAACCTTTTTATAGGGTGACACAGCACATTCACGTTCCATGTGGAGAGACATTCTACCCATATTAAGGTGTGACACTTTGACATTAAAATAAACCATATGCTTCAAGCTAATTAATATAGATCACTTTCCAACATTACTGTAATAGTCAGTTCCTGAGAGAGACCCCCAAAACTACAAAAAGACGAAGAAAAAAAGATCCCGCAAACCCCCCGCTGGATAACTCAGATCCGGTGCTTTTGCACAGATTCAGAAGTAAATATCACACAACAACAAAATATTGAATAATGTGAAATGATCAAATTGACGTAAAAGAAGCAGATGGGCTCTTCCATTAGTCAATCGTGAACGAAAAACTTGATTGAGTGACAGAGAGCCACCAATTAAGTGGCACAACCATTCAGGTCAGATCGGTGAACAACATGACTTATAGTCTGCAATGTTAACTGAGTGCAAACAAGATAACCCACTCATATAATAGACTTAACAAAGGACTTAGCCTGCTGTGAGCACGTAAATGTCTTGTGGCCATCCTCAGCATCAGTCCTCAACTTGGCAGTAAAGAGCCAAAGAATTTTTTCCTGTGCTTGTCTCCCAAAGTCAGGGAATACCATATTGTTATGATTCACCCAGGACCTCGCCGTGCAAAGAACAAAGTCTCTGTCGGATGACAACAAAAATCTTGCCAGGATGGGACAGGGCCTGACCCGTCACCCTCCACAGGTAGCCCAGCACTAGAGCCGCCCATGGGGCCTGTCACCCTCTACTGGTAGCCAACTGAACACTCTGTGAGCACACTCTATCTCTAGTCAATGGCCCGCTGTATCGATCAAGCTCGGAATGAGCCCATCCAGGAACTTCACCACATCTTGCTGCACACTGGTGGTTGTTGAGGAGATTCCCCCTCTATACTACGTAAAGTGCTTTGAGTGCCTAGAAAAGTGCTATATAAATGTAAGGAATTATTATTATTATCTTGTCATTCTCTTCCCTCGGGCATGCCGATAAAATGACAATATTCCACCTGCTATCCAAATCTTCCAATTTTTCCCACACACGCTCCAGCTCAACCTTAGCCACGGGAGCTTGTAGCTCCCTCTCAGACGACTGCAGAAAATCAACCCGTTTTTCAACGTCACCTACTCTTGTAACCAGAGCAGAGAGATTCGCCTCCATGGAAGTGATCGCCCGGTGTACCTCAGCAATATAAGTCAGCAGCGACTTTCATCAGCATTGCAGACATGTTCAGAATCTCTCGCAGGTCTCAGACATCCTCCACCTCCGGGCCCGCACCATGACCAGAGGCACCTGCTTGAGCACGTAAGTGTCTTTTAATATCTCTGGGGGGCTGGATGCAACAGCTATACATAAGTTGCAACTTAGCTTAGTTGTGGTATAAATGGCACTACTAAATATTTGAGGTTTGCACCATTAAATTTAGGTAGGATGTAACCAAACGTAGTCACTACTTATAAACTAAATACTTACGGAAGACTCTGACCAGGAGTAATGGATGGAATAAAATAGCAGACTGATATTTTATGACATCAATGAGCTCATGTTTTGCATGATAGGCTTCAATCCTTTCATCATACAGTATGATGTTGACATTTACACTTGTTTACATTTATGAGAAAGAAAAAAACATACTTTTAAAGAGGTGCTTCAGCATGAAACCGATCAAACGATGCAGTTTTTAGGGTGTGTCGCCCAGAGTCAAGTTTCAAAACATTCAAAATATATATAGGATTTCTAGACAGTTGTATTAATATTTATTTATCACCCGTTATATATTTTAGATACAGTTCCTATCTATTGTTATTTACACAGGGCAAATATACTATTGATCAAATCTACTTTTATTACATATCGTATTTTAATTGGGATATAATTTTTTTTCAGCTGACATTTATGTGAGCAAACAAGGTTTGACCATCAATCGTAACAACATCAAATTGACTTCTGTGTAAAAATTTAAGGCTGTTTATTGGATCAATTAAGGTAAATGTCATATTATTCAACTATGCATCACCACTAGATAAGTCTTGCCTTAAGAACAAGTGCTGCAATGGGGGCTTGGGTAGCTCAGCTGGGTATTGATGCTAACTACCACCTCTGGAGTCACGAGTTTGAATCCAGGGCATGCTGAGTGACTCCAGCCAGGTCTCATAAGCAACAAAGTTGGCCCGGTTGCTAGGGAGGTCAGAGTCACATGGGGTAACCTTCTTGTGGTCACTATAATGCATGGTTCTTGCTCTTGGTAGGGCATGTGGTGAGTTATGTGTGGATGCCGCGGAGAATAGCCTGAAGCCTCCACACGCTACGTCTCTGCGGTAACATGCTCAACAAATTGGGAATTGGGCATTCCAAATTGGGGAGAAAAAGAACAGGTGGTTCATCCAAATTAAGATCTGACTTAGTTACATACTAGCTAGTAGTTACTAAGCCCTTAGTGTGAACTTTACATCTCAACTTACTTGAGACCTTATGCATAGCTGGTGCAACCCTACCCTGAGCTTGAGGACTTCAAATTTTTCCGACATGTTGATTTAGCAGCACAGTTCAGAAACAAAAATATAACAAACCTTATCGGTTTATATTATTTGAAGTATTAATGGCAGCCAATTGTGCAGAGATCAAGCTATAAACGACCATCTCACCATAGCGTCACATGACTAATCATTTGTTTTTCAAAACAAAGACTAATGAAATTGGGGTGATTCTCATGAAACTGAGCTTGAACCATGGCAGTGAGAATTTTTTGTCTTCCCAGGAAAAATAAATTACAGCAAACAAGTCTGGAATATCGTGAGTTGTTTTTGGGAGAATCGTTCCTTTAAATGATGGCTGTTGTGCATGTGTGAACCTGGTACGTGTTGTTAAGGAAGTGCACCGGCACGCTGAATGGCAAAGAGTGATGATATGGGTTCCTCAATAAGATGGACAGAATCTCCATCCGTGACGAACGAGCTTGCCGATCCCCTTTCTGCTGCGTCCGCTCCAATGAACGCTGACAATAGATGGCATACTTTCCCACTTCCGTCCTGAGATCAATGCAGAGACTGAGTAACTCTGTAAGTTACTTTTAGTGTGGGATGTGTTTGTGTTCTTCAGAAGTGTCTTACATAACTTGCAGTTTTGATTTACCTTGAATCTGCATGCCTTTTCAGATGCACCTGCAAAAGCCAAAGAATGGGGTGTGTGGGGAGGAAGAGGCCGACACACAGAGCCAGGAACTGCCATCCCTGTGTTGAAAGGGGAGGAGATAGGCATCAGGAAAATGTAAACAAGCCATTCAAGTACCCTAGTGGCCTTTTAAATTGCTCCCATGTTGAGATACTACACAAAACACAAGCTAGCACTCCCTCTTGTGGTGTGTGTTCACATTACCACATTAAAAACTACCCAGAACAGAATGTTTCAGATATTATCATGTCACCTGTAGGGGCCCAGGCTGTCCATGTGGTTGTCTCTTGCGTGTCTGCTTTACAAGCTGACAGTAAATTTCATTCTGCAGCTCTGGATGGGTGAGACACACTTGTAGGGCACACTGAGCCAGAGTCACATGATAATCTATGGCTGGAGTGTCAATGGCCACATTAATGAAGAGCTGACATGTCTGTAAAGGAAGAAAGGTTTTTCTAGGTTAATACCTCCAAAGACATTGAGGGGGAAATATCATTATATTCAGATTAGTGGTCGATCATTGTAGGCAGTCAATAGTTGATTCTTAAATCTTAAGTATGTAACTTTTTCTGTGTTAAAATGATTTCTCCTATACCAGCTTAATATGGCAGAGACAACTATAATTAAGCCAATCATAGGTTCATTTTCTCAAAAACGGTAAGCTCTTTGTTTCTGTGGCACTTTGTTTGTTTCAACAATGTTACTCAACCAATGATGGGAGTTGGCGGTGGGACTATCTCTTTGTTTGACCACTGGCAGATGGGGTCTTATTCAGAAAGTTTATTTTTGCATTTCCAGATTTAAATCATACTTCAGATTTAAATCATTACATTTAAAATATAAAATAATTACATTAATTATATAATAAATTATAATTACAATCAGCATAAATTATAGGCAGTACAGCAATATATATATATGTAAAAATGATATTGTATTTTAAATGGTAGATAGCAGTTTCTACAGATTTCTGTTCAGTCATCAAATGTTTGTCATTTATTTGCACATGAAGAAATTGTAGGCAGCTGACTTGCTACTTTGCTGCCAAATCAGTTAATGACTTAACTGACAGCTGTTTTGAATGAATGGAACGCTTAAGGAAACTGATCTCCGAACTGTTTGAAAAGCACCTTATTTTCATTCTACCTCCGTATACAGCCTCCGGAGGCAGCCTTTTCCTGGGTTCGGATGCAACCTTGAAGTTGCACACACGCAGCGATCTCTTGACAGTTTAAATGGCCTGGATTGCCTGCTTGGAATAACATGGAGTGACCGTCATGATTTGTGAATGAGAGGGATGTTTGATCCTGAAGTTTTTGATTCTGGCTGATGGAATACACACTTCAGAGGAAGATATTAGATGAGCGTTCGACGGGAAGAAAACGCCGGATTTTCGTGAGGTTCGTGAATTACACCTGTTTAAATGAGTTATCTGCATATTTGCAAATAGTATATAATACAAGTTGAATTTTTTTTTTTTTTAAAAGGAAGTTAGAAGTTACAGGGAACTGTTGATGTGATCTGATAGAATGCGTGCTTTAGAGGTAAATAAATGAGCGCTCCACAGGATGCTGGATCTGTTCAAGTTTTGTGAGATGTGCATATTTGCAGATGGTATATGATATTAGTTTTATTGATATTTGCCTTTTTATCATTAGAGCTGTTGAGGAGTGAGGGGGAGAATGAAACAGGTGAGCACTTGCATTAACGTGTCTGCCGTGTCTCTGATATGCGGACCGTTTAAATGACACTGTGTTGCACACCAGTCTGTTATTGTAGTAACACGATGGTGACTGGTCGTTTACATGTTTCATTCGCTTCACATGCAAGCAGACGATTCTCGGCGCCCTCAAGAAACAAATCGGCCAAACGTGAACGGAAAATGTATCGGCTGATGCGATTTAATTAAAAAAAAAGTATGAATATGGGCCGATTTATCGACCTCTGCTTTTTTTTTTTTTTTTTTTGTGTGTGAGTTGTACACAAATATGACACTAAATTTGAATGTTGTGTTTTCAGGATTGCACTCATTATCGGGCCGAACGCTTGAGTTATGGTTCCAGTAGTAGTTCCACAACAAGCACCATTCGAGCCAATGGTAGAAAAGAAGCTTTTCACAGACAGCTCTGCGATGTACGTCTGCTTACTGGGATTAATATCCTCACCTTAAAGAGCTTTATGGCTTCAGTCTGTAGAGCATGAGAAGGCAGGGTGCTGAGTGGAGACGACAGTCCTTCCTTAGTGTAGCACAATGTTGAATGTCTCCAGATCTCAGACCCTGATAAAGCACAGGACAAACATGGCCATTAAACTATGTTTACACTGTTGAAAGGGCAGTATACATGATCCTCCACTTCAACCATTCAATATATGAACAATAATAATTGTATAGGATCACAGCATGCAGCTGTCAGATTGTTACCTGGATCTCCCTCCACATTGAGCAGTTTAACAACCAGCTGCTCAAACTCAGTGCCCACCTGCCCCACTGCAGTGCCTGCTGCCACACACAGATGATACAGCCATGCCATCTACAGGAAAGGAACACACACAGATATCCACTGGAACACATACATGACACACTGCTAACTCACACTAAGTGATTCAGTAGAGCGCTCCCATACTGTCTATGTCCTGGAGTGAAATGCATGCAAATTCTGAGTAATTCTTTGGCTGGAGGGGGTTTTAGATAAATTACAAGAGCAATGTACATCAAGTAAATGCTGATTGAAGACTAAAACAATTTGTAAAAAAAAAAATTAGAGGTTATATTTTACTTTAACCCTCGGAGACAGAAAAATTAATGGTGTGTGTGTGTTTAGAATATTTTATTTTAAAATTATAATAAAGCAAAAATAATATTAAAATGTTTAAACGGCTGTCTTTCTCTGAGGGTTAAAGCAATATTTTAGCCCATTTTCTTTTTTTATGAAATAAAATAAATTGTACATTTTGATAAAACAAACAAAATAAAATACTTTTCCAGGTTTTTGTCTACTACTTAACAGCAGTCACACTTTTCAATATGTGTCACTTAAATTTGTTTGAATTTTAAATTAAATAAAAAAAATCTGAATTTCCACCATGCCAAAGTCACACAACATGATCACTGCCTACTGACATCACTGCTGAGTGTACTGGATTACATTTAGCAATCTTCAATGTAAGTATTTCACCTGTTTTTACTTTTTTTTTTTTTTTTTTTTTTTTTCTTTCTCAATTCCCAAAATGTTGAATGACAGAAACAACCTCCGGAAATCTGACAAATTTTTTTTCCCTGTTTAGTTACTCATAAATATTCAAAAATATTTTTACATAGCAAAATAAAACTATAGTGTCAGAGATGAACTTATCCAAATTTCAACCACTTAACATGTTGAAGACTTCTCAAGAAAGTAAAAGTTTACATGTTTGAATACTTGAAATCAAAGTGGCAGGATTTTGCTACTTTGAAAACACAGTTGCAAATTTTGCTACATTATTCCAACATTCACCACAGAATTCACTAAGTATGCATAAATATTATGATTTATTTATTATAATTTTTTTTTATAACACTTTCAAGAAGAACAAGAAAATACACCAACAATAACAATGCTCGGGACTCGGGTTAGGGGAACTTTTTGGTGTTATTTTCAGCTGAATGTCAATGCGTCTGTGTAATAAACAGCTGTCAATAACCTAGAATATTCCTTTATGGAAAATTTGAAGTCTTGGATGATATTTTACAGCCTACCTTCTCATAAGGTGAATCAATGAGCAGGTATGTTGGGCCCTGACTCACTGGCTGAATGGAGAGAGTGTACTGAGCAGAGACTTCAGCTGAGTCACATGACTTATCAATTTCCTCCACACAAGCCTCCCATAATTTGATTTGACCCAGAGGAAACTGTAGAGTAAACAAAATATACATAATATACTGTATGTGCACATACAGATGTCCTGAGTAAGATGACTTTGATTTAATGAGACAGAAGACCTTATCCTCTTGACTTCTGAAGTAATATAGCGTCTTCCCAAACAGCGCACACCACACATGTTTAGAATAGCCATGGTTCACCTTGAAAAGTTAAAGACATTAGAAAGCACTTAGCAAACAACGTTCTTAATTGTTTAAGTAATAACTTTGTCTCAGATGTTTCTCCCATAATTCAATAGGAGAAACCGAAACAAATGAAACAACTGATTGGGAGGCACTTAATGTGGTTCTTAGCGGCTGGATTATACAGTATGCTGCTTTCACCAAAAATTCCAAATAACAAAAACTCATGGAACTGGAAGGGAATATTAAAAGTGCCAAGGCAGAGCAGAGAATTGACCCAATTGAAATAGACATATAATACTATTTTGTCACAGAAGGTGGAGTTTTGGCTATTTGGGGCAAGACTTTGAGTCGGGGGACAAAGCAGGAAAACTTCTGGCAAGATATATAAAACAGAGAGAGTCTTTTTCTACCATTCCCTAAGTGAAATCTACTAGTAGTGAAATATTTACCTCGGCCATTGATGTTAATAATGCTTTTAAAGAATTCTATCTTGATCTCTATAGTTCTACGTGTTCTTCTACTGATGAAGATATTAGAAACTTTGTAGAACCATTAGAACTTCCTAAACTGACTATTGAGTAAAACAATTCTCTTGATTCTGAGATAACTTTGGAGGAGCTTGGTCAGGTAATTAAGGCTTTGCCCACAGGCAAGGCTCCAGGTCCCGACAGCTTTGCCGTTTTTTCAGCCATGACACAAGCCCAGATCAGTCTGATTCTTAAAAAGGACAAATATCCAAGCGAGTGTAAGCGTTACCATCCAATTTCGCTGATCCAGCTAGACGTTAACATATTGCAAATTTTGTTTAAATACGATTTTCAGCCGGGTGCCTTCCAGTGGTCAAAACGGGGCTTAATTAGAGTTAATTTTGACCCTTTAATACAAGATTTTCAAGCGATGTGGGCATGTGAGTTTCATTAAATTGTTCTTTGATTAGGGAGGTTAATGTTATTAAAATGAATTGTATTCCAAAATTCAACAACCTACTACAATCTCTCCCTGTAGATGTCCCCCTCTCTTATTTCAAGCAATTTGATCGCATGACGAAGTCCTTCATTTGGAATGGTAAACGTCCTAGATTACATTTCAATTAGTTACATAGGCCAATTGACAAAGGTGGGCTAGGCCTACCCAGGAATTTGTTTTATTATTATGCATTCGGTCTCAGACATTTGCCTCTTTGGTCGCTTCCACCTTAGAGAACCCCTAAATATATAAACAATTGGGTCCTAGCCAGTGTTATGATTGGCAGACAGATTGTTCTTAGGGGATGGAAGATGGCATTTCAAGAATGGTGCACAGAGATGGGGAGTGTGGCAGCATTTGAGGAAATGTCATGTAGAAGGTTAGGCAAGTTAGATTAATTTCATAAAAAATCAGGGCAGCTGCTTGGCCTTCTTGGAGTGCTCTCGGGGAGGGGCACTGGAGAGAGAAGTGGTAGTTTTAAATGTGTGTGATTAATTTTATTTATTTGTGTGTGTGTGTGTGTGTGTGTTTGTGTGTGTGTGTATTCAAGTGCGATCACAAGGATATTTGTTGAGGGTCAGGTTGGGGTTGGGGATTGAGAGGGGGAAAGGGAATAATGGGGGTTAAATGTTGATTCTGTGAATATATGTTTTGCTTTTCTTTGTCAATTTATTGAATCAATAAAAACTGTTAATCAGAAAAAATTATTTCTGATAATAAACGCAATGAAATTAACTGAAAAAAAAAAAAAAAACACCTGAAACAACTGTTGACATACTGTACATTGTGATTTAAGAGCTATGGATAATTTTCTTAGTAAAATTTTATAAGAAATGTATACTGCAATATTTGACTTTTGATAACAGACTTCGTTAAATATAAACCTTAATAGTACTGTGTAGCCATATGGCAACTTTCTTGTTATGAATGGAAAAAATAAATGAATTAAATGGGTCTTCAAATGTGCACTCCGTAATATTTTGTTCATGTTCATGTCTTGGAATTACACTAACACCTAGTGGCGTGGGTGCAGCATCAATCAAATGCATAGTTTTTAGTTATCGAAGCCATTATACAAATTCACAATTCACAGTCAGGCGTGATTAACTTAAAGGAATATTCAGGATGCAATACAAGTTAAGCTCAGTCGACAGCATTTGTGGCATAATGTTTACCACAAATTATAATTTCGACTCGTCCCTCCTTTACTTTAAAAAAAGCAAAAATGAAGGTTACAATGAGGCACTTACAATGGAAGTGACTGTGGACAGTGTTTTGAGGTTTTAAAAACAGAAATGACAAGCTAATAATTCTATAAAAGCACTAACATTAATTCTTCTGTCTAAACTCATTTATTATTTGAGCTAAGTTTTTAAATCGTAATATTTTCGGTTGTTTTCTCATGATTACAGTCGATTCTCATGGTTTACCGCAAAGTTGTAAAATCACATATACATTTACATGTAAAAGGTAAATAAGCAATTTTATCAAACTAAAATCATGTTGGCACACATATTGTTTACGTCTTGTAGCTATACATTTGAAACGGTCAGTATTTTTACGTTTATGAATTGACCCCATTATCTTCCATTGTAAGTGCCTAAATGCAACCCAGAATGTAGCTCTTTTTTAGGAAAAGGAGGGATGAGTTTAAATTAATTTATTTGTAATAATCAACATTATGCCACAAACGCTGTCGAATGACACTAACGTGTATTGAACCTGGAATATTCCTTTAAGAGCATGAATGAATGTGTCCAATTTCGTCTCATGTGAGTGGTCATGATTTATCCATTTATTTTTAAAATTACTAAATTTATTTTGGAATAAAGGAATAAATTCTAAAGGAATTTTTTAGTGAGGAAAAATTTATTTTTGCCCCTAGGGTGCAGTGTTGCAGAGAATTGTCAAATGGCACCGTTCCCTGAATGTTTTCCAAAAACATTTTTTTTTGTTATTCAAGGTATTTCATGTCAAAAATCAAATGGGGACTTTTTTTTCTTTTTTTTTTTCTTTTAAATAGATCTGTGGTTGTTCTTCCCAATGTGATACCTTTGTCATGTGTCCTTTCATGATGGGCCTTAAGTCAGGGTTGGTAAAGAGCGGACTAGCAGCTTTGATTCTCAGTACGCTTTGCAGAACCCTCAGCCACTCCTCCAGGAGGTTTGGAGAATCTGCTTTAAGATTATACACACTCTTATCTGTCACCACCTGAGGGGCATAACATCAACAAGGACAGTCATGTGAAACAATATGGAGCTGTACATCCGAGACCTCAGAGACATGTGAGCAAATTCAATAACTTAACACACACACAATACCTGAAGCATTTGTTTCCCATCACCACGAGCTATGCTGCTACAAGCATTGAGCTCAATCTGACCTTGGGGTTTACGGATGACATCACTCTATGAAAAACAAACGTTCAAAAAACAACAGAAGCCAAGTTACTTTTTATTAGCAGTTTGCCCACTATATGTTTAAAGGAATATTTCACCCCAAAATATAAATTCTGTCATTATTTACTCATCATCATGTCACTCCAAAGAATATGCTGTTATTGTTTCTGTGGAACACAAAAGAAGAAATTGATGAAACTGATGAAATTGAAAGACTCTAGTCTTCTGAAGCCATACAATAGCTTTCTGAGAGGAATAATGTTTCTTCCCTGATAATCTTTACTTCTGCTGCAGCTCTGAAATCTCATTCTACTTTCAGCATAGTTGAACTGGCACAGTTCATTTGCAAAACATGCGAGAGCTACTGTAACAGTCTTAACGACATCAAACGCAACATGGTGAATTTACATGATATTTTTAATCTGAACATGGACACAAATGACATTTCAAAGCTTCATTGGAGCGAAAGATTATTGGTGAATAATGACAAATGTTGCTCGGTTCCTCAGAATAGAGTGCATAAGTCAAATGGACTACTTATACAGTACTTTAATTTTTACTTATTTATAATTTTGTAATTTTTTTTACTTTTTAGAGCTTGACAGACATGGTCACAATGAACCATCCTTATATCTTCAAAATTTCTTCATACAGGTTTGGAATGACATGAGTGTGAGTAAATAATGACAGAAGTTCCATTTTCTGGGCGTACTATTACTTTAAGAAGGTCAGAAATACGCAAGCCATTTAAACTGACAGGTGACTTGTAGTACAAAAGCTCCCCGTCTTTCAAAACGAACCAGCGTCTCTTCCATGCTTTCTTCCAAGTCTTGACCATCTTCAGCAGGTACCCAGACTTCTCCATTGACTCCTGGGACACAACATATTTTAATTTGGTCTTGTACATTATGTGAGATTTATTGAGAACTGTGTGTGTGAGTGTGAGTGTGTCGTACACTCATGCCGTTGTCTGTGCTGGAGGAGCAGGTCTTGGGTAGTTTATTCTCAGGTTCAGAGCACTCAGTATCAGTGGAGTAAGCATCAGGTGGGATGGCGTAGTCACTCTCAGATGTCATAGAAGACAACGACACAGCTGAACACAAAAGGAAATTTTCATACAGTTGTTTTCTATGCAGTGAAGCTTTACAAATAGCACAAAAAATCTTTTTTTTTTATAAAAACAGTCCAAGTGTTTCCAGGTCATCTGAGGCTCTAAAAGAGCTTTCAATCAGAAACACACAAAATTAAAGAGGAAAATATTCCCCTCCACCTTAGCTCTCAAATCTCATTCGCGCTTAAAGGAATAATTAAGATAGAGTTTGTTGTATGGACTACTTTAAAGGTACTTTTATGGTTTATTGTTCTTTTTGGAGTTTAAGAGCCCATGTCCCCATTCTTTTGTTTCCTTTACCTCTCTTGACGGAGCGGGGGCTTCCGTCGCTGCTGATCTTGTGTGAGGCTGATGCAGATGTATAAGAGCTGCACACAGAGCTGTCTTCCTCTCCAGACTGACACTCCTCTGAACTGTCCTCCTCTTCGGAACTAGACGACTCTTCAGAGAACTGACTATTGCTTAACAACGTGGCCCTCTATGAGTACAAACAAATACAGTACTCTGCCATTTATATGTATCACGCATAATTCACACCCTTAAATAAAATGCAGCCATGCTGCATTCACACATGTTAACAATTATGGCAATGAACACAGTTTAGCACCATGGTATGCTAAGTAGACCAGACAGCCACAATTTCAAAAATACCACTAAAAACAAACATATGTACCCCTTTGAGTGTTACGAAGACAGGCGTACTGGTGTTCCTGTAGATGAGTGAAGTGTAGAGAATATGGGCGTGGTATGATGATGGGTAGGAGGAGTCTGAAGAAGGAGGAAAGGACATTTAGGGTCAGATTCACTAGCTGTCAGCAAATCCACACTGTTATTTAGCCAAAAAGGAACATTTCTATAAAACAATGGTAGGCCAAACACCACCTCTAACTTAAAACTATGAGGTAAATCATAAGAAAGAAAATCAGAGGGAAATTATGGTTCAATAAGAATGTTGTCCAAACCACTAACCCTAGTCCTAAACCAACCCTAACATTAACCCAAACCCTAAAATCTGACTGGTTGATAGAAATGTCATTCCAGGTCCAACAAGGCTGTTGATCCAGGAGTATCCTTACATATTTACAGTATCTACAGGTAGTGTCATTAAATGTGCACATGCATATGTGGTGTGCACATGTCCTTCATTTTAGAATGAGCTGGTGGTATCTCCCAAGGTTGTTTGTGATGAAATGGACAGACGAGGTGCTGATGAAAAATGCTCAGTGTTTGCTCTTTCATATAGCTTTTCCAAGTTTTGTCTCGTTTCAATTCTATTCTGAAAATTGAAAATTTTGAAACAATGTTTCTCACTATGTTTTTTAGTATAAATACAAATAGACCAGAGCTGATGATTCAACATGTAAATTTAGCACGGTGAATTGTATGAAAAATTCTGCATTATAAAAATGCAATTAATCAAGCCTCCAAACTAAATTCCATGAAAATGAATGCTCCTATTAAAGGTTCACTCAGTATTTTTTTCTTCCTATATACAAAGTTTTACTTCTAAAGAAATGTATAGTATTTTTGAAACATATGTATAAAAACATGACCACTCATGTGAGATGAAGAGTTTAGTCATATCAGTAACCTTATGAAAGCTCTTTTATCCTACATGAGGCAGCCATGTTAGCATCACATGCCCAGCTGAATACTGAATAATATGGACTAAATGAATCCTGGCATAGTGAATTTCTACAATGGCATTGTAACTGAAACTAGTGTGTTTGAATGATGCATCCAGGCCACTAGGTGTCAGTGTATGCCAATGTGAGTCACTGAAGCCACAAACTTCAAAAAATCACTGAGTGCACCTTTAAAGGGATAGTTCACCCAACAATCATAATTCTCTCATCATTTACCCACCCTCATGCCATCCCAGATGTGTACTGTATGACTATCTTCTGCAAAACACAAACAAATATTTTTTGAAAAATATTTCAACTCTGTTAGTGCATTCAATGCAAGTGAATGGTGACCAAAACTTTGAAGGTCCAAAAGGTGGTATAAAAGTAATCCATAAGACTCCAGTGGTTAAATCCATATTTTCCGAAGCAATATGATAGGTGTGGGTGAGAAAAAGATCAAGTATATAAGTCCCTTTTTTAACTGTAAATCTACACTTTCACTATCACATTCAGCCACCTACTGGTTGAGGCTGGTCAAAGTTGGAGATTGATACTACTATTAATAATAATAATAATAATACACCCTAACTTAAATATGTATCTGTTTCTCACCCACACCTATCATGTCGCTTCTGAAGATATGGATTTAACCACTGGCGTTTTTGTCATTTTTGGAACCTCAAAGTCCTGATCAACATTCACTTTTTGAAATTGTATGGACCAACAGAGCTGAAATATTCTTCTAAAAGTCTTTGTTCGTGTTCAGCAGAAGAAAGAAAGTCTTACACATCTGGGATGGCATTAGGGTGAGTAAATGATAAGAGAGTATTTACATTTTTGGGTGAATTATTCCTTTAATGTTACTATAGGAGCAATTCAAACTTTATGTACCACCTTTATACAGTAAGGGGGAGAATTCAGGGATCTTGAGAGGTGTTTTTCAAAGTTTCAAAATACATTTAACTTGACACAGCTTCCTAAAAACACAGCGCTTGTACCTAAAGGTGCTGAAAACTCCAAAGTGAAACGCTTCTTTAAATGACCTTTAGTTGGGGGCCTTTCTCAGTAAATACTATTATGTGATTTACTGTGATTAATTAGTCAGCACATCATGTAATTAATTCACCCTTTTCATTCATGACTTTTAAAGGCAAAAACTAAAACACACCTTTATTAGCTACATCTGTGCATGACATCTCTGACAGACGAATTCCAGATTTTGCCACAGCATAGATTCTGCTCTCCTGCAGATAATGTGAAATCAAATGTTTAAAACATCAATTAAATCAACATAAATTCTGACGGTCCAGGGAATAATATTATTTTTATACAGTTTGATATTATGAGTGTTTGTAAGGAAGAACTAATGGATTTGGAACTAATGATTAACTGGATTTTGTTGAGTTTTACCATATTCGTGGCTTCAAATCAAATATTAAAAATTTAGTTTGAGGATTTAAGCAGCAAGCAAATGGTCTAAGCAATTGTAAATTCCACTTTTTTCTTTATGTGAACAAATCTGCTTTATACTTCTGGATGGACAGAGAACGTGATCACAAAGTCTACACACATTTCTGCTAATTTCATCAGTGTTTTCTGTACATGTTTGCGGAGACTGCTGCACCAAGTTTAATGTCTATCACTGTCTGTTTCTGTCCAAGGAAGCATTTCCAGAAAATGGGCAGAAAAAGATGCAAAATGGACCAGACTTATATGCTGCATGAACACAAGACTATTTCTCGCATGACTCACCCAAGAGGGCAGCCTATGCAGGGGAGGAGTTGGGGGTTTACTCCCAGGCATGGCTGAAATGATGTCGAGTGTATCAGGTTCTTCAGGTGGCACTTCAGCTGGTGGTTCTAAAGGCACATCAGGATGCTCTCGTTCACCTGTCTCCATCTTCTGCTCCTGGTCCAAGTCTGTTTCCTGGGGCCAAAGAGGACGCAGCATGCTGATGGCGTTCCGTGTTCTCCCATGTGCGGCTTCGCTGTACAGCGGAGGCTGGCTTAGATGCTTCTTGACCAATGCCAAACTAACGTTAAACGTGCTAGGATTGCGTAGACGCGGTTGTTTGGGCGAGGCTGGGGTGTCCTGAGAGTCCTGAGAAGGGGTGGGCCGCTTTGGTGTGAGAGCTGGTGTTATGATGGGACTTAGGGGTGTGTTTGTCTCACTGGAATCAAGACACTGGGACTGGAAGCGTTTATTGAGATCATTGGAGCAGCCATCTTCAATGTCATCTTTCTCGCCATCTTTCTTCGTAGAGCTCTTGGGACCGGGCAGGAAAAGTTTGGAGTACTCCGCATCATCGAACAGCGAGCTACTGTCATCAGAGGCGGTGAGGTACGTCTCACTCGTGGGTCGGCTAAAATGCAAACCTCCAAACAGAACACTGTCCCCTTCAGAAGCAGCGCTGGAGAGCACAGAGGAGACCCCTCGAGAGAGTGTGCCGCCGGTAGTGTCACTCTCACCCTCATCCTCCGACACCACCTTAGAGCAATGGCCAATACGCTCAATTTCTGGGTCTTGTTTCATTCCACAATCTGGATCACACCAAAGACACATACTGTACTTAGATTCAGAAATCATCCTAAGAGAATCTTAAAGGAATAGTTCAACTAAAAATACTCACCTTCATGTAATCTAAACAAGTATGACATTCTTTCTTAAGCAAAACACAAAAGATGTTTTAATTAATGTGATTGCAGCTGATAGTGACTCACTTTAAAGCTTACAAAAGACTCAAAAGTATCATGAAAGTAGTCCATGTGGCTCATGCATTATATTGCAAGTTTCCTGAAGGCATACGGTGTGAAACAAGACAGAATTTAAGTAATTTTGCAGTGAGTCCATTGCATGTTCATGAAAGCTCATTCCCAGCGGCTTGCATGTTCAAGCGAGAGCTTAGAACTAATGAATGACATGGAAGAGCATGAGGGTGAGTAAATTATAACATAATTTTCAGTTTTGGGTGAACTATTACTTTAACCTAAATTAGGGTGGTGTGATATATTGAATACATACAGTATATTCAATATTGTGTTTTTGCTTATATAAAATTAACCTACCAACATTGTAAATATCGCACAAAATAATGCGCTTTACAATTACGCATATAAAGTTAGGCAGCGGCTATTTGCACAAAGTGCTATTAACAATAGATATATAAATAGATAGTGTAAATAACATTGAAGTATAAACAGCAACAAAAAGCATCTTCTTTGCACTAAGTGCAAAAAATATTAGATTCTATTTGCGCCCCAGTGCACATAGTGGCAGATACTATTTGCACTCCTAAATAAATACTAATGTACAGTATACGGTTATCGTTACAGTGTGTTTGTGTTTATTTAGAGTCCCACAGACACACTACACCAACCCCTACCCCTAAACCTAACCCTATCCTTCCCTTACAAAAATTAACCATTGTTTTACAACAGTAACCATAGCATCAATATGGTATTTTTTTAGTAAAATCATAGTATCCACAACATGGTTACTTTATTAACACCATATGTAGTAAAACTATGGCTACTGCATTAAAATGTGGCTTCCACCAAAATACATGGTTACTACAATATTACTATAGTTAAATACTGGGTAAATACCAGCTCAAACTTTTTCTCTCAACTCCCTGACCGTCATACGACCATATCACTGCCAAATCACTTTATATTCATTTTAATTTATCATTATGAGTAGTATTAACGGAAATATTAAGAGTGGAGACAGGAAACAGGATGGGAAAAAAATGGGACAAAGGGGGGAATTGAACCTGGGTCCATTCACACGAAAAATACACTGCCATGCCATCTTTATACACTACGCCATTGTAGTGACACTAGGGGGGGTACAGTTTGTCTTTAATCTCTGTGTTTCCATCAGACTGTTTGAGTGCAAACAGCCATGCTGTGCTATTTACACCTAGAGCAAATAGTCACTAAAGTTAATAATGCTCACTCCTTGAGTCATGAGTCACGACTCGATAGTATGAGAGTGCTGAGACTCAGATAATTTAAACCTCTGTAGCAAAAACTGCCGATACGTTCTAAACTTTAATTTTATTTCTGTGAATCAAATCTTTAGACTGCCAGCATAAATTCAATGTTCAAAACATTACTCAAAATTTTTTGTAGAAGGCCCTGCGTGTAATTTTGGATGCTTTAAAATGTTTATAAAAATATATGTTAGTAAATATTGCAGTATATTAACATAAATTAAAGTATTTCTAAAAATATTATTAAACATAATTCTTCATTTTATTTATTTAGTGAAAAACATTTTAACATGTAAAACAAGCTTTCTATTTTAACAAGATTTTTACTGTTTTACCTCTTGCATTAAACTTTTGGAATCTGTTTGGCAACAACAGTTGTTTGAATTAAGTGATGGTTCCTCTAATTTCAAACCCCATATATACTTAATATATCACATTAAATCTTCATAACTATATTACCCAGCCCTACATGCTACATCTACATTAACCAATTATTATCTAATGATTTTAGTCAAAAAGCTGAAGATCTGATATCAGTTTTCTGACCAGTAGAAGGTCTCCTACAGTCCTGATCCAGCAGGGTGCTGATGCTCTTCTGGGATGGCTCTAGGCCTGTCAGTATCTGAGGGCTTTTCCCTCTGATTTGGAAACAACCAAAGGTCAGGCTGCTGAGCCGCTGGGCCTCACCCACACTGGCCTGGACTGAGCCACCAGAACACGCAGTCTGCTCTATGGCTGAGACACAACACAATCACATGAAACTTAACAACTAGAAAGTAGTATGGGTAAAAACATATGGTTCCTTTGTTAAAGTTGTCATTAGAGAACGTTCTTTAATATTAATGTTACATCAGTTAAGGTATCTTATAACCATGCAATATCACATTTTCAGCATATAAAAAAAATAGGATTAACTTATGGATCTGAGTGTACTACTACACTCCTATTGGTAGCTGAAAGCGTGATCAAATTTGCCAAAATATTAAATGAACATGCAATTTTGTTCTGCTGACAATCTTATCAGAAAAATCTGTTGACAGGTCAATGGAATTGTGTTGGCACAGACTCCATGCAAGGCTGGAAATAAGGTATTCTAATGATATATACATTAACCTACATTGTTATGTGTAGTGAATATAAATACCTTGCAGTTGTTTTTTCAGGTCTTGTATCTCAGACTCCTGTTGCTGGTTGATCTCTCTCAAAGAAGCATTCTCCAAATCAAACTTCAAGAGTGATGGTTGGTCACAAACAAACATTTATATGCTTCATGTCTTTCCAAAACACAAACTTGCAAGAATATTAAAGGAGTAGTTCATCCAAAAATGGTAATTCTGTCTTTGTTTACTCAGTGTCATTCCAAACCTGTATGCGTTATGTTACACAGCTCTTGCCATTCAGTACAATGATAGTTTATAATAACAATGACTGTCAAGCTCCAGACATGGACAAAAAAAAAAAAAGAAAAAACATAAAAGATCCTCTAGGTTGTCCATATGACTTGTGTGCTATAGTCCATGATCACAAAACCATACAATAGCTTTGTGTAAAGAACAGACTAAAATTTCAGTGAATAATTTAAGAAAAAACTGATGTTCAAAATCTTCACTTACACTGATTTTTTTTGGAAATATATTTGTAAAAATGCATTGGTTCGCATGTGTGTAGTAGACCTACTGTAAGTTTCAAGATTCTTTACAAAATAACAGCATAGGGGTTTCAGTAGTTTGTAAATTAATGTAATCTTGTGTTGAAGCATAAACGTATTTAGATTGCTGTCCGTATACTGGTGGGCTCGGAGCTCGAGACTCGACTCGAGTCCTAATTACCCCCCGGACTTTACTTATTTAGATAATGAATCTAGAGAACAGGTGGAGATGGGGTGGAGGTGGGATGTCAGGATAGTTGTCAGAGGAAACAGGTAAGCAGTGGTTTATATACTCCTGCTCACGGGCTCTAATTTGTCAGAATAAATTTAACATGCTCCCCCCCAAACCTCTGTTAATTAACTCTATTTCAGTAGTTTGTAAGTTCATGTAATCTTGTGTTGAAGAAGTAAACATATTTGGCTTGCTGTCCATATACTCGAGACTCGACTCGAGTCCTGATTAATCTCAAAAAGGCATTAAAATGAAAGATCGGTACCACGACTATGACAGGAAGTATTTAGGACAGCAAGCCAGCAACAATTTTATTTGGTAAATTGGCTTGGCGAATGTTTGTGAATTGTTCTTCCCCCCAAAATCTGTAAAGAGGGAGCGCTTTATGTGTTTGCTTGAAGGTGCTTTTTTGTACGATGGCTGGTTGAGAGGGAGTGAGAGGGTGAGTGACGGTGACAGGTGGCACTGATAAAGGATTAGCTGGTTAGTGATTGATGAGCTTTCCTGACGTGGAAACAATTGGATCTGATGAAGCTGTGATATGCATCTGAGGACCAATGACCGAGAGATTGAATTTGTTTTCTGATAAACCCTTTTTGGGCAGCTGTGGTTGCTGCGTCAATACGGAATGAATAACTGGAGTAAAATTCTGCCAGGATGCCGGAATGGTGGCGGTTTGACATCAGTTTACTGTAGCATAGTTCAAAGTGTCTGCTGTTACTGATACTGTTCAAAATAATCAATAGTGGTGATGATTTTGATGAATTTTAATGACTCGATTCATTTGAGAGGATGGTCATAGGAATCTCAGCTCCGACCATGGAGGTACCGGGATCGGAGTTGAGTTCTCTGGAGCTAACGCTCTGAATTTCTGAAAGGAAAAGCAGGAAAGTGAGTCAGCAATTTGATTATTTTATCCTGGTATGTGTCTAGCAGAGATAATGAACTAGTTACTGACTGAAATCCAAATTATAGGTCTTAGAAATGGCATGATTTCGGGGGCACGAGAACAGCCTGTAGACAGCATCTGTTGAATAACGAGATTGTTTGGATGGAAGAGCTGTTCTGGTTGAGCGGACTGCTTTGCAACGGAGTTGCATCCTATGATCCGACTGCCTGGGTCTGTTCGTGGGCAATGGGCAAGGCCGAATACTGGAAAGACTGACATGTAAAGAGAGTTGTCACAGGAAGCAGGTAAGCAGCGGCTTGTTTGTCAAATTAAAATTAACATGCTGCTCCTGAACCTCCGTTTATTAACTCGATTAGGAACGACATGAGGGTGAGTAAAATGACAGAATTTCCATTTTTTGGTGAACAACCCCTTAATCATACCTCATTTAGCTTTCGCATAACCCATTCTTTGATCTTGGCTGCTTTTTCCTCTACGGCCTTGGCATCTTGGATCCGGTGGTGTTTCTGCAGGAATCAGTGAGGTAGAGGTCAGCAGCCCATAGCATACAAAAATGAATCATACTTTTGATTGAGTTGACATAAATAGAGACTTATTTCTACTGAAAATGTGATTGTAACGCAATTCAATGGAAAGGAGGAGGCGAGAACCGGCTTGACAATGTAAATAATAGTTTAATGAAAAACTTAAACAAAAGACAAAACACACACATGATGGATATGTCTGTAAACGATCTCTCTCTCCCGCACCACCGTCCACAATCGGCCTATATCCCTCTCCGAGGCTCCATTAGCCCGATAATGGACCGGGTGTGTATAATCACGACCCGGCCTCGCCCTCCGCCCTGTCACAGTGTTGTTGAGTGTTATTCAAAATAAACACTATGTTTATTTATTTAATTCTCTTTATTTAGTCCACAGGTAGGTTTCACTTAACCACCATCACCGTTCATCTCACTCATCTACATACGGCACGATGTTCAGTATCCAAAAGTGTATAAGCACCGTATTCAATAGTGTATAAACACCTAGTGCTGAAGTGCACAGAGTAGAGGAAAAATAACATGTTAACAATCTCCCTATGCTTTAAACAAAACAAAAAAATACATATAAATAAAATGTTATATATAAAAACTTATATAACAAAGCTCACAGTTACAACAAAACAGTTGTAGCATAAGCAATTGAAAGTGATCAGTCTTTTACTCTGTATGAGCTCCTTTATGCTGCTTATTTCCAGTCTAAGTCATTTCTCAGTGACCTGTTTTGTTGACTTAAGGGCATCAAACAGAGAGTGATTGAACGTCACACAGATCAAGGGAGGAGCATTCAGCTCAGCATTTCCAGTTGTGAGCTCTGAAAAGAGGGTAGCCAGAAAAACAGCATTGTCCATTCCATCTGTCAGGGCCAGAGTTTCCCCTGCCAGAGTACTCCTCACCACATGTCGAATTTTCTTAGATTGCCAACAGAGAGGAGAAAACTTCCCTCCTTCTCCCATGAGACCAATCAATGTTCCCCCTTGTGTACCTTCATCAGGGAGATTTCCAAGGGAAGCATCACTGAAAACAATAAAGTTCAGAGCATCACTGTTTTCAGATTTAAGCTTTCTAATGACCTTAATTGTCTCGTGAATAGACTGGACTGTAGCATCTTTTATATTTGACGCTAAGCTGCTTGCATCAAACATAATGTCTGGTCTGGTTTGTTTTGCAACCCACAGTATCTGTCCTATTTTTGACCTAAGCTGCTCTTTTTCAGTCTCATTAAGAGAGGCATCTCTCTGCACTGCACGTGCTACTTGCAGGCAAATAGGATGTATGTTTTCAATATAACTGTGCCGATGTACATGAACTACACCATTAATAGTAACAAAGTCCATTCCCACATATCAGGAAATTTCATGTTCCTTACGTCCAACATGAAACGCAGACTTTAGTATGGGAATCACATCTGTTGAGAAGTTTTGTGAGCCTGCTCAAAGAAAATCATCAACATGACATGCAAGCACTCCAGTGAACATACACTGTTCATCCAACCAATAAAATACTGCTGGATCTACTTGAGACTGGATTCACCCGTACTCAGCATGATTTCTTTCACCTTGTTATACCAATACAATGAAGCATCTGCAAGGCCATAAACACACTTGTTTAGTTTCCATTTAATATTTTCCTTTCCAGCTTCAGGAGGAGGCCGTACATAGATTTCTTTGGACAACTGCTTACCCTGTAAGAAAGCAGATTTGATGTCCATAGAATGGACATGCCACTTATTTTGACAGATTACTGCTAATAATTGTCTCAGAGAATCAGAAGCACAGATTGGGGAAACTTTCTGCAGCTCGTGAATATTAAGCTCTTCAAAACCTCTAGCAACGAGTCGTGCTTTGGGCATGATACCATTAGGAGTTTCTTTGAGACTACAGACCCATCTGGTAGAGACACATTTTTGACCTGCATCGTCAACTTCATCAAAAAAATAGTTTTTGTACCAATTCATATTTTCATCCTGTTTTGCTTCATCAAATGAAATTTATTTCATTATGAATGCATCAGTCTCCCTATCAGCTGATTCTATGTTAAGATTATCAACACATGACACATCCACAGACTCTGTTTGACCATCACTGCCATTAGGTTCAATATGTTGCAGAGTAAACCAGTTTTTGTGCTTCCCAGAGCCTTTGCCCGCTCTGCCTAAAACCTTGGCTCTCTGTAGAACACCACCATCCTGTTTCATGAATGTTATGGTCTGTCCTGTTTTTAACTTCACCTCAGTAGAAGATACAGGGTTACCACAATCATTGTGATCTGTTTCTATACTTTGTCTCCACCCAATCTTCTGTGGGCCTGAGCTGCTTACGTAGTACCCTTCTTATCCGCTCAGAAGATTCTACTTCAGTGAATGCTTTCCTAGAAGCATGTAAAGCTGAAATGTGTTCTCCTACTCTAGCACTCATAGTGGTACCTTCTAGAGCAGGTAAATTATCAACTAATACAAAGGAAGGTTAGGATTCTGTCCAAACACTAATTGATATGGACTGTAGCCATGAACATTCAACATACTGTTCTTAGCCATGAGGGCCCAGTCAAGGGCAGTGTGACAGTCATATCCATTTTCTCGTTTGACCTTCTCAATTATCTCAGTGAGCATTTGATTATGTCTCTCGAGTAGTCTGTTGCTCCAGGGACTGTATCCTGCAGTTGTTTTTGTTAAAATGTTAAAGTTTTCAGCCATGTCTCTCTTCATTGTTGA